>JAVLUX010000009.1:50059840-50067340 GCA_032164185.1 Moxostoma hubbsi | reverse complement strand
CCAGCAGCAGACTCTTGCGCATGTTGGCGACTCGTATCATGAGACACGGTTGGCCGTCGTGATTGGATATCACAGCATGTTGACTGAACCGAACCGTCTCACCGCGCTTCTTAGGCCGAGCGACCTGAGAGAGAGACAGACGGAGAAAAAAGGAATCTGAACTCAGTCCGATTTAAGCTCAATCGACTGCATTAGTGGCATGTGACCAAACAACATGGCGCTGATCACAGCGGAGTTTGTTTTTGGGAGAAACAGCAACAAAACTACATCTTGTAAGAAACTGAATTAAGTTTTTATATTGAAACCAGTTTGAGTCTAAAGATTAGAGTCTCTAGTTTCATCTGATATGCATTTTTTAACATTTGAACGTTTCTTTGGTTGTGGTTTGTGTCACTGCAGATTTCAACAGTTGCACCTTGGCGAGGAAGGTTCCGGTGATGAAGATCTCCATGGCAGTGGTGATGAGGAGCTGTACGATGAGCAGGACGATAGCAGACGGACAGTCTTCAGTGATGCAGCGGAAGCCATAGCCGATGGTTGTTTGTGTCTCCAGCGAGAAGAGAAACGCTCCGGTAAGTGTTTGCATCTGCATCACACACACACTGTGGTTTGCTGGAGGATCGAACTCTAGATGAAGACACACAAACACACATATTCAGTGTTGGGGAGTAACTGCATACATGTAATGGGATTACATATTTCAAATAATAAAGGGTGCTTTTACACTGTTTAAAAGATGGATATGACATGGGGGGGTCCGGGTATCTCTGCGAGTATTGACGCTGACTATCACACCTGGAGTCGTGAGTTTGAATCCAGGACGTGCTGAGTGATTACAGTCAGGTCTCCTTAGCAACCAAATTGGCCTGGTTGCTAGGGAGGGTAGAGTCACGTGGGGTAACCTCCTCGTGGTGGTGATTAGTGGTTCTCTCAATGGGGCGTGTGGTGAGTTGTGTGTGGATCGTGGAGAGTAGCATGAGTCTCCACATGCTGTGAGTCTCCGCGGTGTCATGCACAACGAGTCACGTGATCAGATGCGCGGATTGGCGGTCTCAGAGGCAACTGAGACTTGTCCTCCACCACCCGGATTGAGGTGAGTAACCGCGCCACCATGAGGACCTACTAAGTAGTGGGAATTGGGCATCCCAAATTGGGGAGAAAAGGGGATAAAAAATAGGGTGGATTTGTCACTTACCGAGCAGATCCCCGTGCACTAATGCCAGCAGATACCACAACACACCGAAGGTGAACCAGGTGCCCACAAATGTGGCACTGAAGAGCACCAGTTTGTACCTCCACTGCATATCCACAAAGGTGGTCCAGGGGTCGCGCAGGTACAGAGCTCCACGCCCCCTGACGTGCTCGATGCGTATGTTGCTCCGCCCATCTTTAGATAACACCCTCCTCCGACGCACCGCCTGACTCCCATGCCCCGCCCCTCCCAACAGCGGCTTCAGGACATCTGTCTGTGTCTGGGAGTGGCAGACTTTCTGGGGGGCAGAGTTATGAGAGGAAGGGGGTGTGGACGAAGTCATCTGGAAAAATAAACACAGGAAAATGTGAGATGTGGTTGCACATGCAAAAGTCACCATCACAATGATACTCTGATATTGTCGTTGTGTATCGTTGCAATAGTGTCCTGCTTGGAGACTGGGGTTTCAGAAGTAAAAATCCATAGTTTTTTAATGTAATAATAGGTGAATCACAACATTACAAACTTTGATTTGAAGCAAAAAAGTATTTGAAAATCAGACAAAAAGACAAAGATGCAAGACTGTGTACTTAACGTCTTTAACCCTCCAATTTTTTACTTTACTGTTCAAGGACATTTTTGACCACTAACAATACCGTTTTATTTATTTTTTTAAAGAAACTGTAACATTTATTTTTCCCTGAAGTAAAAACAAAAAAGAATGTGCACTTCTTTTGGGGGATTTTATGTTTCCATCCATCTTCAACCGCTTATCCGAAGTCGGGTCGCGGGGGCAGCAGCTCTAGCAGGGGGCCCAAAACTTCCCTATCCCGAGCCACATTAACCAGCTCTGACTGGGGGACCCCGAGGCGTTCCCAGGCCAGTGTGGAGATGTAATCTCTCCACCTAGTCCTGGGTCTTCCCTGAGGCCTCCTCCCAGCTGGACATGCCTGAAACACCTCCCTAGGGAGGCGCCCAGGGGGCATCCTTACCAGATGCCCAAACCACCTCAACTGACTCCTTTCGACGTAAAGGAGCAGCGGCTCTACTCCGAGCTCCTCACGGATGACTGAGCTCCTCATCTCTAAGGGAGAAGCCCGCCACCCTTCTGAGGAAGCCCATTTCGGCCGCCTAGTTCATTCGGTCATGACCCATCCTTCATGACCATAGGTGAGGGTATGGTAGGATCGAGAGCTTTGCCTTCTGGCTCAGCTCTCTTTTCATAACAACGGTGCAATAGAGCGAGTGCAATACCGCCCCCGCTGCCCCGATACTCCGGCCAACCTCCCGCTCCATTGTCCCCTCACTCGTGAACAAGACCCCGAGGTACTTGAACTCCTTCACTTGGGGCAATACCTCCTTCCCTACCCGGAGTACACACTCCATTGGTTTTCTGCTGATTTTAGGTTTGTTAGATAATATTTATATATTAATTTCTCAATTTCACCATCTGTTTGCATACACTTCTTTAGGCTGAAACATGAAGACAATATGACAATGTGGCATGTATTGTGGGCAGAGTGCTGCCATCTGGTGTTAGATGGCAGTTAAATCATGTTATGACAATAATAGCCAGTAGGTGGCGGCAGTGTTCTGGGCAGCCACCCACTGTGTAGTAATTCTATATTGTATCACAAGATATGCATTTGGATATAATGTATATATGACAGGGCAGAGGGCGGGGCCGGGTGTGTAAAATCAGCTTATCAGGCGGATCATGCTTCCGAGAGGGATAAAGCCCCGCCCTTTTTTTTTTCTTTTTTTTTTACAGTTTTGAAGTGTCAATTTTTGCAATAATGTCATCAGGGCTGGATTGGTAATCTGGCATACCAGGCATTTTCCCAGTGGGCCGATGCACTTAGCGGGAACTTGGCGGGCCAGTGGACCACCGCAAAATGGGCTGTGATAAGCTAAATTGAGCCACCGCGTTAAGCAGAACGGACCACAAAATGGCGCCGCTATATTCCTAAGAGGGCAGCGATATGCAGAAAAGAGACACCCCCCCCCCCACCTCCACCCCCCCCTACAACCTTTGTGCCAGTTTCTATGTAAAATCCTAGGCCGATTTCTCTTCCCAGGCCACCCCTGAATGTCACATTATGCTTTCAGTCAAACCTGACCATGGTGTTACAAAAAAAGACATTTAGACGCTGTTACATTAGATTACCATTACATTAACTCACTTAGCTTTTAACTTGTTTTGACAGTACATTTGCTTTGTGTCTTTAAGACTGACCACATGGGAGATGGGCTTGTTCAAACAGTTTATCTGCTTAATCAAGAGGGCAAACTGGATTATATTACACGAGAGAGACTTTAACCAACAATGACAACGACGCAAGAGAAGCACAAATTGAGAGGATGTGAACAGTTCTCAGTCGGTCCATTTGGCAATGTCTCTCCCTATCACAGTCATGTGCCTATTCAGATGTTCTGCTATTTGGCACTGAAAGTTTGTGGTGTGCATTTGGCAATTTAGGCGTCATTCAAATGACACATTTTATTATTATGAGTGTTGCATGATAATAGAACCCACAACCATTGAGCTACAGGAACATGTATACACATATAGTGCATGCATATATGCACAAAAACTAACAGACTCAAAGTATGTTAATGTGGGCATCATGTGGGCATAGCCGAGTCTCTCTCTGAACACTTATATAATCACATTAATTAGAGTTATGTAATTTGAGGAACCCTGCTATCCATTCTCATGCATTAACGGAGTTCTGCTTTCACCTCCTGTCGAACGTGTCATCTGTCTGCTTTTGCTGAAACAGGTGTTTTATTCTTTTGTGGTATTGCAGTTATACATGCCAACCTCTCAAGTGCCACCTGATCACGTTATCAGCACTTCCGAAGTTCCTGTCTGTCTTTCTCTGTATCTGTCTCTCTCTCTCAACTCGTCTCTCGGGTACAAAGAAATGCATTGTTTGATGCACAGACCACAGGGACAAACATATCTTTGTGTGTGTGTGTGTGTGTGTGTGTGTGTGAGAGTGTGTGTGAGAGTGTGTGAGAGAGAGAGAGAGAGTGTGTGTGTGTGTGTGTGTGTGTAGTGTGTAGTGTGTGTGTGTGTGTGTGTGTGTGTGTGTGTGTGTGTGTGAGAGAGTGTGTGTGTGTGTGTGTGTGTGTGTGTGTGAGAGAGAGAGAGAGAGAGAGAGAGAGAGAGAGTGTGTGTGTGTGTGTGTGTGAGAGAGAGTGTGTGTGTGTGTGTGTGTGTGTGTGTGTGTGTGTGTGTGTGTGTGTGTGTAGTCGGATGTGACACAATAGCAGCTCATTAGTATTCTGAAGTGGATAATAATCCCCACTCTGCATTTCTTTCTTTCTTAATACAATTTGATAACAAACATGTAAATGTAAACAAGTACTGTGAATTTTAACAGGCATTTCTATCTTTATAAACCTGAAAGATATATATATATATATATATATATATATTCAAGATAAACTGTATGCATTTCAATTTATGACAATTTTCCATCAAACTGAATTGAGTCATCTTTGACCAAATTTAAATGAAATAAGTTGTATTCATTTCTCGTAGTTGAAGTTTACACATACAATTTGACCTAAACTTGTTATGAAATTGAAACCATAAAACTCTTAAAAATAGGCTTAAATGATATATATTTTTCAATGTAATGTTATTGCATTCATTGGATTTCCTTGGTTTAACTTTGGTCAAACATACACGTACAAATGTGTCCTTTTGTTTATTTCGTATTTTTTGCATGAATTAATAGTGTTTACTGAGACAATGTAAGTTGATTAAAATGAAAGATGTTACATAAGTCTGTGTTATAAGATTAAACACGTGCACAGGTTGCATGATGTGTGCTGCACCTGCTCAGACGTCCCACAAACTCTCATCGCTTTTAACTCGCTAATAATAGTTGCATGCTATATGATATGAAGCTTTGTTAGATCTCATGCAGTTACTGTCTACACACATGGTGCATTTTAATGCATGTGTAATTTAGTATCTTACCTTGTCATGAAGGGGTTGTGAACCTGCAGGTTGGTTCTCCTCTCTGGTTTTCAGCTGTCGTGATTAATTAATATCGATTGTTGCGTGCACATCTGATGAAGTTTGCTGGTCTCAGCCACATGTTGATTTCCAACTGCAATTCAACAAATATCAGCTGAACTGAAGATCAATTCACTTTAGGGAAGCTGAGCTGAAACTCTCTGCACCTCTGAGCAACAAATCACATGCTTTTATAAACTTCAATCTCTCTCTCGCTCTGTCTGTCTCTCTCTCGCTCACTTTATCCCCTCTTTGTTCTTTAGATGGCTATTGAATCTTTCTAGAAGAAACAATTTATATTCTGTGCAATTCCTAGTTTAGCCTAAATGAAATAAATACATAATAATAATAACCACTAGACATGTGGTTTCTATTATAAAACATCATATGTTCTAATAAATATTTGACGGGTAGAAAAGTTGGTTTTATGATGCATTTTGTCCCCTTTAATTCTGTTCATGTGTTGCTGTACATCCATTAAAAAATATATAATTATATAATTAATTAAACTTCATGTTAAGGCCAGTCTATCAGTAAAATAATAATCTGTGCAATCATTATTTTTACCATAATATATTCCAATTTTGTGCTAAATATACTATATACACTATTTACTAGTCATATGTTTTTTTCTTCACTGCCAAATGAATGCATTTGGTAATTAATTAATTCATTGATAAGTATGCATAGACAAGGAAACAAACATTCAGTACATTTGAACTCAGATTTAAAAGAAATAATGAAAGAGGGCACAGACATGCCTTCACTAACTTATTAATATGCAACAATATTAGCATGCAATTTTGGCACCATGTGGCCACTCTATGATTTGAGATATTTGTGCAATATTTCAGTGATGCATTATCGCTCTAGTGCTGGTGTGAGAAGAGAAGCTCATTTGAAGTGTTTCTGGAACTTTCTTATAAGGTCTTATTCAGTGTTTGTCTTAATCTGGGTTAGTCCAAACTTCCTCCAAACTTCCTCATCAC
This sequence comes from Moxostoma hubbsi, assembly GCA_032164185.1. NCBI lineage: Eukaryota > Metazoa > Chordata > Actinopteri > Cypriniformes > Catostomidae > Moxostoma > Moxostoma hubbsi. The sequence goes on along the minus strand of JAVLUX010000009.1, from coordinate 50,061,126 downwards.
TTGGAGATGTCAGTGGTGTTGTGAAGTGCTGGAACAGAACATCCTGTGAACACCAACACACAAAAGAGTCCGTGAGGGGAACAAGAACTGTCAGTGTGACCAAATGTTTCTTTAATGAGAGCTGGAGGAGAACGCTGCAGTGGAACACTTTAAGCAGCAGGGGGCGCTGTGCGCACTTCACCGGGATCAGACGGTGCATTGAAATCCATCACACCCTCATTGATTTTTCTTGAGCATTCTTGCTTTTTGGGGCTGGGCCTAGGGCACAAGTGCATTCAATAGAGCTGCTTTCCATTTGTTTGTGTAGATTGCAGCATTTAAGCATTTCTATACACATTTCTTTAATTCCTCTTACATTACATGCATGTACACAACTCGCGTGCAGTTTTCAGTTTTGGCGCAATTGGCATCTCATTTTTGCTTTTGAGTTGCATGATGTAATATAGTTTGGCAGTGTGTCATCACATCCTTGAGACCAACACCCGCGCGCGGAGCCAATGAGCGCACGAGCATCATGAATGGAGTGATGGAGCAGGAAGCGCGCGACACTTATAACGTCATTCTTGTTTTCACGGGAACACAGAGACACTCAAAAGAGTCTAACGGGACTCTAAACGCATATAACTGGCTATTTACCGGATAAACACCGGGTGCAACTGAACTGTTGTTTTATTTTGAATATTCAATCGAAAGTAGAAACTCGTCGCGATGTTTCCAGAGGCCACTACAGGGTGAGTTCAGACATTTAAAGCATATTTAAGTTGCTTTTGAATAGCGTTATACATCTATTGCACTTTTAATGCTTTTGTTAAACGGGTCTGACCTGATGCTGTAAAGACTGCGCTAGTTTCCGATCCGAAATGCCACAAATTCGTCAAACATCTCATAAAATAACACGCATGCGGTCTGATATCATTTCTTCAGACTTATGATATAATGTATCACATGAGAGCTCATCAGACATGAAGTCGTCTAGTCTGTTTGGCACAGTATGTGAGTTTAAAAAGAAAGAAAATAAAAAGGAGTGCTGTTGAGACCTGTCGAGCTGGTTTGACACTGTCTGACATTCTTACAGCAGAGAGAATACAAACACAAACTCCACAAAACAAGAGAGAATAACATGCATGGATAACATTATACAAATGCTTGCATCTTACATTTGACTAAAACATGATTAGTTAATCATCCATTTTTATTGAGGCCCACCCACAGTACTTTTACAGGATATGGCCTTGGTTGAGATGCACTTGGAAGTGTGTTGATGTCGGGAATCCCGGGTGTGTGAC
>JAVLUX010000009.1:50044840-50057340 GCA_032164185.1 Moxostoma hubbsi | reverse complement strand
AAGCAGAGAGCAGTCTGTGTCTGTTTTCTTTAGTTTTGAATTATTTGTGAGGCAAGGCTACCTTATACACTGAGTTTCGGTTCATTTATGAGACGAGCTCCAGTTCACGCGCCGGCACCTCCGCGATTATATCGTCTGCTATATTTAATTCTTATTTATTAAATCCAGGCAATTGGTTGATGAAACATTGATTAAAATTAAGACACAATTAATACAAAACGAAATTCACTTTAAAGAAAGGTTTTGTGCTTTCTGTTTGATGTCTCTGTGGAAGTTTTAAAGCATCTTTCAGTGCCGCTTTCAGAGCGCTCACGTCCGTAACATTGTGTTTTCCTCGTATGCCAACTGAAATGAATATCAGTTCATGGATTGTGTGTGTAGGCTATAAGAGAGAAAGAGAAAATGCCAGTATTTCATTGAGACTTGAGATTAAATAAACGGCTTAAGTATTGTAGATCTTGTAGTATTAATTTTCACATGCAGTTACACATTGTCGGTTAAAAACAAGAAAGTGGCTGGTAAAAACATTGAGTGGCTGGTAGATTTTGAAATCCACAGTGGCCGGTGGACAAAAGTTAATTTCCATCCCTGGCGCACACTATGGTTAACCGAGTATTAACCGTTAAGGGCCTCGGTTAACAGTTAATGAAAAACTTGAAAACGTGCAGCCCTATCACATACCCATCAGTACAGTACAGTTTAGTTGTGTCAAATATTCCAGTGGTAGCCAGGGGTTACCTTTCAGTTGGATTCAACATGTGCACCCGCTATCTTTTCTTACTTCAGATGCTGGTGATGATAAAGCAGATTTTTCCTTACAGAATTGTTGCTGTTGAATAAAAGCTATAATAGCAGCTCCACTGATAGACTGTGTTTGCCTACCGAGAGGGTCAATAGTTGAAGTTGCTCTTATCTTCCCAAATGAAATGTCTTTCTAGAACAGTCTGGAGAAGCCTTGATTTGTTTTCTCTGTTGGGCCAATCTCTTCAAAGTCTCTTTCCATTTCAGGAACCTTGCAACAGCAATCTTTAACCTAGTCCAGTCTGAGAAATAAGTGATCAATCTTTGAGTTGCATTAGTTGATTCCTTAACAGTTATGGTATTTACATTGGCATTCCTTTTTATCTCATCATCATCATCATCATCCACTCTTGTTTTACATTTACAAGTTTTGCTGGTAAAGTGAATGGTGCGAGAAATCCTACAGGATTGTGACCACAAACAGAATGCAACGTCTTGTTTTGGGATATTTTTTGACAGCAATTTTGAATTTAAAGGCATCAGTTTCCACACACCACTGTAGACCAAGAGCTCTTTCTGCTGGTAGATGATCTTTGTCTAGAGTCTTTAGTCCTGTGTTCCTCAGGAATTGATTGCAACACTAAACAGCTGTTACTGACTCACTTTGCCTGCTTGAATCCTCCTTTCTAACAAGCATCCAAGGTCTGACTGTGAGGGGAAGGCAGCCCGGCATCCATGCCCGTCGGCCACTACATGTTGGAGCGGGCCCGGCACATATCTAATTAGTCCGGACACTCCCTGCTCTGCTCCTGTATCTGCGAGGATGCCAGTGTGTGCACACAAGGAGATAGAAGCCGGCTCGCGCTCTGCATTTTTATGGCAGCATTGATGAGGCTCCATCCAATTCAGGTGTGCCTCATCATCCGCTGCCCAACGAGGCTTATTAACTACGCTCTTCTCTTCTCCTGCCCAACTCCTATCATGAGCCTGGCTGAAGGACCACCCTAAGAGGCAGGGCGACAGTGACGAGAGGGATGGGCAGGTCGTCGCACCACAGGGTCCAAAACACAAACGTTTCAAAAGTACAGCCACAATATTTAGTTAAAAGTTATCCAGCCTGTGGCTGTAGGCCTAGATAGGAAACCTTTGCATGATGTAAAGGATACCAACATGACTCAAAGCTTTTGGCTTTCATCATTGTCTTCTGGTTTTGAATAAACCATCATGCTATTCGGTCTAAAATAGCTGCTTCATTTTTGGTAGCACGAGTAGCCGATCTGTGGCCAACAAACACATGCTCCAGTCATCTGTTTATCCAGTGGCTGACTGGCATGGATGCCGGGGCTGCCTTCCCCTCACTCTCACCGGGTGCAAATTACTGATGAGTAATTTCGATCTCACCACAGCGCTTAGTGCATAATTGGTAAAAATGGTAAATGGTCTGCACTTATATAGCGCCATTTTTAACCTTAGAGGTATTCAAAGTGCTTTACACTGTGTCTCATTCACCCATTCACAAACACATTCACACACCAATGACGGCAGAGCTGCCATGCTAGGCATTAGCCTGCCATTGGGAGCAACTTGGGGTTGCTTGTGGAGTCAGGTTGGCCGGGAATCAAACCACCAACCCTGCGATTAGTGGACAACCCGCTCTACCACCTGAGCAGCCGCCCCAATTAATTAATCTCATTTATGAATGTAATGTCTCTCTTTGCTGTAAGCCCCATCTGGCGGTCTGAAGTTGTTGTACTCAGAACCGTCATATCCTGCTGGAGGTTGGAGGCAGGAGCGAGGATCCTACCCCCGTGCAGGACGGGATTCAACTTGTGGTGGCAGGGTGATGGAGGATGCCGTTTTAGCACACTGAAACAGCAATGTGATAAATTGTGAGCAGACATTGTCTAACATGTGAACAGCTGAAACAACTGTCAAGTCCGCATGTGATTTTGAACTCTTGCGCATTTCATTATATTGCTTCAACTTTTATTTTTAAACCGGACGAACGAAATGGCTCAAAAAACGAAAAATGTATCACTTTCCTCTTAGTGTTAAACATAATAAGTTCTAACGTTTTTAGTGATGTGCAACATGCACATAACCGTTAGTGTCTCAAATGTATTTTGGAGTGACCCCAAACAAACATTAATAGATGGATCAATGCTAGAAAGTTTAAAAGGTTAATTTAGAAAAGTTTAATGAAAGTTTAAGGTTACATCACTGAGCTTATACATTTGCATTATTCATGTAGATCATTAAGTTCGGCCAATCAATTACTACTGACTGTTCCCATATCACGTTTAAAGCTCAGAGGAGATTAGATGTTTGGTTATTGTGTGATGTGTATATATAGTTGTTTTTAATTAGTATTTTCAATGTACATTAATGTTGGTGCTACATTGTAGTTTGAAAGTGCTTTATAAATAAATGAGACTTGAGACTAATACTCAGGCTGCACCTGTAACTTTGTGAGACAAAAAGTGTGATTGGGACACCATGGTACTGGCTGATTACCATATTCATGTGCAATGGTATTTACATGGTTCTTCAAAGCATACTAGGTAACTACTATGTAATACCATTGTATCTACTATTGGTTAGTGTGTAATGGCAAACTATATAACCAAAACATAACTTTTATTTCAACATTTTGAAGATCGTCTTTCCTGCCCCAATTCCTCTTTCCATTTCATTAATTTAAAATAAGTAATGTCTGTTTTCCATGTATTTCACTACACACATCTCTGTCTCTCTCAGGTACAATAATGAGGATTGCAGGGTTACAGCTGATTGGCTGTTAGCTCAGGTTCCAGTGCGCCCTCTGGTGGGTATCGTGTGTGGCTCAGGTCTCGGTGGACTGGCAGATATGCTGAAAGATCAGGTGGTCATCAACTACAGCGATATACCCAACTTCCCTCAAAGCACCGGTGAGTTCAGACAATACGCTCACTTGTATTGCTACATACACAGTTGACCGTTGTATTCAGACAACTTTGTTGAACTTGCAGACCAGTTTCACTCTTATTAGTCGGCCCATGCACAAGGTAATAACGAGTGCTCAACCGATGTGTGGTTTTCAATCGTGGTCATCAAATTATATGTACAGTTTAAGGTTAGAAAATACTTCTAGACAATAGCTACTAAATTCTCAAAGTATCCATTATCCATTAAAATTATCCAATTAACCATCTATCTCTGTATATGCTTTCAAGATTCATTTCTGTGCTTCTTTGAAGTCTTGCTCTGTGTTTTTATGTATAAATACTGTATATGTTGTAACACTCATGTTTCTGCAGTGCACGGTCATGCTGGAAAGTTGGTGTTTGGGACTCTTAATGGGAAACCGTGTGTTTGCATGAAGGGACGGTTTCACCTCTATGAAGGGTACCCCATTCAAAAGGTGAAATATAGGAACTGTTTTACCTTTTAATTTTTGCATTATGTAAAAAAAAACAGCAAGGTGTGATTATAACAAATGCTACAGTATGGTATGACATTCAGTAGTATATTTTTAGTGTCTTTATTAAATGTACATAAACTTTGTACCTGTGAAATTCACTTTGTAGTTCAGTTTCAGAGCTGCAGATAAACATAACCAATGTGTTTATACACACACAAGAGCAGCAGCACTTAGAAACTAAAACAGTTTATTTCCAGAGTTATGAACCATGTCAACAAACATTCAACTGTGCTTCTGTATGTCCAGCAATAACACTTAAGAATATTAACACACTTTACTCTGTGTTTCGTCCTACTGTATGTGCAATTGTCAACTTCAAGATAACAATAACAGTCTTGTTCCAGAAGTAAAAATCAACACTCATTCAAATCATGTTTTATAGTACCTCAACTCTATATACATATACACATACAGTTGAAGTCAGAAGTTTACATTCACATTAGCCAAGTACATTTAAACTCCTGAAAATTTTTTCACAATTCCTGACATTTAATGATAGAAAACATTCCCTGTCTCAGGTCAGTTTTGATCACTACTTTATTTTAAGAATATGAAATGCCAGAATAATAGTAGAGAGAATGATTTATTTCAGCTTTTATTTCAGCTTTCATCACATTCCCAGTGGGTCAGAAGTTTACATACACTTTGGTAGTATTTGGTAACATTTCCTTTAAATTGTTTAACTTGGGTCAAATATTTTGGGGATCCTTCCACAAGCTTCTCACAATAAGTTGCTGGAATTGTGTCCCATTCCTCCAGACAGAACTGGTGTAACTGAGTCAGGTTTGGAGGCCTCGGATTGAGGTCAGGACTTTGTGATGCCCGCTCCAATACCTTGACTTTGTGTCCTTTAGCCATTTTGACACAACTTTGGAGGTGTGCTTGGGGTCATTGTCCATTTGGAAGACCCATTTGTGACGAGCTTTAACTTCCTGTCTGATGTCTTGAGATGTTGCTTCAATATATCCACATAATGTTCCTTCCTCATGATGTCATCATCTATTTAGTGAAGTGCACCAGTCCCTCCTGCAGCAAACACCCCCACAACATGATGCTGCACCCCCATGCTTCACAGTTGGGATGGTGTTCTTCAGCTTGCAAGCCTCTCTGTTTTTCCTCCAAACGTAATGTGTTGGTCATTATGGCCAAAATGTTACATTTTTATTTCATCAGACAAGAGGAAATTTCTCCTAAAAGATCTTTGTCCCCATGTGCACTTGCAAACTGTAGTCTGGCTTGTTTATGGTGGTTTTGGAGCAGCGGCTTCTTCCTTACTGAGCCTTTCAGGTGATGTCCATATAGGACTCGTTTTGCTGTGGATCTAGATACTCATCTACCTGTTTCCTCCAGCATCTTCACAAGGTCCTTTGCTGTTGTTCTGGGATTGATTTGCACTTTTCACACAAACTACGTTCATCTCTAGGAGACAGAATGCGTCTCCTTCCTGAGCAGTATGATGACTGTGTGGTCACATGATGGCGTCTCCTTCCTGAGCTGTATGATGACTGTGTGGTCACATGATAGCGTCTCCTTCCTGAGCGGTATGATGACTGTGTGCTCACATGATGGCGTCTCCTTCCTGAGCGGTATGATGACTGTGTGGTCACATGATGGCGTCTCCTTCCTGAGCAGTATGATGACTGTGTGGTCACATGATGGCGTCTCCTTCCTGAGCTGTATGATGACTGTGTGGTCACATGATAGCGTCTCCTTCCTGAGCGGTATGATGACTGTGTGCTCACATGATGGCGTCTCCTTCCTGAGCGGTATGATGGCTGTGTGGTCACATGATGGCGTCGCCTTCCTGAGCGGTGTGATGGCTGTGTGGTCACATGATGGCGTCTCCTTCCTGAGCGGTATGATGGCTGTGTGGTCACATGATGGAGTCTCCTTCCTGTGCGGTATGATGACTGTGTGGTCACATGATGGCGTCTCCTTCCTGAGCGGTATGATGACTGTGTGGTCACATGATAGTGTCTCCTTCCTGAGCGGTGTGATGTCTGTGTGGTCACATGATGGCGTCTCCTTCCTGAGCGGTATGATGACTGTGTGGTCACATGATGGCGTCTCCTTCCTGAGCGGTATGATGACTGTGTGGTCACATGATGCGTCTCCTTCCTGAGCGGTATGATGACTGTGTGGTCACATGATGGCGTCTCCTTCCTGAGCGGTATGATGACTGTGTGGTCACATGATGGCGTCTCCTTCCTGAGCGGTATGATGACTGTGTGGTCACATGATGGCGTCTCCTTCCTGAGCGGTATGATGGCTGTGTGGTCACATGATGGCGTCTCCTTCCTGAGCGGTATGATGACTGCGTGGTCACATGATGGCGTCTCCTTCCTGAGCGGTATGATGACTGCGTGGTCACATGATGGCGTCTCCTTCCTGAGCGGTATGATGACTGCGTGGTCACATGATGGCGTCTCCTTCCTGAGCGGTATGATGACTGCGTGGTCACATGATGGCGTCTCCTTCCTGAGCGGTATGATGACTGCGTGGTCACATGATGGCGTCTCCTTCCTGAGCGGTATGATAACTGCGTGGTCACATGATGGCGTCTCCTTCCTGAGCGGTATGATGGCTGCGTGGTCACATGATGGCGTCTCCTTCCTGAGCGGTATGATGGCTGTGTGGTCACATGATGGCGTCTCCTTCCTGAGCGGTATGATGGCTGTGTGGTCACATGATGGCGTCTCCTTCCTGAGCGGTATGATGACTGTGTGGTCACATGATGGCGTCTCCTTCCTGAGCGGTATGATGGCTGTGTGGTCACATGATGGCGTCTCCTTCCTGAGCGGTATGATGGCTGTGTGGTCACATGATGGCGTCTCCTTCCTGAGCGGTATGATGGCTGTGTGGTCACATGATGGCGTCTCCTTCCTGAGCGGTATGATGACTGTGTGGTCACATGGTGTTTATACTTGTGTACTATTGTTTGTACAGATGAATGTGATACCTTCATGCATTTGGAAATTGCTCCCAATGATTAATCAGACTTGTGGAGGTCCACAATTATTTTTCTGAGGTTTTGGCTGATTTCTTTAGATTTCCTCATGATGTCAAGCAAAGTGGCACTGAGTTTGAACTGGCTAATTAAAGGCTTGACATCATTTTCTGGAATTGTCCAAGCTGCTTAAAGGCACAGTTAACTTAGTGCATGTAAACTTCTGACCCACTGGAATTGTTATAGCCAATTAAAAGTGACACAGTCGGTCTGTAAACAATTGCTGGAAAAATGAATCGTGTTATGCACAAAGTAGATGTCCTAAATGACTCGCCAAATCTATAGTTTGCTAATATTAAATCTGTGGAGTGGTATAAAAATTAGTTTTAATGACTTCAACCTAAGTGTATGTAAACTTCTGAGTTTAGTTGCAACCTCCTGAGAGCAGAGCATGGCTGCTGAGTGCATTTTCTATTTCCCTTTTTGATTTGTAACTTGTAGCACCTAAAAAACAAGCACAAAAATTGATGTCCACATATGTGGACAGTGAGACTCAGTTGTGAAATTTTGCACTTCACGGAAATCAACATCATGTTGTTGTGTCACGTGACTCAATGCGGCAGAAGTTTAACCATTAAATGACAGTCTAGAGTCTTGTGAACAGTATTCAGTTAGTTTAAGTTAAATGAAGATTATGCGCTGCATATAACAAAGCCCAAGTACAACGTCCACGCATGTGGACACGGCAAATAAACAAGGTTATATTTTATTTGCATTGTGATATGATTATATGACAGATTTACAGTCAGTGTTGGGTGTAATCCAATTAAAAAGTCATTAGTTACTGTAATCTTAAATACAATTACTTTTGGCAAGGAGGAGGTGAGAACCGGCTTATCAATATAAATAATATTTTAATAATATTAAATAAAAAGACACACACTAACACATACAGGTCAGCTACCAGTAACCGGCCGCCTTTATCCCTCGTGCGCCCCATCAGGCTGATTGGGGACCGGGCGTGCATCATTCCAGGGAAGCCCCCGGCATGACGTACACCCCCCCTTTTCCCTGGGGAGGGGTGTGCCTTGCGCCCCCATCTGCCGGCTGGTCATCCCCGCCTTCCTCGACCTGGAGGGGAAAAACAACAACAAAAAAAAACTAAATAGGCGAGGGAAAGGCCAACATGGAGCAACAGCGAGAGAGAGGAGAGAGAGAAGCAGCTCACCGGATCACTTATTCGCCGTCGCGTGGTCCTCGATCACTCCTCCACCCTCTCAGGCGGACAGCTGCTGCTGCTGCTCGGGTTGACCGGAGTCAGTCCTACGACCCCCAGGGAACAGAACGCCCCTCCACCTTGTTTCCCAGCCCCTTGTTTCCGGCGAACCGTGGGGATACTCCTCTGCCCCTGGCAGCGGCCCTACCACTCCAGGCAGTCAGGGAGTCGCTTCCCTCCTCTCCTCGCAGACGCCGGTGTTCTCTTGACCCCTTTGCATTTCTGGGGGACAGTAGGGCACTCCTCCGCCCCTGGCTGCGGCTGCATCACACCAGGTGGTTGGGGAGTCCAGTCCCCATTTGTCCCGCGGACGGCGGTTTTTACCCGCGTCCTGGCAGTCGGGCTACTCCGTCCTCCGGCGGATGGCAGCGGCACTCTCCTGCGTGGACGGCAGTGTCGAGGACTCTGCAATGGGCATCCCTCCTCCTTCCCTGGTTTTCAGCACCAATGTAAGGGGGGATAGATGGGCAAGGAGGAGGCGAGAACTGGCTTAACGATATAAATAATATTTAATTAAATAAAAAGACATATACAGGGCAGCTGCCAGTAATTCTCTCTCTCTCCTGAACTGTCGTTACCGGCCGCCTTGTAAAAAATCTCAGTGGCTACTTATAACTGTAATGCAAAAAAACAAACAAAACGATACATTGTTTAAATTGTAAAGTACAATTATGAGGATACGTCATGGTGTTTTATTGAACTGAATATAACTGATGCTGATTTTATTTTGATTTTGCATTACAGTCATCATTATTTTCTGAAAATCTGTCTAGCCATTTTTTTCTAACTAGTAATATTACTGTTTGTGTATTCTGTATGTGTAGACCACCATGCCCATCAGGGTGTTTAAACTAATGGGCGTGGAGACTGTGATCCTGACGAATGCTGCGGGCGGACTGAACCAGAACTATAAAGTGGGTGACGTCATGGTTATAAAGGATCATATCAACATTCCAGGTTTTGCTGGGAACAACCCATTAGTGGGGCCAAATGATGACAGGTGAGAGTGTGTGGGTGTTAATGCACTTATCAATATTGACTGATTATTAAAGGTGATGTAAACAATTTTAGCCGCTCTACTTCCACGGGACTGAACCGTTGAATTAGCCACGCCCCCTCTTTCCAAAACCCTGCACTCCAGAGATAATAAATGAGCTTTATTGTGAGCAGAAACGGTTGTTAAACACCACAGCAGCACAGTAGCGCCCTCAACTGGCAACTGTTATGAACAACATGGCATAAAAATGTCATTATGAATCAATAATTCGCTGCAGCCACAATACAACGAGAACACGCAAAATGATTGACAGGTCTAAAGCATCAGAGTCCATTAAGATATCTGACAACACTTATATCATTAATATCTTTCAGGGAGTAGGAAACATCTTTGTGCACCTTTCCATGAAAAACAAAAATGGGCAAAAACAAAACAGTGGTAACATATAGCAATTCTATATTAATTACATTTTCTCTCTCTGCCTCGAGCACAGATTTGGCGTGCGGTTCCCGTGTATGTCAGACGCGTATGACCGTGAACTGCAGCAGCTCGCTCATGAGGTTGCAGCAGAACTGGGTTTCTCAGAGTACATGCATGAGGGCGTGTACAGCGTGCTCGGGGGGCCGTCCTTTGAGACTATTGCTGAGTGCAGGATGCTCCGCCTCCTCGGAGCCGATGCCGTGGGTGAGTCATATGAAAGAATGTGTCCAACAGTGGATATGTAAGAAGTATGATGTGTAAACATCAGTGTGTGTGTCTCGTCAGGTATGAGCACCGTTCACGAGGTGATTGTGGCCCGTCACTGTGGAATGAAGGTCTTCGCTCTGTCTCTGATCACCAATCAGGCGGTGATGGATTATGACAGTGAGAAGAAAGCCAATCACCAAGAGGTTCTGGAGACAGGTGAACTGAGAGCCAAACAGCTGGAAAAATTGGTGTCCGACATGGTCTCTCGCATTTAGCAACAGAATGACAAAGTCTGTTAGTGAACGCACCCCGTCGACCACCTCACACATACACGTCTAAACCGTTAGATGCCAGATAGAGGCCTTTAGTGTCATGAATGTTTATCCTCGACTCTTTACTGTCTGACCTTTTATATTGCAGAGAGGAAGTGTTTTATGGTCCAATGTAATGTCTTATACAATCTCAAATAACTTACGTAACACTGAGGTAAATCAAGAGGTGAAGTAATTAAGGTAATGGCTCGTTATGGTATCATTATTTTTAGTATGTATTTATTTTCCTAATGTCTTAATGGTGTATTTAAAAATAAGTTAAAGTGGAATATATTGTACTGTAGAAATGTCTTTTGATCAAGGTAATTGGGAGTTTGTTTGTTTTTTCTAAAGAATAAATAAATAAATTACTTTAAATTTTTCTTAATATTTTTATTTAAAAATAAAATAACACAACTCTACTAAATTAAGAAAATGTTAAAAACTATTAAGAACACTATTTATATAAGGACGAAGAACTGTGTTACTGATTTACTGTAGATTATTTAACAATGTTGGGCTTGAACATGAATATATTTATGTTAGCAATGTTTTTAAAAGCACTTAAAATGTACGGTTTTTAAATGGGGTAAGTGTTTTTAACCGCACTTAAACACTTTGGTTTTATTTGTTGTTTGGAGGAGGGCATCTGAAATGCTGTTTTCTGCTGTTCATTTAGACATAATATTTTACAGTGCATTTCAGCACTGCTTTTAACTTTCCTCAACAAAAAAAAAAAAGTTAATTCACCCGAATTTTGAAAATGGCACCTTGTGATTTTGTGGCACTTAGTTGTTTTTGTGATTTCCTGCTTAAATGCAATAAAACAATTTTGTTACACCAACAGTTAATCTGGTTTTACTTTCTCTTTTCTGTTTGACACATTAACTCTTTAATCTTGGATGGCCCGTGAGAAAACAAATCATCAAAATATTAATAAATGGGTAGCGTTTGAAGCTTAGAAGCGCTTCTCTACAATGCATGTAGATATTATGACTAAAACTGAACAAGAGCTTTGAAATTTGCAGACAAATCAGAAGTGTTCCTGTTTGATCATTTATAGAAGACTTTTGCACTGTATATATTATTGCAATAGGGTAAAAACATCAAACTCATCAAATATTCATGTGTCATATGTTGTTGGAAAGATCTCAAAGAGTAAAATACAACCAGACTATTTGTTTGACTCACAGATGAAAATATAGTGAGTAACAGCTAAATATATGTCTTTGATAATTATGTTGGTGTTGCTTATATGCCGCGTTTTCCCTTATAACATCACAAAATATAAACGTAACATAAAATATCACATATCATTAATTAGAGTCAGTGATTATCTTTCAATCGAGTCCACACACAAGATAATCAGATGTATAGATCATTAGATAATCCACATGAAGCACAATGTTACATATGACCACCAGGAGATGGCGCCAAATACATGACACAGACTCAATGATGACTCAAATGACACAGAATGAAACTGAATGAGATGATTATCTTTCAAACGAGTCCACACACAAGATAATCAGATGTATAGATCATTAGATAATCCACATGAAGCACAATGTTACATATGACCACCAGGAGATGGCGCCAAATACATGACACAGACTCAATGATGACTCAAATGACACAGAATGAAACTGAATGAGATGATTATCTTTCAATCGAGTCCACACACAAGATAATCAGATGTATAGATCATTAGATAATCCACATGAAGCACAATGTTACATATGACCACCAGGAGATGGCGCCAAATACATACATAGACAATGTTTATGACATTACAGAACAATATTTGTTCTCCATAAATGGCCGTATTTTCCCGGTGTCACTCCGTCTTTCTCTTAGACAGACATCTGTTCTCCCTTTTTCTCAATTTTTACTACTATATAAAGATATAAAGAGCAGGGCTACACATTTTATACATGAAAAATAATTAACCAGTGATATCTGATAGTGTTTTATGTAAATCTTCAATATTTTACTGGCTAATATTTAATCTCTTTTCTCGGTATGGAGTTAGATTCGGTCTCATTGAGGGTGCGCCTCATGAACGAGCGTGCACAGTTGGT
>JAVLUX010000009.1:49619840-50039840 GCA_032164185.1 Moxostoma hubbsi | reverse complement strand
TCCACCAACAGCTGCCAGTCCCTCGCCGTGGCCAGGATGCCTGCAGATGTTTTTGCGGCTGGTTTTGGCTGCTCTCCAGCTCTGACGAAGACGATGGCTTGCTTGGAGGGGCGGGACCGCTTTGACCACTCGACTGCTGTAGTAATGGCTTCAGCAATGGCCTTTAGTACTTGGTCATGCCTCCACCTATACCTTCCCTCTCCCAGTGCCTTTGAGCAGCAACTCAGAATGTGCTCTAGGGTTCCACGCTTGGAGCACAGTGGGCATGCTGGTGACTCCACTTTGCCCCATATGTGAAGGTTTGATGGGCTAGGGAGCACATCGTATACCGCCTGGATAAGAAACTTGATCCGCTGTGGCTCTGCCTTCCACAGCTCCGCCCATGTCACCTTCCTCTCGATCGCGTTCTCCCATCTTGTCCAGGCACCCTGTTGCCTCATTCCTACTGTCCTGCAGGTTCTCTCCTTCTCGACCACTGCTCTCACCTCCTCCTGGACTAGGCAGCGTTTTTCCTTTCCTTTGGTGGTGTCAATGTGAGGAGTTGAAAAGGAACCCAGTCCAGCCCTGCCTCTTGTTACCACCCCCACCAGCCTTTTGTGATGTAATCTTCCCTCTGCTTGTCGAACAGCCTCCTCAGCCTTCCACTTCCGACCAGTTCTCACTTCAATCCCAGCCGTTGCCACCTTTGGATCACTTGAGTCTCTATATAGCAGCACTTCTCTAGCTCTAGATACCTTGAACTCCTCTTCCAAGGACTTGAGTGGCAATTGCAGTTTGTTACGTTGCCCATAAAGTGCGATGCTACTTAGACTTCTTGGAAGCCCCAGCCATCTTCTGAGGTGGCTGCTGACCTTCCTCTCTAAGGTTTCCACAGTCGAGAGTGGCACTTCGTAGACGAGTAGTGGCCACAGGATTCTGGGAAGAATGCCATGCTGGTATAGCCAAGCTTTGAACTTCCCTGGCAATCCAGACCGGTCCACTGACTTCAGCCATCTGTCCAGCTCAGTGCAGGTTGACTGGATTGATGCGGAGTCCCTCAGTGTGCTGTCAAACACCTTGCCTAAGCTCTTGACAGGCTTCTCAGTGATGGTCGGGATTATTACACCTGCGACGATAAACCGGGATTTCTCATCCACCTTTCCTCTTCTCAGTACCATTGATCTTGACTTGGCTGGTTTAAAATGCATCCGTGCCCACTCCATTAGCCTTTCAAGACCCTTTATAATCCACCTACAGCCTGGAACAGATTCTGTGGTGACCGTGAGGTCGTCCATAAATGCTCTGATCGGTGGCTGACGTTGGGCTGACTTCATCTTGGGCCCTCTACACTCTGGTTCAGCAGACTTTATGAGCATATTCATGGCCAGGGAGAACAGGATTACGGAGATGGTACAGCCCGTGATGATTCCAATCTCAACCTTGTGCCAGCCTGATGTCACTGCTCCTGAAGAGGCTCTCATCCTAAAATTGTTGTAATAGTCAGCGATGAGGTCTCTGACTCTGCTGGGGACGTGATATTTTGTCAGAGTGAACTGCACAAGCTTGTGTGGTATTGAGCCATATGAGTTTGCCAGATCAAGCCACAGCACTGACAGGCTGCCGTTGTTCTCTCTGGCCTAAAAGAGTGGCGCAAACGGAAAGTGTCTTTTTCAAGATGCCTTTTCGTTTTTGTTTATTTCCTGGTTGCGGTCGATATCTCTCCCCGTCTGATGGCCACGATTGCTGCCTCTCGTGTCTGGGTGCCACCCACGCAGAGTCAGGATTCGTGGATGTTTCAGGTGTCCTTAAAATTGAAGTATTGGATTCAGTTATCATGAAGATGCTTCAAACAAATCTGCAGGGACCAATTTTTATCAACTTTTTTGGATTTAAGAAATGTTTTATTCAAAGCCTTAAAGGAGTATATAGAAAAGAAAGAACTGATGTCAAGTATGAAACAAGTCTTAATTACATTGATCCATAAATCTGGTAAAGATAAAAGAACAGTTGATAATTTGAGACCAATTTCACTGCTTAATACAGATTATAAAATAATTTCTGGAGCTATTGCTGCTATGCTGAAGAAAGGTATTTCAACCATAAATAGTGAGACTCAAGCAGGATTTTTGAAAGGAAAGTCAAGCCATAATAACACGAGACTTGTATTAGATTTACTAGATTATAACTACACAATTCAATGTTCCGTTGAACATCAGGCCTACAACTGAACTTAGAAAAATGTGAAATATTAGCCATACATGATTATCCCCTGCAGACATTATATCATGTAAAAATTAAGAAGGAGGTTAAATATTTGGGGATTGTTATTTCTAAGGATTACACAACACCTGATAATATGAATATTTGGAATAATAGAGACAAGTGTAATTTAATACTAAACAGGTGGCTGCGGAGAGATATCACAATCTCTGGGAGAGTTTTATTATCCAAAATTGATCATTTGTCCAGAAGTGAGGGGGACAGACTGATTAGTGCAAGATGAACATAAATATATAAGATATATGTTTTTAGGGCTCTCAATCAAGTACAAATTTTAATTGAATTAATTACATGATTGACCAGTGAATTTTAACTTTTGCATTTACACATTCAGACATTTGCTGGATGTGCACACAGTGTAAACACATTTGCCCTGTGAAAAAGTGGGGAGGACAGACTTTGGTTTTACTGAAAGTGGGTTAGAAATGTTTTTCCACTGTAATTAGTGCAACTATTCTGGAGTGATATGCGGAGCTGGCAACAGTCCAAGGGGACTGAACTGTCACCCTTGACGGTGAAGACATAGTTTGGTGTTTGTGTCGAAAACAGGAACTTGGACTTTAATTTCAACATTTTGTTTTCACTGGAAATGTTTTTTATACATAAATATAGATACTTTGAGACTAAGTTTATTTACCCAGTTTATTTCTTTCTTTTTTTGTATATCTTTTTTGATTATGTGCCTTATCGTGTTCTTAATAAAAAATCAACCTTATAGGGAAGTCAGGTGGCACTGCATGGCACTATTACAAACCACTTCTGATTTTCAAAGCCCTGCCCCTCACAGACCAAAAACACACAGCAAACAATATACTCCTTTATATCAACTGGAGAAAACACCCAAACTACTAAACATGTCGAGCGAAGGTATGCTAGAAGTTTTTATACCGATATAATATAAAGCATTGTAATTGATTTATTAGCCTACACCTTTACATGAAGTTAAATACATGCATGCAGTTTACACTAATTTGATTGACTAGACTGAATTTATAGGTTATTATCTGAAAAGCATTTTGTAATAGACCATAACACAGATTTTCTGAAAAGTGACAAAAAAACACACATTGCTGTCAAGTAAATAGTTCAGTGTGAAACAAGGAAATAATCGTCTTATCAGTGTGACTCAACGTTCTGCAGATATTTTCAATCCTAAACTAGGTTGTGCATTACATTGATTTTACAGGAGGTAAGCGGTGTTGTTATGCAATATGATAAAAGACAAGGATGTGCATCACATATTACATTTCCTGCACTAATTACTAATAAGTTAAGTCATCAACAGTCATCATATTTCAACTGATGTTGCCTAGTGGTCATTGGCTTCAAAAGTGACTTATTCTGACAGCTTTCAGTGTTTGAGTTATTTATTTAATTGGCCTAATTCTTATTCATTTCTCTTTCTTATCTTATTTTAATTGATAGAAGTTTGTAGTTTATTAGCTGTAGTATGCTTTAATGAACAGAATATATATATATATATGTATATAGTGGTGGTGGTGTAGTGGGCTAAAGCACATAATTGGTAATCAGAAGGTTGCTGGTTTGATCCCCACAGCCACCACCATTGTGTCCTTGAGTAAGACACTTAACTCCAGGTTGCTCCGGGGGGATTGTCCCTGTAATAAGTGCTCTGTAAGTCACTTTGGATAAAAGTGTCTGCCAAATGCATCAATGTAAATATATATGTAAAAAATATTTTCTATATTTTAATTTTAATGAACAACTGCACTCCATAGCACAGTTTAACACAGGTGTAACAAGGGTTAGGTTGGGAAAGGAGGAGGCAGGAACTGGCTGAACTGTCAAAATAATATTTAAATTAAGCAAAAAGACACAACACAAACACACATGGCAGCTGTGTGTGGCTCTCTCTCCCCCGAACTGCCGCTTTCCGCCACACTTTTCCCTCTCCTTGGCTGATTAGCCCAATTGGGGCCGGGCTGCTCCTTTGGGTGGAAGGCAGTGGCGAGGACGCCATGACTCCAGCAACGAGCCCCTCCTCCCCTCACGGATGGCGGCCATTCCTCCACATCCAGGTGGTCGGCAGCAACTCCTCCATCGCCCACCAGACGGCTGCAGCTGCTCCTTTTGGTGGAGGGCAGCAGCGAGGACTCCACGACAGCGCATCCATCCCCCTTCCCGGGCTTCGGCACCAATGTAACAAGGTGTAGGTTGGGAAAGGAGGAGGCATGAACCAGCTGGACCATCAATATAATATTTAATTTAAACATAAAGACACACAAACAAACACAGCAGCTGCATGTGGCTCTCTCTCTCCCGAACTGGCACATGCTGCTGCACTTACCCCTCTCCTCGGCTGATTAGCCCAATTGGGTGTGCTTAGTCACGGCCCGGCCCCGCCCTCCTCCTCATCACACTCCTCCCTCCTTAGCCGGAGAACTGGGGAGGTAAAAACAAAACAAGAGGGAAAGGGCAAGGTGAAGCGACAGTGAGAGAAAGAGAGGAGAGAGAGAAAAAAACACTGGCTCGCCGGTTTTCCAGACACGCCGTCGCCTGGTCCTCGATCACTCCTCCACCCTCTGGCAGACAAAAGCCGCTCCTCTCTGGGCAGACCGGAGCCAGTCCTTCGACCCCTGGTGGATGGAACACCCCTCTGCATTTTGGTGGCTGGTAGGGAACTCCTCTGCCCCTGGCAGCGAGCCACTCCTCCCCTTGTGGATGGCAGCCATTCCTCCACGTCCAGGCGGTCAGCAGCAACTCCTCCATCGCCCAGCGGACGGCCACGGCTGCTCCTTTGGGTGGAAGGCAGTGGTAAGGACTCCACGACAGCGCATCCATCCTCCTTCCTGGGCTTCGGCACCAATGGAACATGGTTAAAATGGGAAAGGAGCAGGCAGGAACCGGCTGGACTTCAAAATAATATTTAATTTAAACATAAAGACACACAACACAAACACACATGGTAGCTGCATGTGGCTCTCTCTCTCCCGAACTGCCATGTTCCGCTGCACTTATCCCTCTCCTTGGCTGTCATGGCCCAGCCCCACCCTCCTCCTCATCGCAGCAGGTTACACAGTCAACAATTTGCTCAAAGGGTCCTTCAGCTATTTCAGAAATACAAACAAAGCTTGTTTGTTCAGCTGGTGACCAGCTTGAATTAATTGAACTGCATCAATTCAAATCAAAGAAACAATGACCAGTATATTAAATTTTAGGCACTTTCATGCTGGTTTAGGATGGTGATTTACAATTCAAGCTGGCAAAACTAGTTTAACATGTTTTTAGGAAGCTATTGATGATATAAGTCTTGATTTACTTTGGCTGCATCATTCAATATGATTTTTTCCCCACCAAAATGTTGTGATACAGTTTAGACTGTCAGTGTCAGGATCACTCATGTCTGGTTTTCTTTTTGTGTCTGGATCTTGAGAGCCGTTACTATGATTTTGTGTGTCTTTATGTGTTTTCATTGATCGAGAACATTGGATTGGATTGGATTTATTTAACAATAAAAAGTTTAATGAATCACAACTCACATTGTCAAGGATAATACAATAAAGTTAAAAACTTATTTACACTGTGGTGACTGATTTTACATACTATAGATGATGTTCCTGGCAACAGGTACACTGGCAGATACAATGTCCACACCTACAATACAATATCACAGTTATGCACATACTCATTATAAAAAAACACAATTCGCCAATTTATCTAAAAAAAGTCTTTTAACTTTCAGACTAAAACCAGACATATTTGCTATACACTTGATATGCATAGGTCATTTATTCTATGCCCGATCCTCCTCCCACTCTGGAGCTTCTGCCCTCATCCCTACTTTGGAGCCACCTGACCCTGCTCCTGCCCTGGAGCTCTCAGACACACTTTCCTCTCTGGGGTTGCCCAACCTCATCCCCACTCTGTAGTAGCACAAGCCTGCTCCAGCTTCAGAGCTGCCTGACCTGGCCCCTGTTCAGAGGCTACCTTCTCATGGGTTCCTTGCCCTCACTCTGGAGCCGTCTTCCTTACTGTACCCTGCTTTCATCCCAGAACCATTGGACCTCACACCTGCCTCAAAGCTACCCCCTTGGTTTTTTTCTAATGTGTAATTTTTCCTTTTAATAAACTTTTGAACTGGCTACTGTATGCTATTGAGTTCATTTCCCATATCCTGACAGTCAGCTGCTATTATATGTAGGGTTTTTTCATTCAAACATCAATCATTTGAATAGGTATTAATAGGTATTAATTTGCTGTTAACAAACATTGCAATTTTGTACACTGGTACTCTGAAGGTTAAACAGGGCTAAAATAGTTAAAGATTATTTTAGAAGACAACTTGCTAGATTTTGCAGGCACAGTCCCTCTGATGTAGGGTTGCCACCCTTCTCATAAAATATGGGATCGTCTTATAGTTAAAGATGAGATGATGTGTCTCATATCGAATCAAACCCTTTAAGCTGGTCCAATCACAGCAAAATCAGTCAAGATCGTTGATGTTCATTTACAATTTTGCAATTGGTGGGTAAGGGACTGTCTGAAAATGTCATCCAGTACAAATCTGCCCCCCACCCCCAAAAAAAGTGGCAACCCTACTCCAAAGAAATCTGAAGGTAGTGTCTTACTAACCTACATGATTATGATCCAAATTTTCAGAAATTATTATTAATGTAATTTATCATTTTCTCATTTGCTTTATACTTTTAGACAGGCCACACAATGTTCAGAGTTGCCAAAGACAGAGGACCAATGAGTCAAATATGAAATTGAGACCAACTCATTCACCTTCTCAGACTTGTCTTCCTGGCATGAGTAATCAAGGATCATTTGGCGGTGAACAAGCCATAGCACACTCCACAGCAAACCAACTGCGACTTGTTCTGCTGGGCAAAACAGGTGCAGGGAAAAGTGCCACAGGAAACACCATTTTGGGAGATGGAGAACGTTTTGATACTCAGTTGAGCATGAGTTCAGTCACAAAAGAGTGCAAGCGAGAACGTGGAACACTGGCAGGACGAAACCTTGTGCTTGTTGACACACCTGGTTTTTTTGACACAGATCTAACAGCGGAGGAATTACAACAGGAAGTAGTACATTGTTTGGCTTTGTGTTCTCCTGGTCCTCATGCATTTCTGCTGGTTATACCAATAGAACGTTATACTGAGGAGCACCAACGCACAGTGGACATGATTCTGGAGATGTTTACCGAGGAGGTCTCTCGCCACACCATTATTATATTCTCCCATGCTGACAGACTTGGAGGAATCTCCATTGAGGATTTCATATCAGTACAACATAGCAGGATCCAAGATCTCGTGGAAAGATTTGGGAGGCATTTCGTGGCCTTTGACAACACAGACCCTGCAAACCGAGGTCAGGTCATTCGACTTCTGGAGAAGGTGGATGAGTTGTTGGTGCAGAATGAGAACCGGCACTTCACCAATCAGGGTACACAGGTTGTGCTGGAAGCCCAGAGGATAATAGAAGAGAGGAGAGAAGCTGCCATGTCTAAAAGAATTAAGAAAATTAAAGTTAAGGTAAAGAAATTGGCTGATGCTCATTGGCATGCGTTCACTGCAGCAATGAAAGAAGAGAGGAAAGAAACAGAAAGAAAGAAGAATCGTGTATTAGCCAGGATTGATCAGTTAAAGATAAACATAGAAAAGGAAGAACAACATGTGCGACCAATCCAAGCAAGACTGATGCGTTTCAGAGCTTCTCTGCAGAGGGAACTGGTGATCCTGAGAAGACTTGAGGAAGTAGAGATTGAGGAGGTGAGAGAGAGAAAGAGAATGAAGAAGAAAGAAAAGATGGACCTGGATATTTGGATACAAGAAGAAGAGCAGAGGAGAATGAGTGAAGAGATGGAGAAGAATGACAATAATTCAGATTACATCAAAATGCTGACTATGCTTGCCATGTTTCTGTTGGGGCTCGGAGCCGGATTTGCACCCACACTCTTGCCGTTTCTGTTCCCTGCTGCTCCAGTAGTGGAACCCGGGCTGGTAGCAAATGTTTTAGCCAGATTGCTGAGCACAGAAGTTGTGCAGGGGGTAATTGAATTCACCTTGAAAGCTACATCTGTAAAGTTTGCAATGCTGACTCGCTGCACAATTCAATAATCCATCTTTGATTGAAAGCGGAGTTCAGCTCAGTAGTGTTGTCAAAAGTACTAGTATTTCAGATCCAATTTGATATTAAAATAAAAAAGATGGAACGGTACCAATGTTTCTGCAGTACCGGTAGTACCAAGCACCGATTCTATCTGGTACCACCGGTGTGACTCACCCACGACAGCTTTAAAATTCTCACAGGCTTATGTTGAATGCATGCTCTCCTTTTACACTGAAATGGACAAATAATCAAATTAAAATCATGACATTTCCTCGTGTGACTTTATTAAACCGCTGAAGGCTGCGATCTTAGTGTGGATGAGCTTTATCCTGTATAAATCCGACCGCTCATACACTGGACACTCCACAAACATTGAAAATCATTCACGTTGTATCAGATGACACAGCAGAGCACTAATCTACTGTAAAGTGCATAGTACATGTAGACTGCATATTTATATAATTAAATCACAGCATTTGTGCTTTAATTCCAACTAAACTTTATTTATATAGCATTTAAAATAGCAGAGTTGACCAAAGTGATTCGAAGTAATACAATTTTAAACATAACATTTCAAAATTACCACATACACAAACACCAGTTATCTAAAATAAAAACACTTCTAAACTGTGTCCAACATTTATTTTCTCAGACTCGAAGGCCAGTGTAAAGAGATGAGATTTCAGACATGACTTAAATGTCTCTGTATTGCAAACTTTTTATCCGGACAAGTGAAGCTTCCGGCAAAAAACACACTTCATAATAAAAGCATGATTTATAATAAAAGCTAGATGCCTGAAATTGAGACAGAAATATATTACAACTGTGTAATAAAATGTAACATTTACTTCAATAATAATAATAATAATAATAATAATTAAGCAATATATCATAAGCAAGACTGCTATTAAATAAAAGTTTGGCAAAAAAATAAAAAATGCAATGACGTGTTCTTACATGAATAGTTCTACTTTTACTTGTTAAAAGTTTTAATTATAAACCATTTTGATGATGAAATTAAATTAAACGTTAAAACATTGAGTTCTGGAAAGCAATAATAATAATTAAAATAATTATAACATTATTAAAAACTACTAAACCGGTGTGCTCAAAAGCACATTATTATATTAGTATATTTTTACTGTGGGATGAAAATTTGTATAGAGACGGTGAACTTTCACTGGTATCGGTACTTCTGCTGAAATTCTGGTACTGTGACAGCACTACAGCTCTAGCTGTATATGGTGACCATATTTAGAGGTCCAAGAAGCGCTGTGATCACCAAGTTTTTCAGTGCCGTCAGTTGCAAAAGTATTTTTCCCATTCATTTTTCTCAACAGGGATTTCAAAATATTCTTCAATAAAGAGCCTTGAACCAAACCAACCAGCTCCGAGATGAATCACAACATTATACATTTTGACATCTTTTATGGGAAAATTAACTACAATCACATTAATCATTGCAAATGACGAAATGGCATCCTAAACTAATTATTATTCACATATTTATCTGTATTTAATTCATTTATTATTTGATTAAAATATTTTACTCATATATATACTGATTGTAGGTATAAAATTGTACATTTGATTTATGATTAGTAAGTGATTTTATCACAGTAAAATTATGTTAACACACATATTGTTTATGTCTTGTGTCTATCCTTTTGAAACAGTGAGTAGGCTAACATTTACAGATTGACCCCATTGACTTCCACTGTAAGTGTCTCACTGGAACACAGACTGACCCCATTGACTGCCACTGTAAGTGTCTCACTGGAACACAGACTGACTCCATTGACTTCCACTGTAAGTTTCTCACTGGAACACAGATTGACTCCATTGACTTCCACTGTAAGTGTCTCACTGGAACACAGACTGACCCCATTGACTGCCACTGTAAGTGTCTCACTGGAACACAGATTGACTCCATTGACTTCCACTGTAAGTGTCTCACTGGAACACAGATTGACCCCATTGACTTCCACTGTAAGTGTCTCACTGGAACACAGATTGACCCCATTGACTTCCACTGTAAGTGTCTCACTGGAACACAGATTGACTCCATTGACTTCCACTGTAAGTGTCTCACTGGAACACAGATTGACCCCATTGACTTCCACTGTAAGTGTCTCACTGGAACACAGATTGACTCCATTGACTTCCACTGTAAGTTTCTCACTGGAACACAGATTGACTCCATTGACTTCCACTGTAAGTTTCTCACTGGAACACAGATTGACTCCATTGACTTCCACTGTAAGTTTCTCACTGGAACACAGACTGACCCCACTGACTTCCACTGTAAGTTTCTCACTGGAACACAGACTGACCCCATTGACTTCCACTGTAAGTGTCTCACTCGAACACAGATTGACTCCATTGACTTCCACTGTAAGTGTCTCACTCGAACACAGATTGACTCCATTGACTTCCACTGTAAGTGTCTCACTGGAACACAGACTGACCCCATTGACTGCCACTGTAAGTGTCTCACTGGAACACAGATTGACTCCATTGACTTCCACTGTAAGTGTCTCACTGGAACACAGATTGACTCCATTGACTTCCACTGTAAGTGTCTCACTCGAACACAGATTGACTCCATTGACTTCCACTGTAAGTGTCTCACTGGAACACAGATTGACCCCATTGACTGCCACTGTAAGTGTCTCACTGGAACACTGATTGACTCCATTGACGTCAACTGTAAGTGTCTCACTGTAACACAGACTGACCCCATTGACTGCCACTGTAAGTGTCTCACTGTAACACAGACTGACCCCATTGACTTCCACTGTAAGTGTCTCACTGGACACAGATTGACCCCATTGACTTCCACTGTAACTGTCTCACTGGAACACAGATTGACCCCATTGACTTCCACTGTAACTGTCTCACTGGACACAGATTGACCCCATTGACTTCCACTGTAAGTGACTCACTGGAACACAGACTGACCCCATTGACTTCCACTGTAAGTGTCTCACTGGAACACAGACTGACCCCATTGACTTCCACTGTAAGTGACTCACTGGAACACAGACTGACCCCATTGACTTCCACTGTAAGTGACTCACTGGAACACAGATTGACCCCATTGACTTCCACTGTAAGTGACTCACTGGAACACAGACTGACCCCATTGACTTCCACTGTAACTGTCTCACTGGAACACAGATTGACCCCATTGACTTCCACTGTAACTGTCTCACTGGAACACAGACTGACCCCATTGACTTCCACTGTAAGTGTCTCACTGGAACACAGACTGACCCCATTGACTTCCACTGTAAGTGACTCACTGGAACACAGACTGACCCCATTGACTTCCACTGTAACTGTCTCACTGGAACACAGATTGACCCCATTGACTTCCACTGTAACTGTCTCACTGGAACACAGACTGACCCCATTGACTTCCACTGTAACTGTCTCACTGGAACACAGATTGACCCCATTGACTTCCACTGTAACTGTCTCACTGGACACAGATTGACCCCATTGACTTCCACTGTAAGTGACTCACTGGAACACAGATTTTTGCTTTTTTAAAGAAAAGGAGGAACGAGTTAAGATTAATTTGTGTTGTAATCAACATTATGACACAAATGCTTCCGACTGAGTTTAACTTGTATTGAACCCGGAATCTGCTACAAACTTCATGTCGTAACAATGTGCACAGCACTGATCTATTGTTTGTTGCAAATTTGTATAATTTAGCTAATTTGTATTCACAAAAATTAATTAATTTAATTAAATGGAATTAAAATCAGTAGAATTTTGATGGAATCGTTGGGTTATGTTGTGTTATGCAATATGCATATATTTGCATTTATTACATTAAGTAACAAGAATTAAAAATTTGTAACAAGATTTGTTTTGTTTTTTACTACTAATTTCCCTGCCATCTTTTGGTAACATATGCACGTGGCAACAGTAAAAGTTTCATTTGATTAAGAATATTTAGTTTGAGAATTCTTGGCCATACTACTGAATTTAAGTCAAAGGAAATGTATTTTATCACATATATTTATATATAAAGGGTTGGGGAGTAATGGAATACATGTAACAGGATTACGTATTTAAAATGCTAAATAATAGTAACTGTATTGCATTACAGTTACAATGTAAATTGGTGGTAATCAGAATAGAGTTACAAAAAGTGTTTTGATAGTGATATTAAGTTGTTCTTTCAGATTTTATGTGTAAAAATTCACATAATACATATACTTACCAAGCACTTTATTAGGAACACCTACTTATTCATGCGATTATCTAATCAGCCAATCATGTGGCAGCAGTGCATAAAATCAGGCAGATACAGGTCAGGAGCTTTATGTTCACATCAGCCATCAGAATGGGGAAAAAAATGTGATCTCAGTGATTTGGAGTGTGGGATGATTGTTGGACCATGGCATGATTGTTGGAGCGTGGCATGATTGTTGGACCATGGCATGATTGTTGGTGCCAGACGGGCTGATTTGAGCATTTCTGGGATTTTCACACATAACAGTCTCTAGAATTTACTCCGAAAGGTGCCAAAAACAAAAAACATCCTGTGAGCGGCAGTCCTGTGGACAGAAACGCCTTGTTGATGAGAGATGGCCAGACTGGTTTGAACTGATAAAGTCTATGAAGAGTATCATCTCCTAATACACAGCATGTTGAACCTTGAGGCAGATGGGCTACAACAGAAGAACACCATGTCGGGCACTTTATTATGACCATAAT
Organism: Moxostoma hubbsi; assembly: GCA_032164185.1. Taxonomy (NCBI): domain Eukaryota; kingdom Metazoa; phylum Chordata; class Actinopteri; order Cypriniformes; family Catostomidae; genus Moxostoma; species Moxostoma hubbsi. The sequence continues at coordinate 50,026,769 of JAVLUX010000009.1, read as the reverse complement.
ATTCCTAATAAAGTGATCAGTTAGTGAAAATATATGTATTTTTTATTTGTAGACTGATATAGAACGATAGACCCAAGAGATGTGTCTAAGACCTATGTGAATATAGGCAGAGCATCAGGGATGACCCCATACATTTATCAACAATACTTACAAAAAGAAAGAAAATAATAATGTAAATGACTGACAGGGAGAAGAGATACATTCGTGTATGATGGAGTGCAAATCAAACACAGCATACGGGCACGGATGAAAGCACAGAAAGATCTAGAGAACTCCTGCAGGGAAATAACGCCACCTTGTACATCAGACCACAACATACTTGAAACCTGAACATACCTGAATAAGGTCACAGCCGAAACACACTTTTTTATTTACAAAAACATTTGTTATACCAAAAATAATGGTTATGGTGACCAGGATGGGACATGTTTTATATCATTATTCTTGAATATCAATCAATTATATCTTCAATATTCAACATTTAACAAAGAAAAAGGTGATTGATTTTTACATTAGTTGCATAAATTAAAGTATAATAGGGAATTGAAAATAGTTCTAATATAGATATATAAAGTAATTATAGGCACCAAAAAAATAAATAAAATAAAATTGACTAATTTAGGTTGAATCAACAAAAATGAAGAAAACTTGTTTCGTATTTATTACAGATTTTTTGTTATATTTCGGTATTGACGAAAATAGGGAGACTGTCTAAAATTAGGTGTGAATTTATACATTTCTGATTCAATGCAATACAAATGTAAACAATGTGAAACACTGTCTCTTAAATAAAATAACACATCAAATTAACATTGTTGTTTTAATTTTGTTTTTCACTTCAGGTCTTCTAGTTGTTTTCAAATGCATCATCATTTTTGACAGTAGAAGAAAAATACTGGACACCCAAAAAGCTTGTCATACTTTAAAATCAGTTGCCTGGTGTCCCTTTCAATAATTGAGAAAGATAAGAATGTACATAGATAGGAATTAGAAAAAACAGTTTAAATAGTTTTATAGCAGTACTGTGGAGTTATATATGTGCCACAATTCTGCACATGCAAAATTATATATTTTGAGTGTGCAAAAAGTTTTTTGCATGCGCAAGATGATATTTTGAGGCCACAAAAAGTTATTTTGCACGCGCAGGATGATATTTTGAGGCCACAAAAAGTTATTTTGCACGCGCAGGATGATATTTTGAGGCCACAAAAAGTTATTTTGCACGCGCAGGATGATATTTTGAGGGCACAAAAAGTTATTTTGCACGCGCAAGATGATATTTTGAGGCCACAAAAAGTTATTTTGCACGCGCAGGATGATATTTTGAGGCCACAAAAAGTTATTTTGCACGCGCAGGATGATATTTTGAGGCCACAAAAAGTTATTTTGCACGCGCAGGATGATATTTTGAGGCCACAAAAAGTTATTTTGCACGCGCAAGATGATATTTTGAGGCCACAAAAAGTTATTTTGCACGCGCAGGATGATATTTTGAGGCCACAAAAAGTTATTTTGCACGCGCAGGATGATATTTTGAGGGCACAAAAAGTTATTTTGCACGCGCAAGATGATATTTTGAGGGCACAAAAAGTTATTTTGCACGCGCAGGATGATATTTTGACCTCACAAAAAGTTATTTTGCACGCGTAAGATGATATTTTGAGGGCACAAAAAGTTATTTTGCATGCACTTGAACTCAGTTTGGTAAAGCAGTGTATCTTCTTGCAAAGATAAATTAATTTTGAGCAAATGAAAATAAATTTGGCAAAATTGATTTGAATGTGCTTTCTCCTCCTCCCCACTCAAGTGAGTGTCAAACACCGAAATATCATCTTGCGCGCAGAACATGGTTTATGGCACAAATATGACTCCATACAGTCCCGCATGTAAAGTGAAAACGGTGGATGTCGCTGTGGGGACTGATGAAGAATGCCAAAAAAGCGAAAGCGGAACAGGAAGAAAACACGCGCTGCTGCAGTTACTGAAGATCTTTATAAGAGGAAGATGGACGTTTTTAAATCAACAAACTGCATTAAACTGATTATCAGCGCTTTATTTTACACCTGTGAGTATACATGTTTCATGTTTAAATGTTGATGTAAGTCGTTCAGGCCTGAAACAGGAGTATATATTCATATATTATTAATATGTGTACATTAAGAACAATAATTGCATCTCTACGCGATAGATTATATTTAATATTAATCTAATGCAGAATCAGAGTTAATGAGTCTCATTTAAGACCTTATAAAACTATAATAAAGAACTTGGAAAGAGTAACACGGTAATACTTTAGTTTTAAGTTGTGCATGTAAATAAACTTATTTTAACCCCTTTTGAACATTAAATTCCCAGTAAAATACTAGATTTGCAAAAGCCATCTGGATCATAGAATAGAGAGTAAAATATCACTTCAGTTCAAGAACCATTGACTTTTTGAAGGATATGAACTTATTATTAGTTTTCTTGGTGAATGTGGGATAAAAACATGGGAATGAAATATTTAGGCTGTTATTACTATATATGTGTATGTTAAAGTGTGTTTGTGTTGTAGGTGCGAGCTGCAGTTCAGTGGAAAAGAAGATCTATGTTGAAGTGAACGAAACGATTCCGTGTGTTCGACTGTTGAACGCCACACATCAGATCGGCTGCCAGTGTGAGTCCATCAATACTGATAAACAGCTGATCATAATCGCACACCGCTACACTTTATTATGGTCTGTGTGATGAATAATATACAGAGAAATTAGACTTAAATAAAAATATGTTTGTTTGAGTTCTGGGCACAAATTCTCAATTTAGTACTCGATTAGAAGCCGTATCATAAATAAATACAATGAAATAATGAAAACAAAAATTACATAAAAATGACGAGAATTTAGGGAGAAAAAAAAACCATACATTTAATTAAAAAAGTAATCATTAAATGCGATTAAAAATATACAAAATGTAAATAAATGTTGTGTGTATTTAAATGTTTTTCTTGGCTTTAGAAATACACCGATGACATGAAGCTTCAGCTGATGTACATCACAAAATATAAATATAAATAAGGGATTACAGAAGCGCCATCATCGTGAAATAAAGCCGAGCCGGATCTGGCGATCCACAGAGCAGCTAAAACACGAACAACCTGCCGCTATATCTTTAATGCGTCCTTTATTGAAGCTCAAATAATAAAGTACGAAAATGTAATTTCTCTGTGCGGTCAGCGCAACGTCCATGAGTCGCGTGAAGGGGAGGAGATTGAAACTGCGCCCGACTGAAGCGCCCTCTGGTGCGGGACGCCCTATTAAGAAGATGTGAGTTAAAATGGATCGAAGTGAAAATAAATGTGACGCGGCAACAAAGTTTCTGATCAGTCTTTGATGAAGTTTTTGGTATTTTTTTGGCTTGTTTTCTAAAACTGATTTAAATCAAGGTGCATTTACATTAGCAGCTATACTGCAGACGAAACATTTCGTCTGAAAATTGAATACTAAATTTAATATTTAAATATTTTAAAATATACATTTACATTGTATGATACATTTACCTGAGAAGTAACACTTATTTACACTTGTGGAAAACAAGACAAAAACTCTCGATTACGAGGATTTTTTGCAGTGAATTTTTACTGAATTAAACTTAATAAAAAGTTTTTTTCCTTTAGTTCAGTGATTGTCATTTCGAGGTATTTTTAAAAGCTAATTGTTTCCCCTTTATTGTTAGTAAGCACATTTAATACAACCTTTTAAGTCGGGACACAAGCTGAATAATCGGATAAGAATTAATTAATCGGTGCAATAATCGCAGAATAGTCGAATAATCGTTCAAATAATCGATTATCAAAGTTATCGTTAGTTGCGGCCCTATATCACAGTCTAAATCACAATTAATAAAAAAACAAAAAAACAATTCAATTAATTAAAAAACTTTTTTTTTTAAAAGAGATTAAAGATTGTAAATAAGACTAATAAATATATGCAAAAAAAAAGTTACAAAAATATTTAATTAAATTCGTAGCTTCTAAACTTTAGAAATAAGACGATGACGTCAAGTGGTAAGGAGAGTTACGTCAAGTTACTTTGATGGTCAAACTTTTGAAATAAATTGAAACAATTGAAAAATGTATTTGAATAAAGTGTTTTTCTTAACTTTAGAAATATACCGTTGATGTCAGGAGACTGATACTGATGCTCAATCTTTTATATGAGCGTGTTTTATCAATCACACACCAGACGTTAAACGGAAACTTACATCCTGAAACATGCTAAAATACTTCAACTTTTAAATCAGCCGTAGTTGTTGCTTATAGAATGAGTTAAACTCATCTTAAGTGCTTCTTATCATTAAAGTGCGTTACTTTACGACAAACGGCTGTAGATGTGACCAATTTGACACTTTTTACACTGAAATGAATTTCAGTTTTAAATAAATCTTTTATAAAATTAATGGGACTGCAATTTCATTTCACCTCTTGGCTCATAAGATGATTTAAGTTGTTATAACCTGTGAAATATGTACGTTGTTCAAAGTTATAAATGTTAATTATAAGGAGAATTTTTGGGTGTTCACGTTTGCTTTTCGTACTAAAGTGAAAGACAAATGGCCCAAAACATAAATGAGTACGGTACAGAATTAGGATAAAGACGCTTTAATACTTCATGTCTGTCTCTCTCAGCGTCTATATCAGGAGACACTGGTGTCCTCCATGTGTTGGAGACCGAATCTGACCTGGACTGGATACTCAGCACGGGACCACATCCTCCTTACATGGTCGTCATGGAGACGGCCTTTTTCAACAGGTACTAAAACATCTATCTGTCTGTCCGTCCGTCTGTCTGTCTGTCCGTCCGTCTGTCTCTCCATCCGTCCGTCTGTCTGTCTGTCTGTCTCTCCGTCCGTCCGTCTGTCCGACAGTCTGTCCATCTGTCTGTCAAACCGTCTGTCTCTCCGTCTGTCCGTCCATCTGTCAAACTGTCTATCCCGTCTGTCTGTCCGTCCGTCTGCGTCTGTCTGTCTGTCTGTCTGTCCGTCTGTCTGATCATTCGTCTCTCTGCCTGTCTGACTGTCTGTCCGTCTGTCTGTCTGATCGTTAGTCTCTCCATCCGTCTGTCTGTCTGTCTGATCGTTAGTCCGTCCGTCTGTCTGATCATTCGTCTGTCTGCCTGTCTGACTGTCTGTCCGTCCGTCTGTCTGTCTGTCTGATCGTTAGTCCGTCCGTCTGTCTCTCCGTCCGTCCGTCCGTCTGTCTGTGTTTCTGATGTGTGTTGTGTTTCTCGTGTAGATCGGTGATGTTGATGATGAAGAACTCGTCCAGGGTCGCTGGAGTCGCTGTGATTGTGTCAAAGACGGGTCCTGCTGACGGATTCTCACCCCACACCACCTGCCCCAACCAGAACACAGGTGTGTGTAATAGCAAGTAGCCTCTCTAAGTAGGTCTGCGTGATTGTTGCTGTTGATGTGCTATATAAAGCCTAGTGTGCACCTCATGACTCCAGCTCGTCTCCTTTGCTGTTTTGAGTCGGCAACTGCTCTGCGGCGAGGAGTCTCGGATCTCACGACGAACGGTCTTATTGTGTGCGCACTCCTGCGACAGGTCGAGATGAGTCCCAGACGAGTTCCAGTTCTTTTATGTTTGTTGAAAGAGGAGCGCAAGATGCGGGTAGCAGGAGACAAAAAATACTAATAAAATAAAATAAGCAATCATCTCCATACTCGCTATTTTTATAATATTTTCCTTTGCAAATAGAGCCATTAATGCGCAGAACGCGAGCCACTCTCATGTTTGTTAACGTGTTATCGAGAATAAACTGCGCAAGTTTGTGAACGAATTTTGTTATCTTCATTTTAAGGTGCATTTCAATAGGGGCGACGCTAAAGGCCACTATAATGGCCGGATCTGCGCTAGTTGCGTGCAGATTTTATGGGAATAAATGTACGATCGTAATGTTTTAAAAAGTGAATGCATGAACGTACAATAAGGACACGGATATGAGCAGCACGAACATTAGCAGCTCAATTACAGGTACTGCAATAAAATAACTCTAAACGTCCTGTTTGAGAATAATTAAGAGAAACTGTGCACCGGTTTTGGCACTTTTTGCGCATTGTTATCATTTAGTAAAACACGATGTAATGATTGATGCATGTCCTCCTGAAATTAGAGACCCTCTCCTCAGTCTGAACACAAGTGATCAAAAGATTCGAGCAGGTGTTACGGTCTCGTCTTAATACCAGCGTACACATGCCCTCAGTCGGGACGATTGATCGTGTTGTTGATGCACTACAGTGCTGAAGTGTGTCATAAGTTTATTGCATATTTGTAGGTGTATTTTGAATGGATGAGTCACATGAGAGTATATTTCAGCCCAAGTGTTAAGTGTGTTTTTCTCATGTTTCAGGTGTGTATTCTGGAAGTTACGGCCCTGAACTAGCCAACTGCAACGCCACCGTGTGGAACCCGCTCGGAAACGGACTGTCCTACGAGGACTTCGCTTTCCCCGTGTTCGCTCTGAACGACGAGAATCAAACTGAGGTCATCCGCCAGGTGTGTGTGTGTGTGTGTGTGTGTGTGTGTGTGCGTGTCTCTTACACCTGCATGACTTCTCTTGCATTACAGAGTTTTACAGTGACACAAGTCTCACTAAAATGGCTCAGTGAAGGCAGTTGTTTTTAATTTTCCTTATCTAATACAAAGACATCCAGACATTTTTAAGTGTGTCTTAAGTGAACAAATGTAATAATGTCTCTAAACTGTCATATATATGTGTTATACATATGTACAGTGTTACGAGCTTCATAACAAGCGTGTGAACGGCAGCGGTCCCGAGTACCCTCTGTGTGCGATGCAGCTCTTCTCTCACATGCATGCAGTGACGGACACAGTGACGTGTATGAGACGCACTGACCTGCAGAACCGATTCAGCATCAACCCAGGTACACACACATCCAAAGCAGACCACCCCGAGCCAAATAATGGGGTCTGCAAAGGGTCTGCATTTATATAGCGCCTTTTTAACCGTAGCTGTATTTAAAGTGCCTTACACCATGAATCATTCACCCATTCACACACAAACCCGCCATTGGGAGCAACTTGGGGTTCAGAGTCTTGCCCAAGGACACCTCGGCATGTGGGCCGAGTATCAAACTGCCAACCCTGCGATTAGTGGCCGACCCGCTCTACCACCTGAGCCACATCCGCCCCAAAAATAACCTTTGGAAAAAGTTCACACATCTGAAACTCAGTTAATACAGGTACGCCACTTAAATAAACATCATGTTTGCACTTCAAAAAATGCAAGTTTAATCACGATTGAACCAGGCACATTACTATTACTTAATAAGCATTCTATAAAGGCTAATTTATATTTAATATTTAGACTTAATTTGTAGGCATATTTAAAGTATGACAAAATGCGTTGACGTTTTTGTTCTCTTATGGTGTTTGTTTGGTGATATTTTCCCATTTGGTGCATGCCCCTTAATATTTGATGTTGGAGGACTTGGCTCGTCGAAGAGCGTTGATAATTGGTGGTTGGACTAGGGATGGGAATTAGTATTATTTTAGTAGTCGAGTACTCTAATCCACAAAAAAACGATTAATCGATTACTTGTAAGTTAAAAATAACAGGTCTGACAATTACAGAACGTTAAATTTATATTTAGTTTTATTCACAAACGTTACCATGAACGGTTTGTAAATGAGCTAACTTCAAACATTCGGTTACTTTTTAATCGAATTATCTACACGATTAATCGCAATTAATCGCATGTAAATATTTGCTGTGAAAGCCCCTCAAATAACAATAATTCAGTATATAATTATAAATGGTTATAAATACAATATATCAAAAAAAATATTCAGATTATTAAAATGCATTACAGTATTGTGGCACATGAGTAAAGTATTAATATAATACTATTTATAGCATGTATTATTCTTAGTTAATGTTCATTTCAACATACTATAACACAACATGTATTTGTTAACATTAGTTAATGAACTATAAACTAAAAATTAACAATTGTATTTTTATTAACTAACATTAATAAAGATGAATAAATGCTGTAAACGATATATTGTTTATTCATGATACCTAATGCATTAACTAATATTAGCGAATGGAACCTTATTGTAAAGTGTTACCAAAAATAATACAAAAAGTGGCTTTAGAATCCAATATATTGTTTATTTGCGTATAATTGAACATAAGACTATCATTGGCCTACAGTTCACAGCAGTCCATATTGCATTTAAATTTGGCAGTCTGTCAGAAATAAATTTATTATGAGGGCTTGTTTAAGGATGCGTTACTGTGCGCCTGTGTCAAACGGACACTTTCGGAGCGTCTCGGATGTGTCGCGTCATAAACACAGTTTTTAGGTCACTGTGTCAAAGTTTGAAACATAGAAAAACACGTCCTGAGATCCCTGCGTTCAGAGTTGCTCTGCTGTTTAAACCATCCGTGCGTCCGTGCTTATGTTGTGCTGTCGGTAAGTGTGGTTTGTTCTCTGTATAAGCTGCTCGTTGCCTATACAGCGAGTTACAATTACTGCCCCCTGGAGGAAACAGGTGGCACTACAAGCTTGAATTACAGTCGGCGGACATGATTAAATGTGTACATTTTTTTAAACTCATTTTATTTTATATTATTAATCGCACTGAATTGACAGCCCTAAAAAAAACCTGATATGCTTTAATTCAATTAAAATTACATTTCATTACAATTCTCAATGCATTAACGTCTCTGGTGTAACTACAAGATTTGGCGAGACATTCAGTGGGAAAGTGCTGTGTAATTTATCAGTATAATATTTATTGTATTTATTTATTTATTAAAAAAAAAAAATTGAGTACTATTTTAATAGTCGATTAGCTGGTGATGAACGAGTACTCTTAGTCAATTGCTTGTGCACATCGTTAGTTTGAACGTGTCGTTCTTTATTAATAAAAATAGGAATTGTAAGGAATTTAACGATTCTGGTTCCGAACCTGTTAAATTATTTCAATGCCTTAACGATTTCGGTTTCTTAATGTAATCAGGTAAGTAGCAAGGAAGCGTGAATCTTAATAATTTGGCTTGGGCGAACAAATGCACACTCAAGAACCGAAAGTCATGAAAATCAAACCGTTCCAGTATATTTAACAAAAATGGAACTGGTTCTGCATAAGAACCGGTTCCCTTTTCTCAACCCTAGCTGAGATGCTACGCGTGGGATAACAGTTCTTCATTGGTCTTAAGAAACTGTAGATAAGTGTCTGCTAAATGACTGTACATTTATCTCCACATTCTCCCAGAAGTTCTGTGTGACCCCTTGAATGATTTTAATGTCTGGGCGTCCACACGCTCCCTCAACAACAGCGCAAAGGGCCACATTACGAACGAGAGCGTTGTCATCGCCGCGACAAGGGTGAGCAAAAGTCATGTCACTCATGTACCTGTCCTTATCTTAACATCCATCACATGTTAATCACAACAACAACAACGAAACACTAAGAAACATCAGAAAACTCAAGATATCCATGTGTGTACAACATGAACCTGTTTTTGATTCTCTCTTTATTCCTGTCGTAGCTTGACGGCCGGTCGTTTTTCTGGGATAAGGCCCCAGCAGCCGAGGGAACCGTGTCTGGGATCGTTACTCTGTTGGCTGCAGTTCAAGCACTCTATCCTGTCACTAAGGAAACTCCGCCCCCACGCAATATATTTTTCACCTTTTTTCAAGGGGTCAGTGGGTAATGTCTGCATCATTATGACCTTGCATTAGTGCATTAGTTTATTTCTGATAGCTCACTCCGTCTCTCTCACAGGAAGCATTTGATTACATCGGCAGCTCAAAGATGGTGTTCGATATGGAAAAACAGGAGTTTGTTATCGACTTGAATAATGTACACTCCATGCTGGAAATTGGACAGGTGAGTGACCAAACACACACACACACTCCCAAGCACTATTCTAAACCCTAGTTAGCTGCCTACCTAGACAAAGGTTCCATAAATAACCTTCCTTTTGAAAGTGCTATATAGAACATCAATAGTGCTATAAAGAACCTTTTTGGTGTTAATAGAACCCTTTTTTAAAGGTTCCATATAGAAACTTCCTTTGAAAGTGCTAGATAGATCCTCAATAGTGTTATATAGAACCTTTTTAGTGTTAAATTGAACCCTTTTTTAAAGGTTCCATATAGAACCTTCATTTGAAAGTGATATATAGAACATCAATAGTGCTATAAAGAACCTTTTTTGGTGTTAAATAGAACCCTTTTTTAAAGGTTCCATATAGAACCTTCCTTTTGAAAGTGCTATATAGATCCTCAATAGTGTTATAAAGAACCCTTTTGGAGTTAAATAGAACCCTTTTTTAAAGGTTCCATATAGAACCTTCCTTTGAAAGTGCTATATAGAACCTGTAATGTGTGCAATGATAGGCAGACGAAGACGATGATGATGTGAAGAACCCAAGTGCAGTTTATTTATAAACGTGAAATCCAAAAACTGTAAACAAAAACATAAACATGGACTTGACTAGACTTGAAATGACTTTTTAAGACATAATAATAATAATAATAATAATAATAATAATAATGATGATAATAATAATAAATATTACTTTTGCCATATTATAAGCAGTATTGCATGTATTCTTTGCACTCAGATTTACAGGCTATTTTCTGTTTGTTTGTTTGTTTGGAGGTTGGGCTGGGCAGTGGGCGTGGTCTGTGGTTGCACTCTGACCCTGTATCTCGCAACAACCAAAGCATTAAAGAGGACGTGAGTGAAGAAGAAAGAACTTTTTTTTTTTTTTTTTTTAACCATAATCTCACTTGCACTGTTTGTCACTGTCTGTCTCTCTCTCTCAGGTTCTGGCTTTGGTGAACAACATGAAATCTGTGGCTGCTAGTTTGAATATCTCATTGGATGAGCCATCTTTCAGTCAGCCTTTACCACCCTCCTCCTTCCAGCGTTTCCTGCGGGCGAGACCGATCCCTGGCGTCGTGCTGGCAGACCACCAGTCGGCTTTCAACAACAGGTCTGATACAGGACCTCAATAGTGCTATATAGAACCTTTTTTGGTGTTAAATAGAACCCTTTTTTAGAACCTTCCTTTTGAAAGTGCTATATAGAACCTCAATAGTGCTACAAAGAACCTCTTTTGGTGTTAAATAGAAGCCTTTTTAAAGGTTCCATAAAGAACCTTCCTTTGAAAATGCTATATAGATACTGTAATGTATGCAATGACAGACAGACGAAGACAACGATGATGTGAAGAACCCATGTGCAGTTTATTTATAAATGTGAAATACAAAAACTGTAAACAAAAACATAAACATGGTCTTGACTAGACTTGACAACCAAACAACATTACATTAACAATACATGACCAAGGACCATGGCAAACATGAGGGTACAAATACATGGACAAGGGTAACAAAACAACCAATGAACAAACAGAACAATAAACAATATAAAAAGACTAATAAACCAAGAACCAATGACAAACTAGAACTGTTAATGAGTTAACAAGACACATGAACATTGAGGGAAACAGGATATCACATGACCAGCAAACACATGACTATAAAACAGGAATTAAACTTCCAAAATAAAAGACCTCAATAGTGCTATAAAGAACCTTTTTTGGTGTTAAATGGAACCTTTTTTTAAAGGTTCCATAAAGAACCTTCCTTTGAAATGCTATATAGACCGTGTAACGTGTGCTGGCAATGACAGTGTAAGCCCGTCTATCGGTCCAATGGCGGTCTCCAATAATACGGGTGAAGGTCTCTGCGCATTACTGTCTTTCTTTTACGCAACACAACCAGATTCAATGACATACATTTTCTCTCATGTATTACCTCGTTATTTCATCTGACTCCATAAATGAAAAAGGTTTTTAATGGTATCCGAGCATCATTAAAAGTGAGCGAATGTTTGATTATTCTTTTAACTCCTTTAATTATATTTGACCCGTTCAGATTAGGAAACTATGTCGCTTTGAGGTCCTCGCGTGTTTTCTCTACACCGCGGGTCTCACGATCACAAGCGGTCAGTATTGGATCATCAAACAGAGGTAAATTGCTATATACCTGAGATCGGTCACGTTCACGTATACACAATCAAAGATACTTCAGTATAGCCCCCATGGAATTGCATACACTTGAATATAACTTAACGTTTTCTTCAGTAGAGGTCACGGCCACTATTACAGATGTAAGTTGACCAACATAACTTCTCTTATAATAGCTTTGGATTGGCCATGTCGTGGTTTCCCGCAAACACTTATCTGAAGAAACCTCAAATCAAAACAGAGGTAAGACACACCCGAATTTAGATTGGTCAAGCAGCATTTAGCTGTTCTAAACGGAAACACACTTTCTGTCTTTGCAAACCAAGTACACTTGAACTGATGCCAAATATTAGTCGTCACTAATCTGACGCAGACTTGCGGTAACATACGAATCGCTCAATCTGTTTGGGAAAACAATTTAAGAGTCAGTCAGAATAAAATCAAATGTTTACAATTTATTGACCAGGTAATAGAGCAATAATTCAAAATCCAATTCATAAGGCAAAATCATCGAACAATCAATATAATCACAACAATACGGAAATTGAGGAATTTGTAGAAATATTACCTGGCAACGAAAAACTACACACAGCGATCATGTGGGAAGTCTACCTACCGACTCCCAGCCTGATATAAACTACACACAGTAAACTGTGCGGGATCGTCTGACTACAGAGAGCCACGAACGATGTGCCACATCTCCTTAAATACCCAGATAATTCAATAAGCTAACCAAATGGTGTGTCTGTCATTATAATTAGATTTGGGTCCCCTATTGAGTAGGTTCCTGTACATTTACATATAGAGGATCTGGGGGAGGGCACACCTTTAAGAGGCACACTACATCTCTCATATTCTATAACTTCTTTTAGCTTTTCATTATAGCTAGGAGGATGAGACCAGTTTACCAGGCGCACTGAGACACTTTAAATGATACCAAACATGTTATAGTTACTTTTTTGTACACACTTGACATTGTATAGGTTTTTAGTGAGTTCTAAGTGAGGAGGAGAGGGGGGAGTAGGGGAAGATAATCAGATGGTAGAGTTGAGGCGCGAGCCCCTGCTGGCTGTGTCTCGGATGTTGCTGTTACATATGCAAGAGACAGTTCAAATGTTGATTCTCATGAGAGCCTTTTGTTCTCCCGAGGGGTAGCCCAGACTCAGTGGCACCTTACAACAGGCAGATGAAGACGATGATGATGTGAACAGCCCAAGTGCAGTTATTTATAAACGTTAAATCCAAAAACTGTAAACAAAAACATAAACATGGACTTGACTAGACTTGACACCCAAACAATGTTACATTAACAATACATGACCAAGGACCATGGCAAACATGAGGGTACAAATACATGGACAAGGGTAACAAAACAACCAATGAACAAACAGAACAATAAACAATATAAAAAGACTAATAAACCAAGAACCAATGACAAACTAGAACTGTTAATGAGTTAACAAGACACATGAATATGGAGGGAAACAGGATATCACATGACTATTAAACAGGAACTAAACTTCCAAAATAAAAGACATGAAAACAACAACAAAACACATAAATGTGACAACCTCAATAGTGTTATATAGAACCTTTTTTGGTGTTAAATTGAACCCTTTTTTAAGGTTCCATAAAGAACCTTCCTTTTGAAAGTGCTATAAAGAACCTTTTTTGGTGTTAAACAGAACCCTTTTTTAGAAACCTTTATTTTGGTCACACATTATAGTTACATTTTTGCGTATATACAGTGAAAAGTCATTGTTTTCACATATCCCAGCTAAGCTGGGGTCAGAGTGCAGGGTCAGCCATGATACGGCGCCCCTGGAGCTGAGCCACCACTGGATGGTTGGATTGAAAAGGCTGATGATAGACAGGCAAACAGACAGTTGAAGTTTGATTAGTCTTGGCTTGTTTGAATATTCCTTAAATGTAAATCTATGAGCTTTTCCCAGTTTATTTTTTAATTATTTTTTTTTTATTGTTCAGCTGTGCAAAAACCATAATTCAGATCACTTAAACACAGCAAGAGTCAGAACAGTCTGAAGGTCTGTGCCAAGTTTGGTGGATGCAGCTTGAAAGCTCAGAGTTGCATTTGATCATTTTGATCTTGGTTTAGGGATTTTGGAATAACCCTTAAAGTCTATAGAATAACACTGTTAACTTTGTCAAGCCAATTTAACAGAGTACAACCAGAGATTATTTAGCAGAGACGGGCCACTTCTATTAAAATGAATGGGAGAAATTGTAACGCTCAACGGCAGACAATGGTCTAAAGAGAAAGGAACTCCGGCCTTACAGGTAAAAGAGGCAATCAACTTTTAGATACAGACATCGCCTGTCAATCAACTCGACAACACACATGCTCAGTAGCTATTCAAGCCTAGAAAATTGAGTTTTTAGTGTAATCTGAGGTAAAGAAGCACAATTTATGAGACCAGTGTTGTCAGATTTTATTGCCGATTTGAAATGTGTCCTTTGATCGAAATCTTGACCAACCGTTTGGGAGATTTCAGTCTTTTCCCACTTGGGTAGATAGAAGCTGCTCTGGCATGACTGGACGTAGTATCCCGAGAACGTTCCGAAGAGGACCGACGGTGGACTGACTCACTTGGACTGACTTGGTACAACAGTCTGGTTCCGGATGAAAACGTCCTATTCATTTCATCCATGGACAAATTGATTTTCAAAGACAACTTGTAAACCTTTAAAGATAGACCTGCTATGAGCCTCAATGTTTAATAGACTTTAATAGAGGAATTCCTGTTAAATGACTACATTACCCATGGTCCAGCTGAGGAAGCTTCACCAATCAGAGAACCGCGGTTAATAAAGCCAGTGAAATGTGAATGGAAAAATTACTTCCGGAACGGAGACGGCTAAAAAAAGTGGGCGGGCACTGTTGCGCTCTATTACTCAAATACAACTGACTCCTGGAAATTACTTATGGGGCTTTTCCACTGCACGGTACGACTCGACTGCTCGCTTTTTTGGGGGTTTTCCACTGTGGATAGTACCTGGTACCTGGTACTTTTTTTAGTACCACCTCGGTCGAGGTTCCAAGCGAGTCGATACTAAATATGACGTCAAAATCCTGCAGATCACTGATTGGTCAGAGAGAATCGTTAATACTTTGCGACATGGTACATCAACCCGCTAGTTTTAGAGTTAGCAACAGCGATAACAGTATCATTTGTTCACGCGACTTTCGAATTGTAAAAATAAATGGCTGTGTGCAAATCCACGCCATGGTCAATAAATGAGGTGCAGACGTTCCACTCGTTAGCGACAAAAGAAACGAAAATGTCTTTCAGGAAGTGTCTCAGCTGTTGGCCGCACACGGCTACCACCGGACACACCAACAGTGCAGGGAAGTGGTTCGACCAAATGGACGCCATCTAAACCGGCGAGCAATGGGAGGGAGAGTGCGCTGGACTCGTCCACGGCGTTGTTGGAGTCCACGATGGAGGATGGTACGTTTTTTTTTACGCTAACTCAATACAGCTTCACTTTATTTAGTTGATCAGCTACTGGAAGCTTCTAAAACAACCAGCCCAATTTAACTGTTACACTTGTGTGAAATCACCATCAACAACTGCTTTATGCAGCACAATGAGCTAGCAGCTAACAGCTAGCGCTCGTGTTATTGTTTATTGATTTGCGTCACGTTTAAGATGATGTCACGGCAGTAGATGCGGCGTAACTATGACGTTCAGCCTGTAATCCTGCCCACGTTGAGGAAAAGAAAGCTCAGAATAGTGAAGCTAGTCGAACCGTAACGTGCCGTGGAAAAGTGCCATTAGAGCCAACCAATCAGATTGCAGCTTGCTGTTGTAAGAAAGATCGTGACATTTCCGTGTGCATCAGATGGTCTGTGGATGTTGTGTCATCTGAGGCCAAGTTTCATTTAACGGATGACATTTTTCTTCCATGCTTTATGTCATCCGCGCCTGAAACAGATACTACGAGAGTTTGTACGACACCGCAGCAAACCTGAATGTGACGTACCCGCCGAATCTGAGTCCAGACGAACGGCTCGTGTACGAGACCGAAACGGCAAAGGTACAGTAACGCCTGGCCAGTTTGGCAACGTGAAACCGACAGCGTTCACAGTGTAAGTTCATGTCTGCTTTCTCTCTCTCAGTCTCTAGCTGAAGTGGCCACACTAGTCGCTCGATCGCTTTACGTGCAGGCAGGAGGCGACAAGAACATACTCAACAACATCACGGCTGACCCTAAGATCGTGAGTCATGTGATGGCATGTAAACCACACACTTAAGTGTCACATGATTACACGTGACTCACTCCCTGTCTCTCTCTGTCAGGTCGCTCAGTTGCTGTATGGTTTTCTCGTTCAGAAGAACAATAGTTGGTTCAGATCTTTGTTGCCTCCAGAAGTGACTAAAAAAGGAGACAATGCCATGTTAGGTGAGATGTCCAGTGTTTACACGTTTCCAAACTCCCTGTTCCAATAAAAAGGTTCTGGTGATATTCCACAGACCTGACAGCCATACGATGACTTAAATGATGTACTACATAAACTGTTCACATCAGACACACTTGCGCTCGTCACACATGTCTGACTCTCCCTGTGTGGTCAACAGGTGCTGGTCCTCCTCAGTTCTACATCGGTCTGGGCCCGCAGATCCACGGTGCGGTCAACAGCGTGACACGGTTTGTGCAGTATATTCTGGCTAACCTGACGGGAACTGTTACCAACCTCACGGAGACTCAGTGTCAGAACCCCAACGACATCAACACTGAGAGCAAAGACGTGAGTACATATCTGTAACAGGGGTGAAATGGGAAATGGCTGAACCGTCAAAGTAATATTTTAATAGAAACTTTAACAGACACAAAAACAAAAATGCACACGTGGCAGCTGCATGTGACTCTCTCTCAACCGAAAATGATAATTCAGTCATTGTTTACTCACCCTGGTGTTGTTGTAACTCTGTATGACTTTCTTTCTTGTTCTGAACACAAAGGGAGAAATTGTGAATAAATGTTGTGTTCAGTGATGTCATACAATGGCAGTTTATGGTGACCACCTCTTCAAGCTTCAAAAGAACACAAAAGTATCATTCAGAAGTCTAATTAATTATTCATGAGCTCATGATTGTTATGAAAGTATACGATAAGATTTGATGAGAAACTGAATTCTGATGTATTATTTAGTGTAAATGTTCACTGTGATCTCCTGTGTGTGTTCATGATAGGACACGAGAGCAACAGTTCACGCAGACCCCTCACGACATGGGGGCGTTCAAGAGAAAACCCGTTTTATCTAAAAACAGCGATAGTGACAACAGAACACAACTACACACAAAACAGAGAACAGAACTTACTGAACATGTCTGAAGAGTTTGTAGATGAAGAATTGATGCATTTCTGTGCCCAGCCTTATTTAATTTTTTACGTTTTTGTACTGGTGCCAGTTCACATTGGACAGAGTTACCCGGATGATGCCGAAAATAGAAAACAAGTGATTGATAGAATGTCCCATCACTCATCACGGCTGGTTAGGACAAAAACTTTGAATAACATAGAAAATACACCTTTTATCATGTGTCGTTTGACATCAGGTTAGGACACGGTGTGATTGTGGCGTCCTGTAGCTCCTCTATGTTTCTGTTTGATTTACGAATACTCCATTTATGAAAATAAGGCTGGGCATAGAAATGCATCAATTCTTGGACTACAAACTCTTCAGACATGTTCAGTAAGTTCTGTTCTCTGTTTTGTGTGCAGTTGTGTTCTGTTGTCACTATCACTGTTTTTAGATAATACGAGTTTTCTCTTGAACGCCCCCATGTCGTGAGGGGTCTGTGTGAACTGTTGCTCTCGTGTCCTATCATGAACACACACAGGAGATCACAGTTTGTTTGAGTGTGTGTGTGTGTGTGTGTGTGTGTGTGTTTGTTTGTTGTTTATTTGTGTGTGTGTGTGTGTGTGTGTGTGTGTGTGTGTGTGTTTGTTTGTTGTTTATTTGTGTGTGAGTGTGTGTGTTTTTGTGACTTTGTTTTTGTGTGTGTGTGTGTTTTGTTTGTTTGTGTGTGTTTTGTTTGTGTGTGTGTGTGTTTCTGTGTTTGTTTTTGTGTGTTTGTGAGTGTGCCTTTTTGTTTGTGTGGTTTGTTTTTGTGCCTTTGTTTGTGTGTGTGTATGTGCCTTTTTGTTTTGTGTGTGCGGTTTGTTTGTGTGTGTTTGAGTGTTTGTGTGATTTTGTGTGTGTGTTTGTGAGTTTGTGTGGGTGTGTGTTTGAAGGAAACATGCATATTTTTTATATATTATTTACATTGAAATGTAACTTTAAATAGGCTAAAGGAGTGCGTTCAATAGTGCATCATATTAGCACACTTCTGTGGTATTGAAATTGCTATCGAGAATCATGAAATTTCACTGGTATTGATACCGTGACAACTCCACAGTTTAATTAAACCGTTGATTACGGAATAATGAAAAAAACGCTATTCAATAACAATTTACCTTATGTGTGTTTGTATCAGTGTATCAAAATATCAAAATTCAATATTAATTTCACTTATGAGGTTGCAGTTCAGCTGCCTTCAGCAAAGCCACTCTCTCATGAACAGAGTCGTGTTTCCTAGAATAACCTTCTCTAATGTTTGATTTCATCTCTGTTTTGTTTTTTCCTCAGTTGTTTTCATACTTCTGGGTTTCGGGTTCCGTCTCGGCAAACGGCTCTGGAGACCCGTTCTGTGTGCGAGCGTCTGTGCGTCTCTCTAAAGCCATCTCGCCTGCGTTTGAGCTGCTGGAATACGGATCCAGAAATTATTCCACATGGACAGAGTCTCGCTGGAAGAGCATCCGAGCGCGGGTCTTTCTCGTGGCCAGCCGAGAACTCGAGGTAACTCCGAAACGATGGGATTCTCGTTGATATTAGTTGAAAATGTAACACATTTATCCTGATCTAAACTCACTTTAACACTTATAGCAACTAGCGGTACACAAGTTCACTTCAGTTCTCTCTAGTCCACATTGCTGCTTATTCTAGCCAAGTCACAGTTCAGTTTATTTTTGCTGGATGTTTAGGGAAGGTTTCTCTGAAATAGTTGGAAAATATATTATGAAAAACATACTACAATTGTCAAAATTTGTAGGACACAAGAGCATTTTGTTTATTATATCAGACAGCCAAACTGTAAATGAATCCGTGTTCAATACAAGTTATGATCAATCGACAGCATTTGTGGCATAATGTTTAATAATTTGAACTTGTCCGTCCTTTTCTTTAATGAAAGCACAAATGTGTGTTCCAGTGAGACACTTACAATGGAAGTCAATGTAAGTGCATTTATAAAATGATAAGCTTCACATTTCTGACTTTTTAATCCTCCAGAAATAGTTTGCCGTTCCCCCGCAGTAGTTTGCCGTTCCCTCTCAATAGTTTGCCGTTCCCCCGCAGTAGTTTGCCGTTCCCCCGCAGTAGTTTGCCGTTCCCTCGCAGTAGGCGCTAGCAGTAGTTTGCCGTTCCCTCACAATAGTTTGCCGTTCCCTCACAATAGTTTGCCATTCCCTCGCAGTAGGCGCTAGCAGTAGTTTGCCGTTCCCTCACAATAGTTTGCCGTTCCCTCACAATAGTTTGCCATTCCCTCGCAGTAGGCGCTAGCAGTAGTTTGCCGTTCCCTCGCAATAGTTTGCCGTTCCCTCGCAATAGTTTGCCGTTCCCTCGCAGTAGGCGCTAGCAGTAGTTTGCCGTTCCCTCACAATAGTTTGCCATTTCCTCAAAATAGTTTGCCGTTCTCTCACAATAGTTTGCCATTTCCTCACAATAGTTTGCCGTTCCCTCGCAGTAGGCGCTAGCAGTAGTTTGCCGTTCCCTCACAGTAGTTTCCCGTTCCCTCACAGTAGTTTGCCGTTCCCTCACAATAGTTTGCCATTTCCTCACAATAGTTTGCCGTTCCCTCGCAGTAGTTTTCCGTTCCCTTGCAGTAGGCGCTAGCAGTAGTTTGCCATTCCCTCACAATAGTTTGCCATTTCCTCCCAATAGTTTGCCGTTCCCTCGCAGTAGGCGCTAGCAGTAGTTTGCCGTTCCCTCACAGTAGTTTGCCATTTCCTCACAATAGTTTGCCGTTCCCTCGCAGTAGTTTGCCATTTCCTCACAATAGTTTGCCGTTCCCTCGCAGTAGGCACTAGCAGTAGTTTGCCGTTCCCTCGCAGTAGTTTGCCGTTCCCTCACAGTAGTTTGCCGTTCCCTCGCAGTAGTTTGCCATTCCCTCACAATAGGCCCTAGCAGTAGTTTGCCGTTCCCTCTCAGTAATTTGCCATTCCCTCGCAGTAGGCGCTAGCAGTAGTTTGCCGTTCCCTAGCAGTAGTTTGCCGTTCCCTCACAATAGTTTGCCATTCCCTCGCAGTAGTTTGCCGTTCCCTCACAATAGGCCCTAGTAGTAGTTTGTCATTCTCTCTCAGTAGTTTACCATTCCCTAGCAGTAGTTTGCCGTTCCCTCGCAGTAGTTTGCCATTCCCTCACAGTAGTTTGCCATTCCCTCACAATAGGCCCTCGCAGTAGTTTGCCGTTCCCTCGCAGTAGTTTGCCGTTCCCTCACAGTAGTTTGCCATTCCCTCACAATAGGCCCTAGCAGTAGTTTGCCGTTCCCTCGCAGTAGTTTGTCGTTCCCTCGCAGTAGTTTTCCGTTCCCTCGCAGTAGTTTTCCGGTCCCTCGCAGTAGTTTTCCGTTCCCTCGCAGTAGTTTGCCATTCCCTCACAATAGGCCCTCGCAGTAGTTTGCCGTTCCCTCGCAGTAGTTTGCCGTTCCCTCGCAGTAGTTTGCCATTCCCTCACAATAGTTTGCCATTCCCTCGCAGTAGTTTGCCGTTCCCTCACAATAGGCCCTAGTAGTAGTTTGTCGTTCTCTCTCAGTAATTTGCCATTCCCTAGCAGTAGTTTGCCGTTCCCTCGCAGTAGTTTGCCGTTCCCTCGCAGTAGTTTGCCGTTCCCTCACAGTAGTTTGCCATTCCCTCACAATAGGCCCTCACAGTAGTTTGCCGTGCCCTCGCAGTAGTTTGCCATTCCCTCACAGTAGTTTGCCATTCCCTCACAATAGGCCCTAGCAGTAGTTTGCCGTTCCCTCGCAGTAGTTTGTCGTTCCCACTCAGTAATTTGCCATTCCCTCGCAGTAGTTTTCCATTCCCTTGCAGTAGTTTTCCGTTCCCTCGCAGTAGTTTGCCATTCCCTCACAATAGGCCCTCGCAGTAGTTTGCCGTTCCCTCGCAGTAGTTTGCCGTTCCCTCGCAGTAGTTTGCCGTTCCCTCGCAGTAGTTTGCCATTCCCTCACAGTAGTTTGTCATTCCCTCACAATAGGCCCTAGTAGTAGTTTGCCGTTCCCTCTCAATAGTTTGCCGTTCCCTCGCAGTAGTTTGCCGTTCCCTCGCAGTAGTTTGCCATTCCCTCACAGTAGTTTGTCATTCCCTCACAATAGGCCCTAGTAGTAGTTTGCCGTTCCCTCTCAATAGTTTGCCGTTCCCTCGCAGTGGTTTGCCGTTCCCTCGCAGTGGTTTGCCGTTCCCTCGCAGTGGTTTGACGTTTGCTTGCAGTAGTTTGCCATTCCCTCACAGTAGTTTGCCATTCCCTCACAATAGGCCCTAGTAGTTGTTTGCCGTTCCCTCTCAATAGTTTGCCGTTCCCTCTCAATAGTTTGCCGTTCCCTCGCAGTAGTTTGCCGTTCCCTCGCAGTGGTTTGCCGTTCCCTCGCAGTGGTTTGCCGTTTGCTTGCAGTAGTTTGCCATTCCCTCACAATAGGCCCTAGTAGTAGTTTGCCGTTCCCTTGCAGTAGTTTGCCGTTCCCTCGCAGTAGTTTGCCGTTCGCTTGCAGTAGTTTTGCATTCCATGGTTTCACTACAAATATCATGCTTAATAGATGGTTATTTTAGTAAATCATGGTACAAGTTTTTGCGAGGGCAAGCAAAACTATTTCCGAAAAAAATTCCCGCCCTCTCCTCTAAGGGGCTCTGTACAAAAAAGCACCAGCAAAGTATCATGAAGCTAGTTCATACAACTCATGCTATATTGCAATTCTTCTAAAGCCATACATGCCATAAAAGTCGTCAATGACAATTGTAATGTTTTGGTGAGCTATCCTTTTAAAGACATATAATTAACAAAAAAACGATAAAGGAAAGTATTTTTGTTTTATTTCCAAGATGATAACCATGTGCCATGTTAAAACAATCCAACAAACTACAGCTTCATAAAATGAATAAATATGTATTGTGTGTCTGTCTCTAATAGATGTTAACACTGGGGGTGGGCGTGGCTGTGCTGCTCTTGTCTCTATTGGTGACATACTTCATCAGTTCAAAGGCGGATCTTTTGTTTAGCTCCGCCCACGAAACTCCCACAACGACCTACTGAACAGATCCGGAGTCCAGATTCTACAAGCATCCATTCCCCGATAAACCAAAAACACTTAAATACACACTCTTGATTTAACAAATAATTTATTCAAACCTCACAGATCAAACAAGTCTTTGTTTTACCGCACTAGTTTTAGCTGGACCGGTCTGAACTGGTCTGGCCTCATGGAAAGGTTTTCATATTATATTTGTCATTTCAGATTTTTTTTTTTTTTCTGACTAAAACATGAGTGTGGCACAAAACTGACCAGCTGATTTTAGTTGTTTAAATGTGGTTAAGAATAATGAGTGATTGAATGTTGATGTAAGTTGTGTGTTTTGAATGTGTCGGCTTGCACGTGTGTATTTGATGTATGCAGTGAGTATATGCAATAGCTTACCGAGTGTGTAGTTTAAAACTGATTTTGTTGTCGCTTTTTTGTTTGTTTGCGAATGTAACACTGTCTGTTCTGTTGGAATTGAGCAGCAGTGTACGAGTCTGTAAGTTTATGTTTACCGTGACTACACAATAAATCTTCAAACACAGACTGACCGCTCTGAATCGCTCATAAAGTTTCCAGCTGAGAGACGCAGAGCTTTAAATAACAAATGATTAATGATATGCAGCGTTTGCTTGTTGACTTGAGTTGAATGAAAGCTGTTTGATCAATGATGTCATTATTTTTCTTGAAGAAATTGATGTCTTGAGAACTGAATAAACATCTTTTACAAAGTTCTGTTTTGTTTACAGTAAGAGAGTTTATCTCATGAAGAAATGTCACATTTCAACCCAAAATCAAAATAAAGTCGACATTTCAGACCGTTAAGGTTTATTTGCATTGAGACATTAAATGCCATTACTTTAGTATACTTATGAAAATCCTTTTGTCCACGTACAGTGATTTATTTAATTTTTTCTTATTAAAATCGGCTTTAATTAAATTAATGATAACAAACTTGTACAAGCAAATATACTGTATGATCTAAATACTGTATTTATAATATGTATAATATTTTAGGTACTTTTTTGGGTATTAAATTGAATTCAGGACAACAACATACTGTATAATCTTAATTTATAATTTATCATATTTCTTTGATTAATATAATGTAATATTAAATCTCGGATCTAACGGCAACTTATAATAGTATTTTTGACAAGAATGAAAGATGTTAAATAGTTCTGTGATGAATCAATTCACAAGGTTCTAGATTGCATAGGCATAAGATACTGAGGCATCCCAAAAATGCACCAGAGTGTGATGGTCATGAAGGGGCCATGGGGTCATGACGAAAGAACTAGGTCGCGAGTACAAGCGGCCGAAATGGGATCCTCAGAAGGGTGGCGGGCTTCTCCCTTAAAGATGAGGAGCTCAGTCATCCGTGAGGAGCTCGGAGTAGAGCCGCTGCTCCTTTGTGTTGAAAGGAGTCAGTTGAGGTGGTTTGGGCATCTGGTAAGGATGCCCCCTGGGCGCCTCCCTAGGGAGGTGTTTCAGGCACATCCAGCTGGGAGGAGGCCTCGGGGAAGACCCAGGACTAGGTGGAGAGATTACATCTCCACACTGGCCTGGGAACGCCTCGGGGTCCCCCAGTCAGAGCTGGTTAATGTAGCTCGGGATAGGGAAGTTTGGGGCCTCCTGCTGGAGCTGCTGCCCCCACGACCCGACTTCGGATAAGCGGTTGAAGATGGATGGATGTATTATTGTATTTATTTATTTCCTCTTCATTTATTTCCACTTGTATCTAATTATAAAAAAAAATATTTGTAAGTACACTGTAACAAGTAAAGGATGGTCAAGGAGGCGGCGGGAACCGGTTGAACAGTCAACGTAAATTTTAATGATATAAATTAACTTGACAAATGAACAGCATAAAACATGAGGACACAGACACACACAAGCAGCGCAGCCATGTGTGTCACTCTCGAACTGGCACCTCCGCCTCATCTTTATCCCCCTCCCGGCTGATTAGGGCCTGCCTCCCTCCTCGTCACACTCTTCCAACCCACAACTCAGGCCTGGGGGGGTGGGGGGTGGGGGGGGCGTTGCCCTTCCGGCCGTGCCTACCGGTAGGTCTTTCCTGCCTTTCTGGAGCCCTGGGAGAGATGAGGGTAGGGAAAGTGGCAAAGGAGCAAAACTTGCTCACCAGTCTTCTCCAACATGCTGTCGCCCGTTCCTCAACCACTCCTCCACCCTCTGGCAGACAACAGCTCGCTCCTCCCTTGGCGGACAGCAGCAAGCCCTCCGGCTTCTGGCGGACAGATCTGCTCCTGCCCTTCTCGGTGGACAGCAGCAGTTCCTCCGGCTCTCGGCGGCCAGCAGCAACCCCTCCATACCCAGGCAGACGGCTGCAACTGCTCCTTTGGTGGACAGCAGCAGCAAGGACTCTGCGACAGTGCATCCCTCCTCCCTCCCAGGTTGTTCTCAAACCTCGATCCACCAACGTTTGGTGTAAGGCGGGACATTGGATAAAAATAAACTGGTGAGGGTGAGGTGTGTGCATGGTGACATTCACAAGGATCTGGTGGTTACCATTGAGATACGATTCAGGGGAAAAAGGCATAGAGTTGAGGTCAAGATCCCCGCCTCACCCATCCACTAATTCTGGTAACCAATTGGCCCAGCTTTAAAAATCTATTCAGGGTAATGTGTGTGGATGGGTCCTTCAAGGTAGTGGCACAGGGTGTGACAGGGGATACTATGTCTGGTGTGGTGGTTCCAGGGATATCAATGTCTGCTCCGTGTCAGGATGACGCAGACGAGGCAATTCTCGTTCTCAGGGATGAACACAAGTAAAAGGTTGATCAGGAAGAATTAGAGGCCATGCTTGAAATGGGCGTAATATAAGAGTTGCACAGCGATTGGGCCAGCCCGGTAGGTCTGGCACAGAAGAGTGATGGCTCAGTCTGGTTCTGTGTTGACAACCGGTAAGTGAACACGGTGTCCAAATTTTATGCTTATCCAATGCCGCGAATTGACAAGTTACTCGATCGGATGGCCGCGGCTCAATTTTACTCATCAATGAACTTAAAGGATTATTGGAAGATCCCGTTAACTACAATGTCACGAGAAAAGGTGGCTTTTTCCACACCGTTCGAATTACACCAATTTGTGAGGCTTCCATATGGTTTATTTCAGCGCCATATGGACAAGGTCCTCAGACCGCACACGGCATATGCTGCCGCATATCTAGACAACATCATAATATAGAGTAATGATTGGCAGCGGCATATGCAACATCTGAGGGCTGTCCTGAGAGCGCTGAGACAGACGGGACTAACGGCCAACCTGAAGAAGTGTGCAATTGGGCGGGTGGAAGGTATATGAGGTTCTACTTGGGTCACAGGTGCATCCACAATTTGACAAAACTGCAGCGATCACAGCCATCCCGCCGCCCAAGACCAAAAAGGGGGTAAGGCAGTTTTTGGGGCTGGCTGGCTACTATAGAAGGTTTGTGCCTAGTTATTCTGATGTCACCAGCCCGCTGACCGACCTTACTAAAAAGAGGGCTCCCGATCCGAATCATGCCAACAGACCTTCCTTAAGGTAAAGTCTGCACTGTGTGCCCCTTTTACATGCACTAGATTTCTCTCTCCCCTTTATTTTGCAGACTGATGCGGCCAGTGCTATTTATTAGTTGCAAGCTCTCCTTCAGGGCTCTCCTTCATTTTTCTAAATGTTTAAAATGTATTTCTATTGAATTGAAAATATTTTCATTCAGGTTTATACATGTAACATTATTTTAAAATACACTGTCAACTAAATACAAAGTAAATAGTTTCCATACAATATTTCTATCATTCTGCTTTAGTACAATAACAGTAAAAAAGCCAGTTATTACTTTTTGTCAAGTTATTACCAGTCACAACACCCTACCAACCAGCCAGAAAAACCTAGCAATCACCTGATATCCAGCCACAACAACCTTGAAACCACTTAGCAGCCATCTATAACAGCCTAGCAACCACCTGTAAACCAAAAAGAACAACCTAGCAACCACCTAACAACCATCTTTAACACCCTAGCAACCACCTAGAAAAACCCAGCAACCACGTGACAACCCGTTACAACACTTGCAACTGCATAGCAACCTGCCATAAAAACCTAGCAACAACTTATAACCTTTCGTAACACCCTAGCAACTACCTAATAACCATTCATAACATCCTAGCAACCACCTAATCTCCAAGAACACCCTAGCAAACAACCATCTAGAACACCCTAACAACCACCTAGCAACCAGCCAGAACAACATTGAAACCACCTAACACACCCGAGCAACCACCCAGGACAACCTAGAAATCAACCACTTAACAACCATCTAGAGTAGCTAAGCAACAACCTGACAACCATCCAGAACAACCTAGCAATCACCTAGCAACCAACCAGAACAAACTAGTAACCACCTGACAACCAGCAACAACATTCTTGTAACAACATAGCAACCAGCCCTAAAACCCTAGCAACCACCTAATAACCTTCTATAACACCCTAGCAACTACCTAATAAACCCGAGCAACCAACCACCTAATAACCATCTAGAACACCCCAGCAACCGCCTAACCTCCAGAACATCCTTTCAACCATCCAGAAAACCTAGCAACCCCCTGACCAACCAGCCACAACACCCTTGCAACCACTTACCAACCAGCCATGAAACACCTAATAACCATCCATAACACCCTAGCAGCCATCTAATAATATCTAGAAAACCCTAGCAACCACCTAGTAACCAGCCAGAAAGCCTAGCAACCACCTATCAACTATCCAGAACACCATAGCAACCAACCAGAACAACCTAGCAACCACCTGACAACCAGCCACAACACCCTTGCAAACTCATAGGAACCAGACATAAAACCCTAGCAACCACCTAATAACCATCCATAACACACTAGCAACCACCTAATAGCCTTCCATAACACCCGAATAGCCTTCCATAACACCCGATAACAACCCAGGATGCCCTAGCAAGCAACCACCTAACAAACATCTAGAAAACCCTAGCAACCACCTAGTAACCAGCCAGAAAGCCTAGCAACCACATGGCAACTATCCTGAACACCATAGCAACCACATAGCACCAGCCATAAAACTCTAACAACCACTTAACAACCATCTAACAACATTCTAGAGCACCCCAGCAACCACCTAATATTCAACCAAAATCGAATCACTCAGAACACCTTAGCTACCTTGCAACACCCTTACAACCACCCTCAAATCAAATTGTTCTTGATGTGTCTTTTAGTTCAGTTTGTTGGAAAAAAATGCTGGAGTGTGTTATGTGCTGTACTCTTCATCTACATACACATACAAACACATACACAAACACACACACAAAGACATACACACAAAACACACATTACATTTACATCTAGGCATTTAGCTTATGCTTTTATCCAATGAGACATGTAGCAAGCAATTTGTCATACAAGGTTTAACATCAGCAATACAGGACTGCCAAGTTCTCATAGTGGCCGGAGTAGTAAAAATGCTAGCACAGAAGAAAGAGACAGACAAGGATATTTTTTTCTTCTGTACGTTAAGTGCAGGTTAAGTGCAGTAGTAAGTGCAATTTGTTTGGGTTGGTTAAGTGCTCGCAGAACAGATGGGTATTCAGCTGGTTCTTGAATGTTGAGATGATATTTAGCCAGGCATACACCTAATTTATCCTTCAACTCACAATTAGGCTGCTTTAGTTTAGTCTGCCGGAACCAGAAACATTTCTCATAATCTATAACTCTATAAAATAAATTGAATGGCATATATGCTAATATTATTCTATTTGTTTCCCTGTCTCAACCTCGGGATTCACAGAGGATGAACTGATGCAATCTCCAACCTTAAGACCTCGTATACTTGATATGCCATTGCCTGAACCTTGGACTTAGGATGGACCCCACCGAACCTCACCGAAATGACCTGCTGGTTGAACTGCGATGCACCTCACTGAACTTCTGCAGTAAATCCAGGATGGACTTCAAAGACATTGGTCATTAATCTTACAGTTCATACAAAATCTTTGTTTAAACACTGACCCTTAACACTTACTTAGTTTACTCATTTTAAACCATGACATTAACTATACATAAGTAATATTGGCATTATATTCATGATGTTAGTCAGAGGGGAACTGGCCCCCACAGCGAGTCTGGTTTAGGGTTAGGGTGGGGTTAGTCAGAGGGGAACTGGCCCCCACAGTGAGTCTGGTTTAGGGTTAGGGTGGGGTTAGTCAGAGGGGAACTGGCCCCCACAGCGAGTCTGGTTTAGGGTTAGGGTGGGGTTAGTCAGAGGGGAACTGGCCCCCACAGCGAGTCTGGTTTAGGGTTAGGGTGGGGTTGGTCAGAGGGGAACTGGCCCCCACAGCGAGTCTGGTTTAGGGTTAGGGTGGGGTTGGTCAGAGGGGAAGTGGCCCCCACAGTGAGTCTGGTTTAGGGTTAGGGTGGGGTTAGTCAGAGGGGAACTGGCCCCCACAGCGAGTCTGGTTTAGGGTTAGGGTGGGCTTGGTCAGAGGGGAACTGGCCCCCACAGCGAGTCTGGTTTAGGGTTAGGGTGGGCTTGGTCAGAGGGGAACTGGCCCCCACAGCAAGTCTGGTTTAGGGTTAGGGTGGGGTTGGTCAGAGGGGAAGTGGCCCCCACAGCGAGTCTGGTTTAGGGTTAGGGTGGGGTTAGTCAGAGGGGAACTGGCCCCCACAGTGAGTCTGGTTTAGGGTTAGGGTGGGGTTAGTCAGAGGGGAACTGGCCCCCACAGCGAGTCTGGTTTAGGGTTAGGGTGGGGTTGGTCAGAGGGGAACTGGCCCCCACAGCGAGTCTGGTTTAGGGTTAGGGTGGGGTTGGTCAGAGGGGAAGTGGCTCCCACAGTGAGTCTGGTTTAGGGTTAGGGTGGGGTTTGTCAGAGGGAACTGGCCCCCACAGCGAGTCTGGTTTAGGGTTAGGGTGGGGTTGGTCAGAGGGGAAGTGGCCCCCACAGTGAGTCTGGTTTAGGGTTAGGGTGGGGTTAGTCAGAGGGGAAGTGGCCCCCACAGTGAGTCTGGTTTAGGGTTAGGGTGGGGTTGGTCAGAGGGGAAGTGGCCCCCACAGCGAGTCTGGTTTAGGGTTAGGGTGGGGTTAGTCAGAGGGGAACTGGCCCCCACAGTGAGTCTGGTTTAGGGTTAGGGTGGGGTTAGTCAGAGGGGAAGTGGCCCCCACAGCGAGTCTGGTTTAGGGTTATGGTGGGGTTAGTCAGAGGGGAAGTGGCCCCCACAGCGAGTCTGGTTTCTCCCAAGGTTATTTTCTCCATTAATCAACATCTTATGGAGTTTTGTGTTCCTTGCCACAGGGTCTAAATAAAATCATTATTTAATTATTTATTTGTATACATAATTTACAATCATATTTAATCAGACTATACAATGAAGACATAATAGATATTACAGTTTAATTTTCTGTAAAGCTGATTTGAAAAGCGTTGTAAAAATAAAAATGACTTGACTATCAGCCGATTGTGTGGAGGTTGGAAGTTCATTCCACCACAGAGGAGTAGAGAAAGTGAACCATCGTGAAATAGACTTTGAGCGTCTTTGTGATGGGACCACCAGGCGCCGCTCAATCATAGACCGCAGAGAGCGAGTTGGAGTATAGACCAAGTTCCACTAGCTGTCCTGAAAGCCAGAGTCAAAGCCTTGACTATGATGCGGGCAGCTACAGGTAGCCAGTGGAGTGAAATCAAGAGTGGGGTGGCATGAGCCCTTTATGGCTGATTGAAAACCGTATATGCTGCTGCAGTCTGGATAACTGCAGTGGCTTAATTGTGTTATCTGGAAGGCCAGCCAACAGAGCATTGCAGTAGTCCAGTCTTGAAATGGCCAGAGCTTGGACCAGCAGCTGTGGAAGCATATTCAGACAGGAAAGGTATGAATGAAAAGTCAACATCAGGTTTACCTGATGTTGTTCTGGGCTGTTCTGGCTGGTGTTAGTGTAGTTAAACCAAGATGAATTGTGAGGTTGTGGTCAACAGATGGATTGGCTGGGATCACAAGGAGTTCTGTCTTGGCAGGCTTGAGCTGAAGGAGTAATTTCTTCATCCAGGCCGATATGTCCGAGAGGCAGGCAGAGATACAAGCTGAGACAGTAGGGTCACCAGGCTGGAAAGACAGGTAGAGTAGATGAGTATCATCTGCGTAGCAGTGGTAGGAAAAGTCATGTGCCTCAATGAACTGTACAAGTGATGTTGTGTACATTGAGAAGAGAACGGGTCCAAGGACTGATCCTTGAGGAACCCCAGTGGTCAACTGGTGTGTCTTGGACACCTCTGCTCTCCATGAGACATTGAAAGATCTGCCAGTGAGACATGACTCATGAGCCTGTCCAAGCGCAATTCCTTTGATGCCCTGGTCAGAGAGGGTGGACAGGAAGATCTTGTGGTTGACTGTGTCAAAGGCAGCAGACAAGTCGAGGAGGATGAGGACAGATGATTTGGAGTTAGCTCTCGCCAGTCACAGGGTTTCATCTAATGACAAGAGGGTAGTCTCTGCTGAGTGTCCTTTTTTAAGCCAGACTGATGTTCTGTGAGAGAAAAGCAGACAACTGGCTGAATACAACCCTCTCAGTTGTTTTGGCCAGGATAGGTAAGAGAGAGACTGGTCTGTAGTTTTCGACTACTGTTGGGTTATGTGTTGGTTTTTTGAGCAGTGGGGTTACTCAAGCCTACTTGAGTGTATTGGGAAAGTTTCCTGATGTAAGAGATGTGTTGCTAATGTGTGAGAGTGTGGGTAAGATAGATGGAGAGGAAGCTTGCATAAGATGGGAGGTGATAGGGTCAAGTTGACAGGTGGTAGAATGGATAGAAAGAAGCACTTTGGAGACCTCAGTAGGGGAGAAAGAGGAGAACAGAGGATGGGATCTTGGAAGAGAGTAGCTGTGGGTGTTAGGTGTAGAGAACTGGCTAATAATCCATAATATCCATAATAATAATCAGTTTTAGCAGCGGAAACTCTAGCGGAACAAGAGGAGAGAAGTGATTGATACTTACACAGGTCAGCAGGGTTCTTTTGACTTGCGGCACTTTCTCTCGTTTCGGTGATCACTAAGTGGATGGTGTGGCACGTGCTGGCCTGGAGGTAAGAGGGCAGACACTTTCAAGACAAGAAGTTAATTTTGAGCAAAGACCATTGTTGCTTCATTTAAATCAAGTGAAGAGAAATGGTTAGTGGAGAGAAGGGATGGGATGCAGGAAGCGAGTTGGTGAGAGAGAGAGCAAAGGTTGTGGCGGTGGTATAAGAGGTAAAAGAAGCAGAAGAAGAAATGAGAGTGAGAGAAAACTGGATGGACAGAGATACGAAGAGGAGTAACAAGGGGAATATTGGAGATGCGATTACATGTAAGGATGAGATCTAGCTGTTTCCCTACCCAGTTGCTGGGGTGACTCATACATGATTTCATTACTGAAGCAGCTCTTTTCCTGTTGCTTGTCTGAAATGGTCTGTACTTGCTAATGAAAGAGGAAGGGGCTATGCTGGTTTTAGTGGCATGTGTGTATGAAAGCTAAAAAAAAGGTTGTGTGTGTGTGTGTGTGTGTGTGTGTGTGTGTGTGTGTGTGTGTGCGAACGGACACTATCTCAGCCCACAGTTTCCTGTTAAATGTTAAATGACACTTTTGTCTCTCTTTCATCGCTCACTCTTCCTCTTCAAAAATCAGCTCGACTCTCCCCCTGTTGCCATCTGAAAGGAAAGATGTGGACATCTGGAATCTGTCTGATTCTTTTACTCAACACTGGATGTGCTGGTAAGATTATTATGTATATTTCATGAAAACTATGCCAGCTCTCTTTTCTTTTCACCACAATACAAAGTAACGGAGACTTTATCATCATAAAGCGAATCAGTGAACGCCATTCTAACTCTAACTTATGTATTATATTTTGCTTTAAACATACTATTATATTATAATTTTGTTAGGAACTGAATATAATGTCACTTTTTGTCTTAGCACAAGACGTACATGCCACACAAACCGCACAATCAGTGTGTTACGTTCTTGACTGCATTCTGATCGTTTACGGCATCGTGTTGACCGTCCTGTACTGCAGATTAAGGGTAAGACATAATTTATATAACTTTACATTATATTCTGTAATACGAAGAAGACATTTAGGGTCATTATCCACCTTAAAATTAAACTAATATGAAAGTACATTGGCTTAACAACTCTTCTGTGAAGTAGTCAGATGAAGTACAGTATTAATGTGAATACATTCATGTTCAGAAATAACTGAAACTACAAGTAGACTGCAAATAAACACTCTTAAATCACTATTATCAATATTCAGTCAACATATAGTAATCAGTGTAATATATCCTCATTTAATCAGCTTTAGTGGGAAAATGTAACTCAAATTCACTCAATGCCTGAACATTGAGCATTACTTTTATATTTCTTTATTATAAAATAAAAACATTGTCATTGTGCAGAATGCAAATAGCAATTTAGCGTTTAAATAAATATTGAATATATTTGACAATGCATCCATCTAATAACCATCCATAACCACCTAACAACCATCTAGAACACCCTAGCAACCACCTAAACTTCAACCAAAATCTAATCACTCAGAACACCTTAGCTACCTAGCAACCTCCTGACAACCACCCTCAAATCAAACTGTTCTTGAATTGTCTTTTAGTTCAGTTATATATTCAAATATATTTAATTTGATTGGATATATATATGGTATTTTATTGTTGTTGAGCCGAGGACATTATGTTTTAACTGATTCATTTGTGTGCATTTATTGACAGATACGGTCGAGTAATGAAAATATCACAGAGGTGAGTTTATTTTCTCTGTTTCTGGCCACATCTTTTTGAACATTTTTTCATGCACATAGTGACGGAAACAGTTTTTTCAGCGGTCATCAGGTGGTTAAAAAGGCTCTTAAATTAGCCAAATCATGCTTAGCTTTAAATCTACTGATATTAACAGGGTTGTTTGATGGTTACGATTTGAAAGATGTAATTATATACGAATGTCCGCACTTATATAGTGAAACAAACATGCCTGTGGTGTTTGTGTTGTTCTCTCACAGTTTTGTTTCTTGTGCATTAGCTGACCACAAAAAAAGCTATTTAAAACACACACACACACACACACACACACACACACACACATACAGTCGCACACACACACACACAATCACACATACAGTCACACACACACACACATACAGTCACACGCACGCACACACACACACACACACACACACATACAGTCACACGCACGTACACACACACACATACAGTCGCACGCACACACACACACACACATACAGTCACACACACACACACCATACACAGTCACACACACATACAGTCACACACACACACACACACACACACACACACACATACAGTCACACGCACACACACACACCATACAGTCACACACACACACACACACACACACATACAGTCACACGCACACACACACACACATACAGTCACACGCACACACACACACACACACATACACACACACACAGTCACACGCACACACACACACTATACACAGACACACACACACACACACACACACACACACATACAGTCACACGCACACACACACACACACACACACAGAGTGACACAATCTCTCACACATGTTAAATCACATGTTTATTCAGTAAACACAACATTAGGCAACAATACACAGTTGCAGATCTGATAAGCAGATACACGTGTCATGTTCATGTTCACGTCTCTTTCATAAAGAGGCCCCAAATCATGACACTTGCGTCACATTTAAACCCGATCACCTTTGCATTACATACACAATGTCACAAGCGTGTTTCAGGCGTTTGTAAGTGTCCGTATAGTTTTGGGCGCCTCTGTATGTGTTCGTGCATCGATCAAAGCAGAACGAATGAACACCATTAAAGAAAGAGTGGAAAGCAGAAGAGAAAGAGGAATTAGTCCCGTCGACCAAAGCTGAAGTCTTGAGCAACTGCCTTCTCAGAACATGTGTTTTTCTGTCCTGATTATTCACCCTTCTTTTACCTTTTTCAGAAACAAGGGGGAGGAATCTACGAGGTATTGCTTATAATGATCTTCTCATTGTCTGATTGCTGAATAACTGCAGTGTAATGATGACATCATGTGTCTGTGGTTTATCAGGGTCTGCAGCGTCCGCATCAAGACACCTACGACACGCTCCATGGGATGAAGAAGAAACCCTTGGCATGATCCTCTCTCGAACTGCTCATTTAACACCCGTGTGATACACCGCCCGAAGATTGCAGCTTTACATGTCGCTGTTATGCCATCTGAATATAATCGTGTTTATAAGTAAATACACAAACGTTTCTGTTCTGTAGCTGTTAGCACGTCTCTATTAAACCAGTACTCCCAGTTTGTGTCACACAGTCCATGAATAGGATGCTTGTGTAATTAAAGTTTTTATCTCATAATTATATATAATAAAGTTAGTTTACTAACACGACATGTGTCACTATTACTGTTTCCTAAAAGTAAAACAAATACAATTACATCAATATACTCACAAGCACAATAATACTAATATAATACGGATGTTTGTACAACTATATCCCTTAAAAGTAACGCGTAATACATTTAATGGGGACTTTATAAAATAACATTTGCTGTAAACGTCATGAAATATAATCGACTGTAACTCTGTATACTGACAAACAAATGAAAGGACCAAAAAATGAATCAAATAAAAATAAATGCATTTTTTTAAAAGTGTTCACAAACAATAAGGACAATTTTTCAATGTTTTCCCCATTAGATGACACTATAAAATGTGTAAAAATATGTGTAACGAAGGCTTTTAACTCTAATTATTAATATGACCTATTTTTTAACACAGACAGTTTTTAGTTTGTGACACATTTGTGGTTTCCTAAAAATGGAGGAAGTCAAAATAAAAATACAAATACAGCAACACACAGTTATTAGAAACATAGCTAAAATAACTAAAATAACAGCATATGTACAATTATAGCACTCAAATTATTATTTATTATTTATTATAATTGTAGTGATATAGTTAATAACATACAAGCCTTCAGGTTATAGTTATGGACTTTAAAATCTTTTAAAATTTTAACTCTAAAGAACAAAAACCCACTTAAAAAAATATCTAAGCTTATATTTTATTTACTATTAAAGCATTTCAATGACACAACAAATTTGCATAAACTTTTATTGTGTAATCTTTAATGAAATTAAACGTAATATATTGAATTTTTTGTATTTATTTTTAAAGACTAATTAATTAATTTAATGTACATTTGTTATGAAACTGAAATGCCTAAATATATATAGCCTATATTATATTAATTATTAATTAATATTAATATGAACTATAAACGCATTGTCTGTACCTCTAACTGAATATCATTTTTTGGTAGTGTAATAAAATATATAAACAGGAAAAGAAACAGATATTTCAAGTTTTATAAAAAAATTAAAATGTACATTTTTTGCGACGCTTCCAAAACACAAAATCTGATATATGTTTATATATGTTTATATATGTTAAGCGCGTAACTTAAATATATTTTCATATATGTTTTTCACTGATTTAAAAAGTTGCGTACTTATACATAATATGTATAATATATTTAAAATTACTACAAAAATTTTTTTTCTTCATATAAGTAAGAAGTATTTCCCCAAATACTAGTGGAATATGAATATGTACATATATGTGGAAATATAAATATATATGAACTACTTTTACACACGCTCACGTCATTCAGATTTCTATACGGGCCAATAGATGGCGCTATAAATAGTTTAAACTTTTAATATTGTAGTTGCCCAGGAAATAAACAATCATTAATAAATCATATTCTTAAAATTAAACGTGTTAATTTATAAACAGTGATAATTTAATATTACAAAAAAAAAAACAAAAAAAAACAATAAAAGTAAATTATAGTTCATATGCAGGTTGCTTTATTGATCACCTTTAAAAAAGTATAATAGTTTGTATAATATTGTATAATTACCATTAAGATAATAATATGTACATGGTAGTACTATAATTTATAATGACAGTACGCAGGTCTCTCTCTCCCTCTCTCTCAATTCAATTCAATTCAATTTGCTTTATTGGCATGACAAAAGTACGTTTTATATTGCCAAAGCTTTTTAAAAAAACAACATATAAAATAGTTTAGAACAATTGAATTAGGATTTGATCAAGCAAATATAAAAGGAAAAACATTGAAAATCATTAAAGAAAAACAGATACTCTCTCTCTCTCTCTCTCTCTCTCTGTCTCTCTGTCTGTCTCTCTCTCTGTCTCTCTCTCTCTCTCTCTCTCTGTCTCTCTGTCTGTCTCTCTCTCTGTCTCTCCCTCTCTCTCTCCCTCTCTCTCTCTCTCTCTCGGCTGTTCATAAGAACCTGTGAAGATTTTGCGTGTGAACTGGTTTGTCTTGTTCACACATCTACAGATCACACAAACACTAAACAAAAACAAAAAACGACACGTCCGCTTTAAAAAAAAGCTTGTTAGTTCGTAAGTGAGTAATACTAGCCTTAGCAATAAATAAATAAAATAAATAAATAATCAATAAGCCTAAATTGACTTTAGTGGGGAAACGATGTAAGCTCAGTGCGCGCATGCGCGTGTGGTGGGTGGAGCTCGACGCTCGAGCGCAGGTGTATCAAACGCTCATCACATCAGCAGCACGAATGACCGCGAAATCTCTCTCATCTTCATATGATCAAATCACTGCAAAACTGACATTTGTTTATCAAACTTGGAATATTGCTGTAAAAGTTCAGGATATGTTTCGTGACAGAACTGGACACGTACTTTTAGGTTTTATTTTTCTTAAGTTTGTATTTCTTTAAGGTGTTGCACGCGGTGGATCTTGATGAAAACGAATAACATTAACGGTGATCTGGATTATTATTATTATACCGGAGTGAAAGAGGAACCGGATGAGAAACATTATGAGATGTGAAACGAATATAAACTGACATATAAATCAAACAATATGACTAAATTACTGACCTGCACCAGTTTATTCTTTTACACGACAATGGGTGAGTCTATCTGTCTATCTGTCTATCTGTCTATCTGTCTGTCTATCTGTCTGTCTATCTGTTCTATCATCTGTCTGTCTTTTCTATCACCTCTGTCATTCATGTATGTCTGTCATCCATCTCTGTCTGTCTGTTCTATCATCCATCTGTCTGTCGTCAGGCTTTTCTATCTGTCTGTCTGTCTGTGTTATCTATCTGTCTGTTATATCATGTCTGTCTGTCTGTTCTATCATGTCTGTTCTATCATGTCTGTCTGTTCTGTCATTAATGTCTGTCTGTCTGTTCTGTCATTAATGTCTGTCTGTTCTATCATGTCTGTCTGTTCTGTCATTAATGTCTGTCTGTTCTGTCATTAATGTCTGTCTGTTCTATCATGTCTGTCTGTTCTATCATGTCTGTCTGTTCTGTCATTAATGTCTGTCTGTCTGTTCTGTCATTAATGTCTGTCTGTCTGTTCTGTCATTAATGTCTGTCTGTCATGTCTGTCTGTTCTATCATTAATGTCTGTCTGTTCTGTCATTAATGTCTGTCTGTTCTATCATTAATGTCTGTCTGTTCTATCATTAATGTCTGTCTGTCTGTTTATCAATCTGGACATTTCTGAAATAATATGAACCATTATTGAAGATGAATTAGTAAAACTCCTGCTTTAGATGTCTGACCCTATGAGTGACCACAACTCGCTCAGGTGCAACCAATCCCCTTTCAGATCACAACTGGCTAACTGGTCCCCACGTGACATCAATTATAGAGGGGAAACCGGCTGTCCCATGCGGATTCTTTTACTAGTAGCGCGTGGTAATAAATTCAAGAGTTATATCCCAAATGTCTCTGTGTGGTGCAACAGGGATGTTATTTAGTGCATCAAAGTATATAATAAAAGGCATGACTGATGATGAAACTTCTATCAGCCCTGCCCTGACAGCGAAATTACGATTGTCGCCCCCCCCAAACATATAAGTGCCCCCACCAAAGATCGCATCATTGTGCCAATCCTGATACCAGGTGGAAAAATATATATATATTTAAAACAACAGAATAGAGATGAAAAATATTTACAGTAAGAAAAAACGTTTTTAGTTTATCCTGAAAAACTCTTAAATGACAAACTTAAGTGCCTTGAAATGGTTTTAGGAGTCAAGTCAATTCGTTTGTAAAGCCGAAATATTGGCCAGTGTCTGGCCAGTTTAAATATATACTGTAGATATTAAGTTTAGTTGCCTAATTTCTTCAACTTGTTAATGTCATATTAGCTCTCAGATTTATCTCAATGGACTGACAGATACAATAAAGGTGAGATGGATTCACATAGAGCATTATATAGGGATAGTTACCCAAATGTAATGTGTATATGTATATACAGTGTGTGCATGAATATATATATATATATATATATATATATATTTGCACGTACACACACACACTGTTTATCCATATATATGTGTGTGTGTGTGTGTGTGTGTGTAATAGAGATATAAACTGAAAGAGATGACAGAGCGCGTGTGTGAGTGATTGTTGTGTAATGCGGTAGAGTCACATTCTTTATGAACATTTAACATGTGACAATAAAGCCTGAAACCAGCCACAAAAAACTACTAAGTAGTTTATGACTTCCATAGAGGAAGTGTGTGTGTGTGTGTGTGTGTGTGTGTGTGTGTGCTTTAGTGAACAGGTGAACTGTGGATTATCAGGTGTGTTTGTTAGGTGAGGTGAGCAGGTTCAAACAATAACCAAAACTGCCAGACGACATTCTCTGTCTCTCACTCACTCACTTCTCTTATCAGGTGGGAAGTCGAGGGTGGTTGTAAAGTCTGTAGGTCAGTGCTTCTTGTAACTGGTTCACTTCAGGATCAAACATTGACAGTTGTTAATATTACTATGAACTGCAAAAGTCCGATCAAGGGCAGCATGGGAACGGCCTTGCGCTTGAAGTGTGACATGTTTGTAGGGCGAGAGAAATCGATCATGATACTGTATGTTTATTATTAACTGAAGGTCTCTCACCCAAACACATTAACCCCTGCTGACCTCGGCCCTCACATCTTTAATGCCATTAAACGCATGTTGTCACTTTTATGGGAGAATCTAGCAAAGAACTGGTTTGGGTGATATTCACCCCAACATCAAAGGAAAAAAACGAATATTTTGCATAAACGAAATGAAGCCTGTTCACTCCGTCTCTGTCTCTTTGTTTTTAGTGTGTGTTCATGGCAAGTTCATCGAGCCGCCGCCTTCAGTGTCGCTGCGCTCTTTCTCTGACGCACAAACGCGGCTGCCGTGTCGGTTTGCGGTGGACGGGGACGAGCGAGTCGTGCAAGTGACCTGGTCGAGACAGAAACCTGGAGGAGAGAGGGAACAAATCATCATTGGACATTTCACTGAGGGTCCCAAAGGTGTGCATTTACTTATTACACTTGAAACTATGCTTTGCATACAGCCAATGAAGCCTGTTTTAAGGACCAATAAGATTATTTCGATGACGATTTATTTCCACGCACTTTTCATCCCCCAAATTCTCATTATATACAGTATATAATATTTCTTTATATGTACACGACGGTGTCCAAATCACTGAGATCACATTTTTTCCCCATTCTGATGGTTGATGTGAACATTAACTGAAGCTCCTGACCCGTATCTGCATGATTATATGCACTCTGGTTGGATGGGGAGCGTCAGTGCATAGCCATTTTCAGGTCTCTCCAGAGATGTTCGATTGGGTTCAAGTTCGGGCTCTGGCTGGGACACTCGAGCGCATTCATAGAGTTGTCCCTAAACCACTCTTGTGTTGTCTTGGCTGTGTGCTTTGGGTCATTGTCCTGTTGGAAGCTGAACCTTCGGCCCAGATGTCCTGAGTGCTCTGGACCAGGTTTTCATGAAGGATAATAATGAAGGAATAGAGTTCAGCTTTCCTACATCCCTGACCAGTCCCCAATCCCTGCCGCTGAATATCACCCCACAGCATGCTACTACCTCCACCATGCTTCACCGTTGGGACGGTATTGCACAGGTGATGAGCGCTGCCCGTTTACCTCCAAACATGATGCTTGGAATTGAGGCCAAACAGTTCAATCGTCATTTCATCAGACCAGAGAATCTTGTTTCTCACAGTCTGAGAGTCCTTTATGTGCTTTATTAAATGTGTCTTGCACTGAGGAGAGGCGTCCGTTTGGCCACTCCGCCATAAAGCCCAGATCGGTGGAGTGTTGCAGTGATGGTCGTCCTTCTGCAAGTTTCTCCCGTCTCCACACATGATCTCTGGAGCTCAACCAGAGTGACCGTCGGGTTCTTGGTCACCTCTCTTACCAACGCCCTTCTCCCCCGATTGCTCAGTTTGGCCGGGCGGCCCGCTCTAGGAAGAGTCCTGGTTGTTCCAAACTTCCATATAAGAATAATGAAGGCCACTGGGCTCTTGGGAACCTTCAATGCAGCCAAAAGGTTTTGTCTCCTTCCCCAGATCTGTGCCTCGACACAATCCCGTCTCTGAGCTCTGCAGGCAGTTCCTTTGACCTCATGTCTTGGTTTTTGCTCTGATGTGCATTTACAGCTATAATACCTTATATAGACAGGTGTGTGCCT
Source organism: Moxostoma hubbsi (assembly GCA_032164185.1). Taxonomy (NCBI): domain Eukaryota; kingdom Metazoa; phylum Chordata; class Actinopteri; order Cypriniformes; family Catostomidae; genus Moxostoma; species Moxostoma hubbsi. The sequence goes on along the minus strand of JAVLUX010000009.1, from coordinate 49,985,731 downwards.
TTCCAAATCATGTCCAATCAAAGTGTAGAAACATCTCAAAGATGATCCGAGATATTGGGATGCACCTGAGATCAATTTCAAGTGTCGTAGCAAAGGGTCTGAATACTTATGTCACTGTGATATTTCAGTTGTTTATTTTAAGTAATAATGAATTTGCAATGTTAAAAAAAATCTGGGTTTTGCTTTGTCATTATGGGGTATAGAGTTTTTAAAGCATTTTAGCATAAATCTGCAACACAAAATGCAGTGTGTGTGAACATACATAATGGTTATTTAAAAATAACACGTTATTTTAAAAGTTTTTATGTTTTTCTTTTAATTTTGGAGTGAAATGTGGCCTTGACCTGTTTTAGAGATATTCATCTAGTTTCAGTTGTCATCACTCATCTTGACACTCAAAGGAACAAAAAAGAATAAAAGCATTAAATACGGTTTCACCACAGACACCTGATGAAAATACTTTCCTATGTAAACAACTCTCATGAATGCACACATGAATTGTTCTGACAGGCTAAAGAGGTCTGTCAAGATGGATTTTCTATAGTGCATAGTGTTGACGTGATATTTCATCTGAATTAACTTGTGCTGCTCTAACTGAAGGAACAAAATGGAATAGTTCTGTCATCATTTACTCACTCTTGTGGTGTTCCAAACCCACTTTTGGTGAGACAGAAAATCAAAACGTTTTACAGTGTTTATACTGCTCTTCTCCTTACAATAATAAAAAAAAAAACAGTGGATTGGAGCTGAGGCTGTCAGGTTTCAAAACGCAATCTAAATGTAGTCCAAACGAATTGTGCAAATGTTTCCAAGTCTTCAGAAGCCGTACGAACACTTTGCCTAAATTGATCTTGACAGCTGTTGGCACCATGCACTTTCACCATTTGGAAAAGGGCTGAAACATTTGTTCAAAACATCTTTTGTGCTGTATAGAAAGATATTGAAGTGAGAAGTGAGACATGATTTTCATGTTTTTGGAGGCACAATGGTCGACGTGTATTTTAGTAATTCCTTTATTTACGGGTCGCATGCAGAGGGGCAAAAACCATACATGCATGGTATGCATTGCATTGGGGCGCCATGTAAAGGTGGGCGCCAATGCTTTTAATGGATATCCCCCCCCCCCCCACTCAACACTGATAATGGAAGACACACTGGTCTCAGAACAGTTATAGAAGAACTATAGGATGCTCCCTATTTAGTGAATGACTTAACCTCCAGTGTGCTGTCTGTCTGCACTGGTCTCAGAACAGTTATAGGAGAGCTATAGGATGCTCCCTTGCTCCCTATTTAGTGCATGACTTAACCTCCAGTGTGCTGTCTGTCTGCACTGGTCTCAGAACAGTTATAGGAGAGCAATAGGATGCTCCCTTGCTCCCTATTTAGTGCATGACTTAACCTCCAGTGTTCTGTCTGTCTGCACTGGTCACAGAACAGTTATAGGAGAGCTATAGGATGCTCCCTTGCTCCCTATTTAGTGCATGACTTAACCTCCAGTGTGCTGTCTGTCTGCACTGGTCACAGAACAGTTATAGGAGAGTTATAGGATGCTCCCTTGCTCCCTATTTAGTGCATGACTTAACCTCCAGTGTGCTGTCTGTCTGCACTGGTCTCAGAACAGTTATAGGAGAGCAATAGGATGCTCCCTTGCTCCCTATTTAGTGCATGACTTAACCTCCAGTGTGCTGTCTGCACTGGTCTCAGAACAGTTATAGGAGAGCAATAGGATGCTCCCTTGCTCCCTATTTAGTGCATGACTTAACCTCCAGTGTGCTGTCTGCACTGGTCTCAGAACAGTTATAGGAGAGCTATAGGATGCTCCCTTGCTCCCTATTTAGTGCAACGTGACTCATGCGGCAGATGTTTAACCCTTAAATTTCATTTTAGAGTCTCGTGGACAGTATTCAGTCGGTTTAAATTCATTTCAATTATGCACTGCGTATAGCGAAGCCATAATGCAACGTCCACGCATGTGGTTAAACCTAACAAAATCATACATGTCAAAGTAACTCAAATCAATCTCTTATTTCTATACGTACTAGCTAGTGACGGTGCCTGTTAGCATGCTAAATAAATGCTGGTTAAGCACTACGGAGTGCAGCAACCGCTCGAATAGAGCAGTAAATATTCAGTTAACCAAACAAAAATATATCCAAACACAAATTGATTTTTTTCTATGAAACAACTCCCTTAAATTAAGTTCACTTGGTTACATGCATTTGAGTAATATGATTAAGTCTCTGAGCAAATACCTCTTTGTGATTTATTGTGTTTATTTCAGCGTCTCCTGATTTTGTGAATCGTGTTCAGTTTGAGAGTGCTGATCCGACTCTGGATTCGACACTGTTGATTCTGAACACAAAGAAGGCCGATCAGGCCACATACACCTGTCACATCTCAACATTTCCCTCCGGAAACTTCGAGAGACAGATCAGCCTCACCGTCTGGAGTAAGAACGCTCTCCCTTCAGATTTCTATTGATTTTCTTCAACTCCATTTCACCTCTGTTTACTAAAGGAGAGTCTGTTAATCTGGTGTACAGCACAAACTCAACATGTTTTTGTTCTCCTGTCAAACTATCCCGGTCTGTTGCTTAAAATAACCTGAATTATTATTCCGTGTCAGAGCATTCCTGTGTTGTAGTAGTATTATATTGAACTACTTCATACACTTCCAATAAAAAGACACACCTAAATGAATGTGTTTCTCGTGAACTTTTGATCTGAATGCATATGCATAAATTTGGCTTTGTATAAATTCTTTTAAAAACGAAACTGTTTTGTTTGTGATGCATGAGTTGTTTTTCCGGGGAGTCGTAAAAAACAGTCAAGTGTATTGATCTATAGCTAATGTTGCTTTGCATTCGAATTGTATTTTATTTCCAATAACATGTTCCAACTTTAGTAACAATTATTCTTGTAACAAGAAAAAAACATTTGCCAATGGAGTAAGTAAATAGATTCAAAGTGAAAAAAGTTTATTTTTCTTACCCCATTGGCAAGCATAAACGGCACCAAGTTTTGATACATTTCTCTTAAAACAAGACTTAAAGGGACAGTTCACCCGAAAATGTAAATTCAGTCATTCTTTACTCACTCCTGTGTTGTTGTAACTCTATATGACTTTCTATCTTGTTCTGAACACAAAGGGGGAAATTGTGCATAAATGTTGTGCTCAGTGATGTCATACAATGGCAGTTTATGGTGACCACCTCTTCAAGCTTCAAAAGAACACAAAAGTATCATTCAGAAGTCTAATTAATTATTCATGAGCTCATGATTGTTATGAAAGTATACGATAAGATTTGATGAGAAACTGAAATCTGATGTATTATTGAGTGTAAATGTTCACTGTTGATCTCCTGTGTGTGTTCATGATAGGACACGAGAGCAACAGTTCACGCAGACCCCTCACGACATGGGGGCGTTCAAGAGAAAACTCGTTTATATTAAAAACGGCTTTTTTTTTTTTTCACATCATTTGTTTGTAATGTGTGTATGTGTGTGCCATTTCCTGCTGTCAATTGATTAAAAATTAATATTTGTTATAAATCGAATAATTTGTCAGTTAACCGCGATTTTAATCACAAATTTTGAAAGTTAAAATTTGACTCTGTACTACTCTTCCTGTCAAAATACTTTTATTTCCTCCTTAGGAAAACAAAATATACAATGCAATGCTTAATTACAAATTTCCAAACAGTATAAAGATGGAAATGCACTAAAATAGCTCCAATTAAAGTGACATTACATTTTTCCCAAAGTGGGAGTTACTAGTCTCCCCATAGGTTGCATATTCAATGCAATGCTCATAAAATCCCTTAAACTCTCATCCACCACAATATTTATCAGCCGGCAGACTGTGGCTATCCTTTTACTGACAGCAATCATAAAGCCGTGTTCATGATTCCTGTTAGAGCAACACCAGCATCAAGGGTTGATTTTAACTCCACATGAAAAGCGCTTGAAGGCAAAAGCGTCTCATTCTGCATTTTTGGTGATAGTGAAGACTTGATGTTCTTCTGTGGTAAACAAATTGCGCCATACTGTACATAGGCTTTAAAGTAATTGATTTCTGTCACAAGTCCCGTTTAATAATGTTATTCTATGTCTTGTCTTGCTTCTCTCTGCTGTGATACACTAGACTGTAATAAACTTCTCCGATTTCTTCACCTCTACTAGTTTTACCAGTCTCCTCGCTGGAGCCGGTAATCCTGCAGGAAGGACAATCGTTCCAGGTGGCTGCTTCCTGCCGTTCGGTTGGCCACCCACCGCCGCGCCTCTCCTGGGACACGGACATTCCCGGCCAGTCACAGAACCGGACTGGAGAGAATGCCGTCGTGACCACGCAGTTCTTCCTGCACCCTCTGCGCAGCATGAACGGTGGTCGTCTGGACTGTCTGGTGTGGCATCCGGCTTTGGACGGCCCGCGCAGACTACAAAACAACTTGATCGTCCACTGTGAGTTCTCCTTACGGGGGATAGTTCACTCATTATTTACTCACCATCATGTTGTTCCAAACCCATGTGTTTTTCTTTCATCCGTAGAAAACAAGATTTTTATGCTGCTCTTTTCCATACAATGAAAGCATACAGTGAACAGGACTGTCAAGCTCCAAAGATGACAAAAAAGTATCATAAAATTATCATAAAAGTTTGAAAATCAAGATTACAGTGAGACAAAGTCAATGGGGTACATTTTTGGACGGTTTAAAGGCAGAAATTTGACGTTTCGAATTTTTCTTACATTAATTTTTCTGTTAAAACTCGTATTATTTGAGCTGCAAAGTTGTTTAAATCGCTGTTTTACAGTCGTTCTAGGGATTTAGGGTTTGTTGACATTAAAGTCATCATGGTATCGAAGTATTAAAAATATGTCTTGTGTCTATAGCTGTTATCTGGGCTCACAAATCTCATTTGCACTTCAAAAATGGTGCCTTTTAAGGCCCGATATACTTCATATGAAATTGAAGAACGATCAAGACATTGTTTAGAACTAAATCTGCCCAATCTGCACTCGTTTCGGTGGTTCGTAACCGCTCGCCTGGGCGAACTATTAGGAAAACTTCTAACCGGCTGCTAACAACATTCTTGCTGCCATTTGTCCGCATCATCGGTAGGTGTGGCCATATTCACTAATATGCCATCTGCAGCGAAACCCATTGGCACATCTACCCAAAGTAAGATTTGCCTCTTATTCTTTTGTCTGTATTTTGCCCATTTACACTCTTTTATACGCCCATCTTTGCAGTAGTATCAGTGTCATCATAAATTACAATAACAGCGTGTAACTGGCGCATATTATGGTATGTGGTCTGCACTTATATAGCGCCTTTTATTAACATTAGCGGTTACCAAAGCGCTTTACTCTGTGTCCCATTCACACTCGCACTCACACACCAATGGCGGCAGAGCTGCATGCAAGGTGCTAGCCTGCCGTTGGGGGCAACTTGGGGTTCAGTGTCTTGCCCAAGACCATCAAACTTGACTATCTAGAGGAAGTAAAAGTCGTTACAAGGAAGGATCATTACCGAAGGCTCCGGTGGGCGAGAAGGCCGGACAGAACCAGCCACAGAGCGAGGCAGAGGCGGGGGTGGTGGCGTCCCCCCGCCCGAGGTGAACCCACGCGCAGCGAACGGTGTCTGAATGTTTGGGAACAGAATACCGGCGCTCGACTGTTTATAACTTCTCTTTACCCCTGAAGGAAGAACGCAGAAGAACTTCTCCGGAAGTATATCGGGGCCTTATGTATAAAGTACACATACACTTTAAGAAGTATGACAATTACTCGTCACCATTACTGTTTAGTACTTTAGAGAGGTGGTGGCGGAGTAGGCTAAGGCACGTAACTGGTTATCAGAAGGTTGCTGGTTTGATCTCCACAGTCGGGAGACTCTCAAAATAGCTTGTGAGAGTCTAATTCATCTTTTATAGTGTTTTCTTTGCCATGAGCTTGACAGCCTCCACCCCGTCCACTCTCGTTGTATGGAAAAGAGCAGCGTGAACATTCTGTTCATTATTAGTGTTTTTTCAGTTCCTCCAGATGCAGAGATCGATTCTTCTGGTTCCTGGAGCTTTGGTCACACGGGGGCGGCGCTCAGGTGTACGGTTAAAGGAAACCCGCTGCCACAAAACACCACTTGGTCCAGGTACCACATGACATTTGACCATAAAGTCTGTTTTTTCTGGCTAAGAACCGCCCACTTAGACAGGAAGAGACTGTGTGACTGACATGTAAACTGACCAATCACAGTGAATGTGAATTAGTTACAATACTAGAGCAGCACTGAAAATACAGAAATATAATGTTTGTGACCATATCTGTTCATTCAAAAGCAATGGATTATTTCACAGACATAACTCCAAAAACAAAGTTGAATATACAGTTTTTCTACTTGCCAGTTCTTCCTTAGAAATGCACATTCTGGCAGTCTACTACAACTTTGTTGGACATAACATGTGCTCACTGCCAATCTGATTAAAGCTTGCAATTTTGGCAAGCGTTTAACATTTTTGTGTGCTTTTGGCAATTGTGTGTGAACAATTAAATGGCTATGTAGTCTCTGTCACACACCGGACGGTCCATTTGTGTGGATGCAGACAAGGACAATAGTGACACAGCAGAATCCCATATCCTTTTTCAACCCTTTCATTTCCCTACACAAACTCATAACCACAAAACGCTCTCAACTGCAGCAGCGATGCATATTCACATGCACTTTTCAGGAGAAAATAAAGGCTTTAGTGTCACGTTGCAACCTGAGAATAATGAGCCAAAAGCAGTGCTTTACACAGAAAAAGCGGGTAAAGAAAGGGAGAACAAGGGAGATGCTGAATAATGAGGGTGGGGTGTATACCGAGACACATCTTAAGACCTAAATAACCGTCTCTGTACTGTAATGACTGTTTTAACTGGCACTGAAGTGCAGACTTGGGATTGGATTAAAGATGTATGCAACCAGCTAGACTATTTATTACTGCTGTTTCCTAAAGCAATCATCACCATTGCTATTGCTCATACTTAATGTTAGTGATTTTGAACAAACCTCTTACTCTTAAGTATTAAAGTTTAGTGTGCAAGTCGTCATGCAGCTCAAATCATGTCTTGTTAACCCTTTAAAATTTTTGGGCTGGCACCAGCAATTTTTCCCATTCAAATTGAAAAGCGACTAATTGCAAAGAAATGCAATTTTTTCTTATTTTTTTACAGCTGTATATTTTTACAAGCTTATGATGAACAAAGTAAAAACAACATTTGTTCAAACTTTATAAGCATGTAATTCTGGCTCTGTTTGCTCTATCTCCCTGCAAAACGTCTCATTTAATTCCACTAGGTGGCAGCAAGTACTAGGAAAAAAGACATTTCCTCATCACATTCCATCACAATACACAGATGTGAACTGTAGGTGGCGCTCTAACACATTTTACCCCTCACAGATGTGCTCGTCCATAGACATTCAGTCTAATGTTCAGTTCAAGCAACACCCTCATTATTTCATTGAATATCTCGGCCTCTGAGTGGACTACAAGCTCAATCTAGGTGTCATTAGAAAGCTGAGACCCTTCCCTTCGTGATGATATATCACATTTTAGATCTTATTGTGGCAGGGTGGAGGGCGGGGCCGGGTCGTGATGATGCACACCCGGTCCCATATCAGGCTAATCAAGCCTCCGAGAGGGATAAAGGCCGATGGCAGACGGTGGTGCGAGAGAGATATATCAAGTTTACCATTAAAATGTTATTTATATCGTCCAGCCGGTTCTTGCCGCCTCCTTTCCCTTGATGATACGTTACACTGCTGCCGAAACCCGGGAAGGAGGATGGATACACCGTAGTAGAGTTCTCGCCACTACCGTCCACCCCAACGGAGCAGCCGCGGCCATCGGAAGTGGAGGAACGGCCGCCCACCGCGAGGGGAGAAGGGGCTCCTAGCCGACCACCTGGAGCGGTCAGGGCCGCTGCCAGGGGCGGAGGATGCCCCTACCAGGGGTCGGAGACCGCCGACCGTGAGAGGGGAGGGGAGGGGATCACGACGACCACCTGGAGCGAGAGAACCGCTGCCAGGGGCGGGGGAGACCCCTTCGGCTCCTCGAGAACGCGGCGGGGCGTTCCATCTGCCATCGGCCTTTATCTCTCTCGGAGGCTTGAATAGCCTGATACGGGACCGGGTGTGCATCATCACGACTCGGCCCCCCCTCCGCCCTGCCACATTTATATTTTATCATCAGTAGTCCTTGGTAGGGGTGTGCAATATTGACAAAGTATATCTCGATATTTTTTGGGATTTTGCTGAAAACGATAAACGGACAATATTTTGCATCCTTTTCCAAAATTTGTAGAAGTCTTATATTGTACTAGTTCCCTCTTACAACATATTAATAGCATAACATGATTGATTGGTGATATTATTAATCGAAACAATATATTGAAGGAAAAGAGGTCTTTATTATTTAAAACTGAAGCATTAAAATAAGACATCGTAATAAGTCACCAAATGCAAACATCTTTCAAACACAGCACAAGTTTGTATATTGGGTCTAAAGTCTTCAAGAGTTGTTTAAAACTCGTCTCTCTCAACCGCTTGAAATGGCACCATGTCTTTTGCGATGTAATTGGTGACGGCGTTTGTTATATCTTGCCATCTGTCGCTTTTTTTGTCATAAGGAACTTTTTTGCTAAATGATTCGGCCAAAGTTTGAGTGTTTTCTTGCTAGTACCCTGTCAGCTGCAGGCGTGTTGTGTTCAACTCGTGAAGCGTTTCATATTCAGTGCGGTGGGTAGTTCGAAGATGGTGAAACGGGTCGGTCATCGAGCTGCTTTTGACTGTCACTGATTTTCGCCACAGTTTGCAGATTAGCGTCTTGACTAGCATCTGACCTTTCAAAACCAAACCACCTCCGTGCTATTGATGACGACCCATGTCTAGCAGTTAAATCTAGCGCGGGCTGCGAGGTTGTTGGTGTTTGTTGATCTCCTCTCGCCGTTTCATCGCTCATTTTTAACTTCTGTTATACACACCACGATCTAATGTGCAACATCGCGATCTGAATGCGCATGTGCAGTAGTATAAACAACTTTGCTACAGCGCACAGTGAATTCATGGACGCTTAATACAGCTATTTAACTGGTTTTTGAAAATGAGTGACATATTCGATAGTGTGATTTCGCATATCGTTAAAACAACAATTGCGATTATTATCATAGACGATATATATCGCACACCCCTAGTCGTTAGCCTATTTTTCCAATGATTTATTAGCATTGTTAAAAGACATTTGTATTTGATGTCTTTCAGAAATCACGTTTCACTTTGTGATTCTTTTGAAAATCTTTTGAACTGTGATATTAGTGTAACAGAATAAACCATACAGTCACATTCCTGAGAATTAGAGCTTTCGTTTGATATATGACTTGTCCATATCAAATGAAAGGCTTTTAGAGTCATATTAATATTCCTGCCAAATTACCTCTAGGTGGCGCTTTTTTTTGGAACATGAATTTTTTTTTCAGGCCTTATTTTTCTTTTTTATGTAACAAATGCAAAAGCGAAATAGGATAGTTTCATATTCTAAGCTTTCATATGATACCTCATAAGCCTGACCTATGGATCCGAGGACTTTACTGTTTAAACGTAGATTTATTTCGCGACGTAGCGTCTGATCAATAAAGTTTAAGAGGGGATATGCGTGTTGTTACTTTACTAAGAGGGTCTAATTTATAAAACGCATACCATCAAATTAGATGATGCCAGAAGAAATCTGGATTTATAAAGGTAGAAACTGACATGTATATATTTAGCTATGCAATGTTTTATTTATGCTCTGGTGTGACTTTAGTGATGTAAGTGATGAGCTAAATTAGAGTTACCACTTTGTTTTGGATATCTGCTGTTACGTGATATGTTTTATAGCCCAATTCTATAAATTCATTTTGAAACCTACCAAATAAGAGGCAGGTCAAGCACACACACACAGCTCTTAAAACATGCCTAAATTAATATACAGAAATGTTTTAACACCCTTTGCAACCACACGCATACAACAACCTGCAAAAACACACACCAGCACAGTCTGCTGTCTGAGATTAAGATGGTCAAGTAAATAATTTGGCATAGAGTTGATGAGTTAGTTTGAGGTGCTCTATTTCTGATAGAGTTACATGTAATGTTAACATGATATATGATGTTTATTACAGACACGAAGAGAATGAGGGTCTGAAACTTGAGTTTTATATGTCATTTGTCATTGAAACAATGGAGTTGTGGGCTGTTTTTCTGTGGAATGTGTGTGTGTGTGTGTTGGTATCGGGGTGTGTCCCGAGATCGCATCTGTCTGAGGAGGGTTTAAATCAGTTCTCACCTACAACAGATTAATCACAGGTACTTCTAAAGTCTGTTTGTAGATGGACTTTGAGGATGTAGGGTAGCAAATAAAATCACTCGGTGTGGGACCAGGTGCTGGTTTGTATAGTTAATGCTAAACGTATATATGTCCCATAAGTGAAAAAATAATTTTATTACAATACCTTGAGTAACAGGTCTAAATGGGTGACGAATACCATCAGCAATGCAATTTGTGTGAAAATGTACAAGATTGCGTAATTGTCTTCTTGCCATGCTGTAAAAAGTGTCCAAATGTGAACTTTACATTGAGGACATCAGGGTTATACATACAGCTTAATATTTCATTTTAGGGGATTAAAATAAGTTTAATATCAAATATTATGTCTTTTGAATGATTTTAATTGTTGAATAACAATTCTTCAATTACTTTAACCCTGCTGTATGTCAATTATCAAATCTATAAATCCATGTCTAGTTCTGATCTATTGTTTAGTTTATCATTAAAATAAGACAAGCACATCACGCATATTATGGATGACTGCATTATAACTATATTGCGAGAAGTTTTTGCTAAACTTTAAAAATCTATATATGCGTAAGTCAGGCATATGAGGTATCGTTTGAAAGCTTAGAGTCTGAACTTTTCAGAGATAACAATCATTTGTTACTTAAAATAACAAAAGGCATCAAAGCATTCGCGTGACAAATTGGGGTAGAAATATAATGGTAATGGGGGTAGAAATATTTATATACTACTAAAAGTCCTTCACATAGCACATAAATGTCAAATGAAAGCTCTCACTATCAGGAATATGACTGTACAGTTAGAAGATTAATCAAGTAGTGGTGGAGTAGTGGGCTAAAGTACAGAACTGGTCATCAGAAGGTTGCTGGTTCGATCCCCACAGCCACCACCATTGTGTCACAAACGTCTCTTTTATGCTCTGATAACTGCTGCTGTCAGCCACAAATAGATACAAACGTATCTACTTTTACCTTCGGAAGTTCTCTAAAACATGAGCCATTGTTTACTTGTCTTGATCTCAGCTTTCTAATGACACCTAGATTGAGCTTGTAGTCCACTCAGAGGCCGAGATATTCAATGTAATAATGAGGGTGTTGCTTGAACTGAACATTAGACTGAATGTCTATGGACGAGCACATCTGTGAGGGGTAAAATGTGTTAGAGCGCCACCTACAGTTCACATCTGTGTATTGTGATGGAATGTGTTAGAGCGCCACCTACAGTTCACATCTGTGTATTGTGATGGAATGTGTTAGAGCGCCACCTACAGTTCACATCTGTGTATTGTGATGGAATGTGTTAGAGCGCCCCCTACAGTTCACATCTGTGTATTGTGATGGAATGTGTTAGAGCGCCACCTACAGTTCACATCTGTGTATTGTGATGGAATGTGTTAGAGCGCCACCTACAGTTCACATCTGTGTATTGTGATGGAATGTGTTAGAGCGCCACCTACAGTTCACATCTGTGTATTGTGATGGAATGTGTTAGAGCTCCACCTACAGTTCACATCTGTGTATTGTGATGGAATGCGTTAGAGCGCCACCTACAGTTCACATCTGTGTATTGTGATGGAATGCGTTAGAGCGCCACCTACAGTTCACATCTGTGTATTGTGATGGAATGCGTTAGAGCGCCACCTACAGTTCACATCTGTGTATTGTGATGGAATGCGTTAGAGCGCCACCTACAGTTCACATCTGTGTATTGTGATGGAATGTGTTAGAGCGCCACCTACAGTTCACATCTGTGTATTGTGATGGAATGCGTTAGAGCGCCACCTACAGTTCACATCTGTATATTGTGATGGAATGTGTTAGAGCGCCACCTACTGTTCACATCTGTGTATTGTGATGGAATGCGTTAGAGCGCCACCTACAGTTCACATCTGTGTATTGTGATGGAATGTGTTAGAGCGCCACCTACAGTTCACATCTGTGTATTGTGATGGAATGCGTTAGAGCGCCACCTACAGTTCACATCTGTATATTGTGATGGAATGTGTTAGAGCGCCACCTACAGTTCACATCTGTGTATTGTGATGGAATGCGTTAGAGCGCCACCTACAGTTCACATCTGTGTATTGTGATGGAATGTGTTAGAGCGCCACCTACAGTTCACATCTGTGTATTGTGATGGACTGTGTTAGAGCTCCACCTACAGTTCACATCTGTGTATTGTGATGGAATGTGTTAGAGCGCCACCTACAGTTCACATCTGTGTATTGTGATGGAATGTGTTAGAGCGCCACCTACAGTTCACATCTGTGTATTGTGATGGAATGTGTTAGAGCGCCACCTACAGTTCACATCTGTGTATTGTGATGGAATGTGTTAGAGCGCCACCTACAGTTCACATCTGTGTATTGTGATGGAATGTGTTAGAGCGCCACCTACAGTTCACATCTGTATATTGTGATGAATGTGTTAGAGAAATAAATAATTTTTCAAAGTGCCAGAATTACATGTTTACAAAGTTAGCACAACAAAAGTTATTATTTACTTATTTTTAAATCTGTTTATCATAGGATTATGAACGCATACAATACTATTTATGAATAACTGGAGGCTTTTTTTGGGGGGGTGGGGGGGGCGGTTCTCTGAAAAATTAGACCAATTTTTTGCAGTTAGTCCACAGTATGTGTGAATGGTGAGCTTTTAAACTTGAGTGTGAAAAATTGTGGGCGGCAGCCCAAAAATACACCAGAGTTTAAGGGGTTAACACATTTTTTCAATAAGTAATCATATGGGAACCGCACGTTAACGTTAAGGGATCGTTTCATGTGTGCTGGGATTTTCTCCGTTCAAAGTTAATTTGATGGTCGACAATATTTTATCCAACATGTCTCATAGTTTTCTCTGATGGTTTTTGCTTTTATTTATTTTATCGCTTTACTAACTTTAGTTTTAATTTCGTGATTTAGGAAGGACGGACGTTTGCCGGATGGAGTTTTGGTTCAGGGTGATAAGCTGGTCTTCAGTCGACCTCTGAACGTGTCAGATGAGGGTGTGTACGTCTGTCAGACTGCAAACAGTGTTGGGATGGTTAAAGCAGAGTTTAAAGTGGAGGTTGAAAGTAAGTGTTTAATTTTTATATCAAAAGACTTCATTCAGTCATGAGTAACGCTATCACTGCCTTATCATTTATTTGTAGTTTTAGTCAATGATTATTCTGTGGTGGTTATTAAAGTCATAAAATAAAATAAAATAAAAATGTACTTTAACCCTTTAAGCTCTGAAGGTGTTTTTTAAGATTTCCTGTTTCAGTGGCATACCCAAAACTAAAGGCGTATAACTTGACAAACAAAAAGGGGGAGGGTCGAGTGTTTGGTGTTATTGTAAAGAAAACTTTTAATATTTTTTATTGATATAGATTATGATACATTCGGAGACTTCCAGCCTAAGAAACTGCTGAAAAATCACAACAAAAAATTACTTATTTCCTTATTTTTCTGATTTCACATGATACATCTCTGGGTGTAAATAAGGTGGCTTCAGTTTTGTTCCCAATAATGTCAACTGTCTCTAAGAAAATGTTTGTGTTGATACGACAAAGCAATCAAAAGTTACAACATTACAAATATAATTGATCATAGTGTCCAAAAACATCTCCAAACAAATAAAAGATAATAATTGTACATAAGAACTAATTACACATGCAAACACAACAATGACTAAAGGTTTGCATAGCATGCAGACATGATTTTAGTCATGAGATTTCACAGAATGAGTTTCATCTGTTCATTTTTTGCAGGTCAGTGTGCTGATAAACATGTTCTGAGACCAGTGCAGACAGACAGCACACTGGAGGTTAAGTCATGCACTAAATAGGGAGCAAGGGAGCATCCTATAACTCTCCTATAACTGTTCTGAGACCAGTGCAGACAGACAGCACACTGGAGGTTAAGTCATGCACTAAATAGGGAGCAAGGGAGCATCCTATAACTCTCCTATAACTGTTCTGAGACCAGTGCAGACAGACAGCACCCTGGAGGTTAAGTCATTCACTAAATAGGGAGCAAGGGAGCATCCTATAACTCTCCTATAACTGTTCTGAGACCAGTGCAGACAGACAGCACACTGGAGGTTAAGTCATTCACTAAATAGGGAGCATCCTATAGCTCTACTATAACTGTTCTGAGAACAGTGCAGACAGACAGCACACTGGAGGTTAAGTCATTCACTAAATAGGGAGCATCCTATAGCTCTCCTATAACTGTTCTGAGACCAGTGCAGACAGACAGCACACTGGAGGTTAAGTCATTCACTAAATAGGGAGCAAGGGAGCATCCTATAGCTCTCCTATAACTGTTCTGAGATCAGTCCAGACAGACAGCACACTGGAGGTTAAGTCATTCACTAAATAGGGAGCAAGGGAGCATCCTATAGCTCTCTATGCAGTTAAGTGCGTTCACTCCTAAAATCTGATCAAAAGTTCAGTTTCAGGCTGCAGATGATGTTTGGATCAACATGTTTGACACACATGGGACGATGATCATCAGTACATAGATTCACCATTTATAATGGATCATTTTATTTGAACATGATTGACAGTGATTGGATGATTTAAAATGGCACAACTTAGTGCCGCTGTCCATATATGAGGACATACATTTTTAGAAAAAATATTTGCTGTAAAAAAAAATATATATACAGGTCCTTCTCAAAAAATTAGCATATTGTGATAAAGTTCATTATTTTCCATAATGTAATGATAAAAATTAAACTTACATATATTTTAGATTCATTGCACACCAACTGAAATATTTCAGGTCTTTTATTGTTTTAATACTGATGATTTTGGCATACAGCTCATGAAAACCCAAAATTCTCAAAAATCTCAAAAAATTAGCATATTTCATCCGACCAATAAAAGAAGTGTTTTTAATACAAAAAAAGTCAACCTTCAAATAATTATGTTCAGTTATGCACTCAATACTTGGTCGGGAATCCGTTTGCAGAAATGACTGCTTCAGTGCGGCGTGGCATGGAGGCAATCAGCCTGTGGCACTGCTGAGGTGTTATGGAGGCCCAGGATGCTTCGATAGCGGCCTTAAGCTCATCCAGAGTGTTGGGTCTTGCGTCTCAACTTTCTCTTCACAATATCCCATAGATTCTCTATGGGGTTCAGGTCAGGAGAGTTGGCAGGCCAATTGAGCACAGTAATACCATGGTCAGTAAACCATTTACCAGTGGTTTTGGCACTGTGAGCAGGTGCCAGGTCGTGCTGAAAAATGAAATCTTCATCTCCATAAAGCTTTTCAGCAGATGGAAGCATGAAGTGCTCCAAAATCTCCTGATAGCTAGCTGCATTGACCCTGCCCTTGATAAAACACAGTGGACCAACACCAGCAGCTGACATGGCACCCCAGACCATCACTGACTGTGGGTACTTGACACTGGACTTCAGGCATTTTGGCATTTCCTTCTCCCCAGTCTTCCTCCAGACTCTGGCACCTTGATTTCCGAATGACATGCAAAATTTGCTTTCATCCGAAAAAAGTACTTTGGACCACTGAGCAACAGTCCAGTGCTGCTTCTCTGTAGCCCAGGTCAGGCACTTCTGCCGCTGTTTCTGGTTCAAAAGTGGCTTGACCTGTGGAATGCGGCACCTGTAGCCCATTTCCTGCACACGCCTGTGAACGGTGGCTCTGGATGTTTCTACTCCAGACTCAGTCCACTGCTTCCGCAGGTCATCCAAGGTCTGGAATCGGTCCTTCTCCACAATCTTCCTCAGGGTCCGGTCACCTCTTGTCGTTGTGCAGCGTTTTTTGCCACACTTTTTCCTTCCCACTGAGGTGCCTTGATACAGCACTCTGGGAACAGCCTATTTGTTCAGAAATTTCTTTCTGTGTCTTACCCTCTTGCTTGAGGGTGTCAATGATGGCCTTCTGGACAGCAGTCAGGTCGGCAGTCTTACCCATGATTGCGGTTTTGAGTAATGAAACAGGCTGGGAGTTTTTAAAAGCCTCAGGAATCTTTTGCAGGTGTTTAGAGTTAATTAGTTGATTCAGATGATTAGGTTAATAGCTCGTTTAGAGACCCTTTTCATGATATGCTAATTTTTTGAGATAGGAATTTTGGGTTTTCATGAGCTGTATGCCAAAATCATCAGTATTAAAACAATAAAAGACCTGAAATATTTCAGTTGGTGTGCAATGAATCTAAAATATATGTAAGTTTAATTTTTATCATTACATTATGGAAAATAATGAACTTTATCACAATATGCTAATTTTTTGAGAAGGACCTGTATATATATGCGCGCGCTGGTCACAGAACAGTTTGAATTGCACCTTATATTCAATATATATATATATATATATATATATATATATATATATATATATATATTTATATATATATATATATATATATTTATTTTTTTGCTTGTTTATTTGGCACTACGAGAGGGAAATGGAAAATGTGCACAGCAGTCACACGGGGGTCTCAGGAGGATAATGGACCAAATATTACCTGTCAAATATAGAGAAAGTCCAAATAATAAACCGTACAATTATACAACTACATGAAATTGCATTCCCAAAATATGCATGTGCTGCTAATGCAATGGCAGTTAAGTGAGCTGCTTGTTTCAAGGACATTTGTCATTAATATACTTCCATATTATTGTGCCTTATTGATTTTTAATTCATGTTTGTTTTCGTAATCCTCAACTTGCTCTACTTTGGAAGCTACTTTCATTTTCGGCAAGCACTCTTATTTCTAAACATTATAGAGACAATTTTGATCATTCGATCGATTCCTCATGAGGCAAGTCAAGTCCTGCCAGATGCCAGAAATATTTGTCTTTTTTTTTGTGGCCCGTCTCAATTTCTCTGGATGCTTGTGCTGTTGGGTGTCATTTTATTTCCTCATAATTATTTCCACAGTATCTGTGTAAATTTAGATCATGATAACAGTCAATGGTGACTCAGAAATTTTAGTACAACTGGAATGTTTCTTTGACCAACCAGCATTCAGGACCGCAACTATTTACTATATTTGTCATTTTTAATAGGACAGACGGGTGGATTCACAAATGCTATCAGGAGTCAACAGGAGACACTCCTCATTGTTTTGGGGGCATCTGTCACCGGGGGTTTGGTGGTTGTCATGGTGATCGGCATCATTTTTTTGAACTGTCACCTGAGACGAAAGAACAGGAAGTTGAAAAGGGCACTCAGCGTGAGAACGTGAGTTTGTGATCTTAGAAACGCGTACCGAGAAACGGCAAAATAATCTAGTTTTACAAACATTCAGCATGTTCAATATGATGATAAAATGTTTTCCTATTTTTCAGAGAGGAAATGATCAGCCTCTCACGACAGGCGTCCATGAGAAGACTCAACTCCATCAACTCGGATCCCAGAATACAGGTACAACTTTACAAACACAAAAACTTTCTCTTTTGGTTATCCAGGACAGTTTTTTATAGAAATGTAATGTTTATTTAGGTTTGGAGAACATTCCCCCTAATGTTTGCTAAATGAGTTCAGTGGCATATCCAAAATTAAAAGGCTTATAACTTGATAAAAAGGAGAGTCGAGTGTTTGGTGTCATTGAAAAGAAAACTTTTTATGTTTTTAATTGATATAGATTATGATACATTCAGAGACTCTCAGACTAAGAAACAGCAGAAAATAAAAAATGTATAATACTTTTTTCTTATTTTTCTGATTTGACATGATACATCTCTGGGTGTAAATAAGGTGGCTTCAGTTTTGTTCCCAATCATGTCAACTGTCTCTAAGAAAGTGTTTGTGTTGATACGACAAAGCAATCAAAAGTTACAACATTACAAATATAATTGATCATAGTGTCCAAAAACATCTCCAAACAAATAAAAGATAATAATTGTACATAAGAACTAATTACACATGCAAACACAACAATGACTAAAGGTTTGCATGGCATGCAGACATGATTTTAGTCATGAGATTTCACAGAACGAGTTTCATTCTGTGTCATTTGAGTCATCATTGAGTCTGTGTCATGTATTTGGCGCCATCTCCTGGTGGTCATATGTAACATTGTGCTTCATGTGGATTATCTAATGATCAATACATCTGATTATCTTGTGTGTGGACTCGTTTGAAAGATAATCATCTCATTCAGTTTCATTCCGTGTCATTTGAGTCATCATTGAGTCTGTGTCATGTATTTGGCGCCATCTCCTGGTGGTCATATGTAACATTGTGCTTCATGTGGATTATCTAATGATCAATACATCTGATTATCTTGTGTGTGGACTCGATTGAAAGATAATCATCTCGTTCAGTTTCATTCTGTGTCATTTGAGTCATCATTGAGTCTGTGTCATGTATTTGGCACCATCTCCTGGTGGTCATATGTAACATTGTGCTTCATGTGGATTATCTAATGATCAATACATCTGATTATCTTGTGTGTGGATTCGTTTGAAAGATAATCACTGACTCTAAATAATGATATGTGAGATTTTATGTTCTTTATATTTTGTGAAGTTATAAGTGAAAAGCAGCAAATACGCAACACCATAATTGTCAAAGACATATATTTAGCTGTTACTCACTATATTTTCATCTGTGAATAAAACAAATAGTCTGGTTGTATTTTACTCTTTAAGATCTTTCCAACAACATATGACATATGAATATTTGATCAGTTTTGATATTTTTATTAATTGCAATAATACGTACAATGCAATTTTGTTTTTATAAATTATCAAAACTGAACACTTCTGATGTATCTGTAAGTATCAAAGCACTCGTTCAGTTTTGGTCATAATGTCATATGCATTGTAAAGAAGAGCTTCTAAACTTGTATAGTGTACCTCAGCACCAGATATTGAAGTAAATTATTCCAAAATCTTCAACACAGTCGAGCCTTTTTAAAATTAAATGAACCTTTACTAGGATGTCATTAGATTCATTTATTACCCCTGAAGTGTTCAGTTTAGCACCGACATCAGTTTCTTTTCATTTGTAGTCAATAAACAAACAAAAAAACCTCTCTGGAACACTTATACATCATATACTATTTGTTTAAAATGCACAAGTAACCATTAGAGAACGTTCTTTATAAGTTCTTATTAGGTTGTCACACAAAACAAACTCCCTGCAATGTTCTGTGAACGTTGAATAGTTTTTGCAGTGTTAATGTAGCATTGATGAAACTGGGCATGTTTGCGACTGATTGTGGGAACACGTGTTAATGTGAAGTATTTTATGCATTGAGCACGATTATAATATGAGATGAGTTCATGTTTAATATTCTGTTATATTGACATTTAAAATGAGTGTTTGTGTTATGCTGGAGTTTTGGGGAAGATTGACACTTGTGCTTATTGTTGATGCTTGTTTTGAGTGTTATCAGCAGTTGCTATTAAAGTGACAGTGCGACAGTTTCGCTGTCCTTACAATTGCTCATCTATGGGTCAATGACATGATGCTAATGTTTTGGTCCACGTGTAATAAATGATTTGAAAATACTAGGGATGCTCCGATCCGAAACCTGGATTGGTATCGGCTCTGATACTGAAGCTTTTAGCGGATTGGGTATTGGACGAGCACGATCCAAATCTGATGCTGTGTTAGTCATGTTCGGTCATGCTCCAAAAATGCCATAAAAGGACATAAAAACCGCATTAAAGCAGTTCATATGACTCGTGCATTTGACTCAAAGACACTTGAAGACGTGCGATAACTCAAAACACTGTTTAATAAGTAAATATATGAAATGCTCGCGCAGCTCCAGCGTGTCAGTGAATGCCGCTGCTCTGTTTACACACTCGCGGCTATTTTTAGCGCTACTCACCAACAACATCTCAGATGTATGTACTCAATAGTTCACTTATATGCATTTAGAACGGCACCGGAGGAGCATTTGACCAGAATATGAATAAGAAGTGAATTAAACTACTGTGAACTACAAACAGACACATACAGGACGTCCTGGAGACTTCACAATGTCAAAATAAAAGCACGAGGGGTAAACGTTAAAGGAGCACGGTTGAGATATATTACTATTATAATATATTATTATTTGTTTATAAATGATAACAATATTTAAGTTGAATGGGTCCAATAATAACTGTGTGAATAAAAATTGAGTTGAACAACTAAATTAAACAAAAAATAGATCTGAAAGTCCAGATACAAGTTAAAAATATAATTAAAAACAAACGTTTCTTTTCTACTGAAGACTTGAAGACTGGAATTACTCAATGTTGCTGCAACATTATCCAGTATATTAGTTCATAATAAAGTGTTTCTTAAGCGATACATTTATATTGAATAATGTGTCGTTAGAGGTTTGTGTTTCTTCACATATTAAAGAGTAACAACACTGGGATCGGATCGCCGATACGGAGATTTCTGATATCGGAAGAGAAAAAGGGGTATCGGTGCATTCCTAAAAAATACATTACAAATGCAGTTCACACAACAGTTGCTTGAATACAGCTCTACTATGATGTTTGTTTTCATTGACTGAGTTTAAAGTCATTTTGACATTTTCTCGGGGTCTTAAAGTTAAAAATGTCCTGTGGTGTAACCGTCCGGAGACAGTCAGAGTCTCATTAAAAGCTGAAGTTCTTCAATAAAGTAATGTTGGTATGAGTTATGCTGAAAGACCTTTTTTATTATTATTTCTTAAGACAATACGCATTTTATTTTCAATTATTATTCATATGTGAAGAACTTTTGTCCACCAAATCGAAGTCATGTGGTGCAACCATAAAACCATTTATCATGTGACAATCATAAAACGTATTATTTTGACATATAATTAAATCTCAATATTTTGACATTTGTATGAAAAGGCACATTTGGTTCAGGACATTTGGTGTAACCGTGAGAAAACGTCTCGATATTCTCGACTTAAAAATTCATGATATTTAAAAATATACTGTATATTTTTCATCTGGAAACATATGTTGAAAACTATTATTGTAGAAAGTTTCGTACATTATTATGTATTCAAGGAACATATTTGAATACCCTTTACCTCATGGTTGCACCACATGACATGTTTAAAGTCATACATTTTTTTTTTTTTTTAGAAAATTAAATTATTTTTTTTTTTGACGTTTGTAAAAAATCTACAAACATAAAACGCATGTTTTAAACTAGATTTTTAAAATATTTCAAATTTTTAATCAGCTGTGCCAACCTTATTTGTCAAATGACCCGTATGCTAATGATTATTAAGCTATATGAAGTTGGTCCAACATAAGAAAATGTATTAATTAAACCTAATTTAACCAAGTATAACTTATTTTGAATGAAAGACATTCAATAACATGTAACACATAAATATATATATTTTTAACCTTTTCATGTCTGTCTTGTTGTTTGCAGCCTGAAGAGAGCTCGTTGAATCGAGTGGACAGTGTCATGAAAAACAGTGTTTTATCAATTGAGGTGAGTTACTGACCGCCGGCACATGTGAGTGATGTCATCACCAGAGGAACCCTGTTGCTCAAACTGTCTGTCTCTCACCAGGATCACTCCACACTGAGGGACGAGTTTGACAGTCTCGGGCGTCCTGCGATATACACGTCGTACCGGGCGGAGCGAGCCAGTGTACGGCTGAGAGAGGACGAGAGAAAGGAACGCATATGCAGAGTCGAATCTTACGTGAGGTCCAGCAACATGTCTCTGGTGAGGCGATATATGATGTAAATATAAAAACGCCGTGTGTATGCTCAATCCGAGGACGTGTACTCATCGCAGGTTTTCTTTCAGGATTCTGGGCTTCGCCGAGATCAAAGTTCTCCTCCGTCCATGAGCTCTGGTCCTGCTGGAGACAAGGAGACGGGTGGAGAAGGGTGGAGACGAGGTTCTCGAAGAGAGATTCACCGAGAGGGACGGGACCAGAGAGACGGAGAAGACCGAATTCCTGAAGGAGAAGAAGGAAACTCTTATCAGTTATCTGAAGCCGTATCGAACTACTTCCAGTGCAGTAACGGTGGACTCACTCCAAAGGCAAACCCGAACGCTATCATACTACACCCACGAGGACAAATGATCTAGTGAACTACAAATGGTGCCGTTTGAACTCCAGGAATGAACATGTAAATAAAGTGTTTTACGTTCATCTTTGGAATATTTCGTCTTATCGTCTCTATGATCACTACACAGGCTGGTAAAGGGATCATTTATCCCCCCAAAAATGAAAATAATGTCATAATTTAGTCACACTCATGTTTGTCCACAACAGCAGGATGCTCGTTCTTCTGTGGAACACAAAAGCAGATATTTAGCAGAATGTTCATGCTGCTCTTTTCCTGTCAGTGAAGGCATACAGTGACCAGGGGTCGGAATCACTAAATTTTTAGAACATTTATAAACGTTTCTGGTTTAAGAAAGAAGACAAGAACATCCTTAATGATCGTGAATACAAAATATTCAGGAATGTCGTCCATACAACTCGTGCGTGCGCTATATTCCTAAATGGTTGCTAGGTTGTATGCAGTTGCTAGGGTGTTAAAGTGATGGAGTGAAAGAAAGAATAAGAAGAATGATGGAAAGATGGAAAAAGAAAGTGGTGGAGTTATAGGATGTAGTTTGAATCCTTTAAAGGAGTTATTACAGGAACAGGATTTCATACCTTGAATGGATGTCAAAGTGAGGCGTTTTCGGAAGTCCGATACTGGAATACCGTAATTCCTATCAGTTAGAAAAGATACAGCACACTGTTTGGGATTAGTCTGAAGGTCTGTGCCGAGTTTGGTGCATGTAGCTTAAAAGCTTTACTTGGTTGCTAGGGTGAGCTCACTTGGTTGCTAGGCAGTTTCCAGAGTGATGCTAACAAGGCTGCTTGCTAGAGTCATACGAGCCAACAATGAAGTCTACTGGCTGTATGACCGTATTAACCGTAAATCTACTTTGGAACAATAGTTATTGTGAATACTTAATTGAAATATTTTCTCTAATATGCCAATAATGCGAGGAAGTAATCGTTAATATTGTGTAGAAAAAATATAAATGATTTGTGGCTTTATTACAGTGACAAATAAAGGCCAGTTATTGAATTTTGGTAATAATATGGTCTAAATATCATGCTAACTATTTCACACATGGTTAAAACGGGTCATTGTACATTAAAATATCTACAGTGGCAAGAAAAAGTATGTGAACCCTTTGGGATTGGCTGGTTTTCTGCATTAATTGCTCATAAAATGTGATCTCAGCTTCATCAGTCACAAGTATAGACAAACACAATGTGCTTAAACTAACAACACACACACACAATTATAATCTTATGTGTCTTTTTTGAGCACACCCCATTAAACATTCACAATGCTGTGGAAAAAGTAAGTGAACCCTTAGTCTAATGATGTCAACAAAAGCTAATTAGAGTCAGGAGTTGGCAAACCTGGCATCCAATTAATGAAATAAGACTGGAGGTGTGTGTTAGAGCTACTTTGACTTATAAAAAGCACTAAATTCACAAGAAGCATCTGCTTATATTGAATACAACATTATCTCGAAGAGTTTAGATATTCATCCGTCCACAGTTAGACAAACTGTCTATAAATGGAGGTGATTTAGTACTATAGGTACTCTCACTAGAAGTGGCCATTAGATATTCACCTGTCCACATTTAGACAAACTGTCTATAAATGGAGATGATTTAGTACTATAGGTACTCTCACTAGAAGTGGCCGTTAGATATTCATCCGTCCACAGTTAGACAAACTGTCTATAAATGGAGGTGATTTAGTACTATAGGTACTCTCACTAGAAGTGGCCGTTAGATATTCATCTGTCCACAGTTACACAAACTGTCTATAAATGGAGATGATTTAGTACTATAGGTACTCTCACTAGAAGTGGCCGTTAGATATTCATCCGTCCACAGTTAGACAAACTGTCTATAAATGGAGGTGATTTAGTACTATAGGTACTCTCACTAGAAGTGGCCGTTAGATATTCATCTGTCCACAGTTACACAAACTGTCTATAAATGGAGATGGTTTAGTACTATAGGTACTCTCACTAGAAGTGGCCGTTAGATATTCATCTGTCCACAGTTAGACAAACTGTCTATAAATGGAGATGATTTAGTACTATAGGTACTCTCTCTAGAAGTGGCCGTCCAGTCAAGATGTCTCAAAGGACACACCGCAGAATGATCAATGAGGTAAAGAAGAACTCTAGAGTGACAGATAAAGACTTGAAGGAATCATTGTAACTGCTGAACATCTCTGTTCATGAGTCTACTGTACAGAAAACATTAAACAGGTATGGTGTTCATGGCAGGACATCATGAAGGAAGCAGCTGCTTTCCAACAAAAACATTGCTGCACACCTGAAGTTTGCCAAAGACAACCTTGACACTCCAACAATACTGGGTAAAAGTTTTGTGGACTGATGAAACTATGGTTGAATTGTTTGGGGAAAATATGCAGCACTATGTATGGAGTAAAAAGGACACCCCATACCAACATGAACCATCCCAATGGTGAAGTTCAGTGGAGGGAGCATCATGATTTGGGGCTGCTTCGGGGCCTGGACCTCTTGCCATCATCGAGATATGTGACAAGTTTAGCGAGATATCCTACAGGATAACATCAGGGTGGCAATGTGCCAGCTGAAGCTCAGTAGAAGTTGGGTGACGCAGCAGGACAACGACCCTAAACATCGAAGTAAATCCACTACATAACGACATCAAAAAAAGAAAATCCACCTTTTGGAGGGTCCCAGTCAGAGCCCAGACCTGAACCCAATAGAGATGCTGTGGAATGACCTCAAGAGAGACGCTCACACCAGAGATCCTAATAATATGTCTGAGCTGAAGCAGTTCTGTAAGGAAGAATGATCCAGAAATCCTTTTGAATGTTGTGCAGGTCGAATCCGCCTCTATCAGAAGGGCTTGATTGAGGTTATTGCTGCCAAAGGCAGTTATTAAATCCAAGGGTACACTTACTTTTTCCACAGCATTGTGAATGTTTAATGTGTTGTGTTCAATAAAGACATGAAAGATTATAATTGTTTGTGTGTTATCTTAAGCACGTTGTGTTTGTCTATACTTGTGACTTGAGATCACGTTATGAACAATTAATGCAGAAAACCAGCTGATCCCAAAGTGTTCACATACTTTTTCTTGCCACTGTAGCTAGCTTTATATTTTGATGCTAGGGCATCATCATACAGCATTTGGGATATAAGCAGTTATAAGAGGAATAAGCCGTTTTCAATTTTATGAGCTCAACAGCATCTGTCCCCGTTCACTTATTTTATGGCAAAGAGCAGCGTGAACGTTCTGCCTAATACCTCCTTTTGTGTTCCACAGAAGAAAGAAAGTCTAAGGGTTTTGGAACAAGGTGAGGATGAGTAAATCAAACTCCCTTATGTAACCGGATGTGATGGGGGAAAATTAAGGATTGCAAGAGAGTTTTCAAAGTCATTCGCTGGATTATACGGGCATATCCGCTTCAAAGAGATTTCAACAGTATCAACATGTGATCTCAGACGATAGATGAGTCCTGGATATAATTGCAGGTATATGCTGTGTGGTTTAAATATACGCCTGAGAACACCTGCGCATCTCTGCTGACTCCAACATACTGACTTTAAATGAATCTACTGGACCAAGTCTGTGCAACCGTTGTGTTGATCGTAATTTGTGCCTCTTCTAGACACCGTCTACCTCTGAAGATCACATCACACAGTGCCAAGACTACAAACATTTAAACGAGTCAATTAGAAGTAATCTATCGGTAGTTCAACTTCCTAAAACTCGGTGACTTTCAAAACGTTGTTTGATAGAACGGCACATCAACTTCTGGCTCAACCCATGATGATATTTTGGGCCGGGACGAGCCGTTTGGCCGACCAATGGAGAGATTACAAATCTATCTGGAAGCATTTTTGCAAGTACGCCACTAGTGCCACAGAAATGACACATTTTACCAGTCGAGCTAGCTTCAGTGTGTTTAGATAAAGGACAAAAGCCTGGATTTGAGGAGATTGCTGGCATAAATCCACTCCAGGTGTTGAACGCCAATCGTCAGATGTTCTTGTTTGAAGTTATAAATCCATTAATTGCCAGTTATATTTAGTATTTGCAATGCTGTAATAAATGTGTGGGAGATCCTCTCTCAAAGAGATGTATATTAATAGTATCAACAAAGGGCCATTACCTTACAAACCGTGTAGCATTTATTACTGTAAGAAATGTATTATTTTTTTAAATGCGGCCATAGCGAATACTGTTAACAGTTTTACTGTATAAAACAAGGTATTTTGGCTGTATCTAACTATGGTTACAATGGTGACATTTTGTATGGGTTAACCAGATTTTGGGGCAATTAAATCATCATTCAATAGTGAGAAATGTTGTTTACTTTAACCTTTAACTACTAAAAACACGAAACTGGTTTGTCTAGTCTTTGGAGTGTTTCCAACTTTCTGAGCTGTATTTACTTTACAGAAATCTCTTTTTGTGTATATCTGAGTAGCTTGTTTGCATCGTCACGGTGCGTTCACACTGACAGTGAAGAAATTGCGCAAGTAGTTAAATTGTCGGTTAGCAGTAGGCGTTCCTACTCGACTCGCCCAATTACTTTATTGCTGCAAATCGCTGTCATTGAGCTGACTATTCTGATAAACTATATAAACACTTAAGGAGATGGTAGGCCGAACGTTAGCCTCAGTCACCATTCACTTTCACCATTTGTAGTATATATTTTGTATATTTTATATATCAGTTTTCAGTTTTACAGT
Source organism: Moxostoma hubbsi (assembly GCA_032164185.1). NCBI lineage: Eukaryota > Metazoa > Chordata > Actinopteri > Cypriniformes > Catostomidae > Moxostoma > Moxostoma hubbsi. The sequence continues at coordinate 49,958,650 of JAVLUX010000009.1, read as the reverse complement.
TTTGATTGACTAAGTTTTAAATTGAGTTCCCTATGCTTCTATGTAAATAAGGTAATTTTTGTATTTTTTCTATAGACACAGGATTGTCAAACGTGTTTATGGAGAGAAAAACAAAGGAAAACTGATTGGTGACCAACTTTAATAAATATGAATTGGCATTAAAGACACAGGACCTCTTTGGAAACAGTACCGAAAGAGTTTATTAAAGGCACAGCGGTGACAGACTTCAGATATGAGGAAACGCTTGAGGGAGAATTCACAAATAACGAACACTGAAAAACACTGATAGTGTTGTTTATTTATGCAAATTGGGTAACAATGTATTTCGGCTGGTTACACTGTACTGTGGTGATAAAGTTTAGTACGGAGCCCCTTTGAGGACAAGGAGGGAATTTATTTTCTGAAGTAGTTTTGCATTCTCAGTTATTTTGGGTTCCCTTGCAATCGATGTATCTATTCCTTGTATAGTAAAAGATTTTCCCATGTTTTTTGGTAGAATGATTGAATTTTACAATTACCGTAATTTTTATTTTCCTGTATTATTGCTAATGTTCTACTACAAATATAATGGTTAAAATATGGTCACTGTGGTAAAACCAAGGTACATTTTGTGGTTATGGTTTTATTATAGTTACTGTTGTAATACAACGGTTAATTCTTGTTAATACTTATTTCAAAACTATTTGCAAGGAAACAAAATTATTGCGGGAATGTAAAACTATTGGGAAGGAATGCCAAACTATTGGGATGGAACGCCAAACTATTGGGAAGGAATGCCGGAAAAATGCAAAACTATTGCGAAGAAATGCAAAACTACTGAGTGGGAATGCCAAACTATTGTGAAGAAACGTAAAACTGGTGTAGCGGGCAAAAGCACATAACTGGTAATCAGAAGGTTGCTGGTTTGACCCCCACAGTCACCACCATTGTGTCCTTGAGTAAGGCACTTAACTCCAGGTTGCTCCGGGGGGATTGTCCCTGTAATAAGTGCTCTGTAAGTCACTTTGGATAAAAGCGTCTGACAAATGCATAAATGTAAATGTAAAACTGCTGAGGGGGAATGCCAAACTATGGGGAAGGAACGTAAAACAATTGAGAAGGAACGCAAAACAATTGGGAAGGAACGCAAAACAATTGGGAAGGAACGTAAAACAATTGAGAAGGAATGCAAAACAATTGGGGGGAACGCAAAACAATTGGGGAGGAACGTAAAACAATTGAGAAGGAATGCAAAACAATTGAGAAGGAACGCAAAACAATTGGGGAGGAACGCAAAACAATTGGGAAGGAACGCAAAACAATTGGAAGAATTTCTAAACTATCGGGAAGGAACGCAAAACAATTGGGAAGGAACGCAAAACAATTGGAAGAATTTCTAAACTATTGCAGAGGAACGCAAAACTATCGGGAAGGAACGCAAAACAATTGGGAAGGAACGCAAAACAATTGGAAGAATTTCTAAACTATTGCAGAGGAACGCAAAACTATCGGGAAGGAACGCAAAACAATTGGGAAGGAACGCAAAACAATTGCGGAGGAACGTAAAACAATTGGGAAGGAACGCAAAACAATTGGGAAGGAACGCAAAACTATTGGAAAGGAACGCAAAACAATTGCGGAGGAACGCAAAACAATTGGGAAGGAACGTAAAACTATTGGAAGAAATTCTAAACTATTGCGGAGGAACGCAAAACTATCGGGGAGGAACGCAAAACAATTGGGGAGGAACGCAAAACAATTGAGGAGGAACGTAAAACTATCGGGAAGGAACGTAAAACTATCGGGGACGAACGCAAAACAATTGGGGAGGAACGCAAAACAATTGGGGTGGAACGCAAAACAATTGGGTGGAACGCAAAACAATTGGGGAGGAACGCAAAACAATTGGAAGAATTTCTAAACTATTGCAGAGGAACGCAAAACTATCGGGAAGGAACGCAAAACTATTGGGAAGGAACGCAAAACTATTGGAAAGGAACGCAAAACAATTGGGAAGGAACGTAAAACTATTGGAAGAAATTCTAAACTATCGGGAAGGAACGCAAAACAATTGCGGAGGAACGCAAAACAATTGGGAAGGAACGTAAAAATATCGGGAAGGAACGCAAAACTATCGGGGAGGAACGCAAAACAATTGGGGTGGAACGCAAAACAATTGGGAAGGAACGTAAAACTATTGGAAGAAATTCTAAACTATTGCGGAGGAACGCAAAACTATCGGGAAGGAACGCAAAACTATCGGGGAGGAACGCAAAACAATTGAGGGAGGAACGCAAAACAATTGAGGGAGGAACGCAAAACAATCGGGAAGGAACGTAAAACAATCGGGGAGGAACGCAAAACAATTGCGGAGGAACGCAAAACAATTGGAAGAATTTCTAAACTATCGGGAAGGAACGCAAAACTATCGGGAAGGAACGCAAAACTATCGGGGAGGAACGTAAAACAATCGGGGAGGAACGCAAAACAATTGAGGGAGGAACGCAAAACAATTGAGGGAGGAACGCAAAACTATTGGAAGAAATTCTAAACTATCGGGAAGGAACGCAAAACTATCGGGAAGGAACGCAAAACTATTGGAAAGGAATGCAAAACAATTGCGGAGGAACGTAAAACTATTGGAAGAAATTCTAAACTATTGCGGAGGAACGCAAAACTATCGGGGAGGAACGTAAAACAATCGGGGAGGAACGCAAAACAATTGAGGGAGGAACGCAAAACTATCGGGAAGGAACGCAAAACAATCGGGGAGGAACGCAAAACAATTGGGGGAACGCAAAACAATTGGGGAGTAACGCAAAACAATTGGGAAGGAACGCAAAACAATTGGGGAGGAACGTAAAACAATTGGGGTGGAACGCAAAACAATTGGGTGGAACGCAAAACAATTGGGGAGTAACGCAAAACAATTGGGAAGGAACGTAAAACTATTGGAAGAAATTCTAAACTATTGCGGAGGAACGCAAAACTATCGGGGAGGAACGCAAAACTATCGGGGAGGAACGTAAAACAATCGGGGAGGAACGCAAAACAATTGCGGAGGAACGCAAAACAATTGGAAGAATTTCTAAACTATTGCAGAGGAACGCAAAACTATCGGGAAGGAACGCAAAACAATTGGGAAGGAACGCAAAACAATTGCGGAGGAACGTAAAACAATTGGGAAGGAACGTAAAACAATTGGGAAGGAACGCAAAACAATTGCGGAGGAACGCAAAACAATTGGGAAGGAACGCAAAACTATTGGAAAGGAACGCAAAACAATTGCGGAGGAACGCAAAACAAAGTGGGAAGGAACGTAAAACTATTGGAAGAAATTCTAAACTATTGCGGAGGAACGCAAAACTATCGGGAAGGAACGCAAAACTATCGGGGAGGAACGCAAAACAATTGAGGGAGGAACGTAAAACAATTGAGAAGGAACGTAAAACAATTGAGAAGGAACGCAAAACAATTGGGGGGAACGCAAAACAATTGGGGGGGAACGCAAAACAATTGAGAAGGAACGCAAAACAATTGGGGGGAACGCAAAACAATTGGGGGGGAACGCAAAACAATTGGGAAGGAACGTAAAACAATTGGGAAGGAACGCAAAACAATTGCGGAGGAACGCAAAACAATTGGAAGAATTTCTAAACTATTGCAGAGGAACGCAAAACTATCGGGAAGGAACACAAAACAATTGGGAAGGAACGCAAAACAATTGCGGAGGAACGTAAAACAATTGCGGAGGAACGCAAAACTATTGGAAAGGAACGCAAAACAATTGCGGAGGAACGCAAAACAATTGGGAAGGAACGTAAAACTATTGGAAGAAATTCTAAACTATTGCGGAGGAACGCAAAACTATCGGGAAGGAACGCAAAACTATCGGGGAGGAACGTAAAACTATCGGGGAGGAACGTAAAACAATTGGGGAGGAACGTAAAACAATTGGGGAGGAACGCAAAACAATTGGGGAGGAACGCAAAACAATTGAGGAGGAATGTAAAACTATCGGGAAGGAATGCAAAACAATCGGGGGGGAACGCAAAACAATTGGGGGGGAACGCAAAACAATTGGGTGGAACGCAAAACAATTGGGTGGAACGCAAAACAATTGGGGAGTAATGCAAAACAATTGGGAAGGAACGTAAAACTATTGGAAGAAATTCTAAACTATTGCGAAGGAACGCAAAACTATCGGGAAGGAACGCAAAACTATCGGGGAGGAACGTAAAACAATTGGGGAGGAACGCAAAACAATTGGGGGGGGACGCAAAACAATTGGGGAGGAACGCAAAACAATTGGGGGGGGACGCAAAACAATTGGGGGGGACGCAAAACAATTGGGGAGGAACGCAAAACAATTGGGGGGGGACGCAAAACAATTGGGGAGGAACGCAAAACAATTGGGGGGGGACGCAAAACAATTGGGGAGGAACGCAAAACAATTGGGGGGGGACGCAAAACAATTGGGGAGGAACGCAAAACAATTGGGGGGGAACGCAAAACAATTGGGGGGGGACGCAAAACAATTGGGGAGGAACGCAAAACAATTGAGGGGGGACGCAAAACAATTGGGGAGGAACGCAAAACAATTGGGGAGGGACGCAAAACAATTGGGGAGGAACGCAAACAACTTGTGAGGGAATGCAAACTATGTCAAGGAAACGCATAATGTATTGTTAGGAACGCAAAATTATTCCAAGGGAACTACTATTGTGAGGGATCGCAAAACATTTTGTGACGAAACCCAAAACTATTTAAATAAAAATAAATCCCTTCCAAGCACGCAGATGGCACTAGGGGGGGGGGGGGACATGACCCCCCCAGATTCATAGTGACCCGATGAAGTTTTGGTGGGTGATTGGCATACTAGTCAAATAACAGTCTGATCATGCATTGCTAGTGGTGATCAGGTAGGCCTTTGTTTACCTTTGTTCGTTGTTGTTTATCCATGATTTCAAATAAGAATCCCCCAATGGCTTTTTAGTGCAAATCATTAGCCCAAATTACACAAAGTAACTCATTTGCTGACAGCTTCGTTCCCCCCCCAGTTAAAAAATCCTATCTGCGCCACTGATCCCTTCCTGTCCTCTAAGGGGCTCTGTAGTATTCTGAAAACTACGATTATTCCCTGAATGTTGCATAAATGTCTGTGAACAGCTGAAATATTCGTACAATCCCGTGGACGTTCGTCAGCATGCTTTCGTCTGCGTCTGAGGTTTTCTGTGGATTTTCTGGTGCGTGCGCAGGTTGCTCTGTTGCGAGAAGTTCTTGCCGCAGGTTGCGCAGCTGAAGGGTTTCTCGCCGGTGTGAATGCGCTGATGCATCTGCAGGTGACTGAATCGGTCGAAACTCTTGCCGCAGAAGGAACAAATGAACCATTTCTCTCGTATCGTCTCTCTCCTGTGAGCAGACATTTCTTGGCCTGTACCGAGACATGGCATCGTAAATGCGTGTGTGGATGCGTTACTGCAGTGGTGGTTCTGAAATGGTAAACATTGCGGTACTGCAACGTTCTCCAGTGGTTGTGAGAACAATGTTTGGATGAAGTTTGTATCTGTTCTCAGCGGTTCGGCTGAGTTCTGGTTTATGGCCTCAAAGTTGAGATTGTTCAGTGTTTGTCTAGCACCTTCAGCAGGCGTATATGAGCAGTGTGGATCTACTGTGGGTTCCTCAGTATTTACACTGACATCATCAGAGGACCACGACTGCGTTTCCCTCACACTGACGTCACGTTCCGTGTCTTCTTGACGGTCTAGATGTATGATGTCTGATTCAAACTCCGCTTTCGTCTCGAAGTCCAACAGTCCATCAAAGTCTTCTTCAGTCTCAGGGCTGTTGAGATCTTCAGTGATGGTCTCATCCTGTCTGTCTGCACTCGGGGTCTGTGTGTGTGCTTCTAAACAGGAAGTGTCCTGAATGCTGCTTCCTGCATCATTGTCTGTCTGGTCGTCTGGATTCAGATCAAGTTCAAGGTGTTTAATGGGTTCCTGACCGGCTTCGCTGGAGTGTGGACCACCTGGAGAAGCAAGACAAATGTAAATGACCAGAACTTTGAAGCTCCAAAAGCACATAAAGGCAGCATAAAAGTAATCCATACGACTCCAGTGGTTTAATCCATGTCCTCAGAAGAGACATGATGGGTGTGGGTGAGAAACAGATCCATATTTAAGTCCTTTTTTTAACTATAAATCTCCACTTTCAAACAGCCCTCCTCTTTAGTTTTTAACGATTCATATTCGTCATGCATATCGCCACTTATTGGGCAGGGAGGAAAATTTATAGTAAAAAAGGGACTTAAATATTGATCTGTTTCTCACCCACACCTATCATGTCTCTTGTGAAGACATGGATTAAACCACTGGAGTCTTATGGGTTACTCATGGACATATTCATAAAAAATCTTCATTTGTGTTCTGCAAGATGGGTGCATGTGGGTATGGAACAACATCAGAGTGAGTAAACAATTGCAGAATATTCACATTTGGGTGGACTATCGCTTGAAGCTGCTATTATTAGAGGTAAACCAGCTTGACTGAAGTGCCCAAAACACCCACTTTAACTAGTTTGCTGGTGTTAGTTGTGCTGTTTTTAGTTTTTCCTGACTGGCCACTTGTAAAATGTCTAAACACCCCTCTAGAACCTCTGACAGGATAAGGATTATCTCTCCTGGTGTATTTACCTGAACTGACAGCAGTGATCTCTCTGTCTTTGACACACTGCAGTATTCTCTCCACAGATGTGAGTTTCGTCTTGAGCATCTTGATTTCTGCGTCTCTCTGTGTGATCTGCAGTCTCATCAGCAACACTTCATCCTCATGCAGTTTAATGATGTCTGACACAGCACACTCCATCACTGACTTTAACCGAGTCTGGAATAAAACACTGCTCGACATGTTCTCGTTTTAAATCAATCGACTAATTAAACACAGTTAAAATGAGATCTCAGTGAGTCTCGATAGTTGTATTTACTTCCGTGTTTAGCTTTATTTGCCGTAATGACTGGAGAACTGGGGAAATGCATTTTAAGTACCAAAAATATTATTGTTGGTTTGTTTTTAATGTGTCCTGGTATTCTTTGAAGTATATTTGGTCTTTGTAAATACCATAATCTGATACAATCATTGTACGATGGTTGCATCACATTAGTTTATAAATATAATGACCATAGAGCTTTTATGTTCATTGTATCGGTTTATTAGCGTTTTACGACAGTAAGTCAGAGTTTGCGGATACCATACAAAAGAATGGGGGGAGCCGTAAACTGACACATGTCGCAAAATCGTCCGCGACATCTCTTTAAAAAACAGCAATTTTGTCGTTCTAAACTCTACACTTAGTTCACTCCAAAATGATTGTTTAGTGTAAAACATATTGAAGATTAGCGGGGCAGGTGGTCAAATCATTAAGTGATGAGCTGTGCTCTCACAAAAGCAGTTTATTCAGCACACTGAAGCATCTCCTCCATAGGTATCCATTCAAAAGTACGGCCTCTGCTCTCCTCGCCAGTGTACATGGACAGAGAACCGCGTTGTGCTATTTTAAAATAAACTTATAGGCTTTCTTCAAATGGGCTCTGCTATTGCTGTAGTAATGCGCCATTTTGTGAACATGTACCAGTACCCATCTTTAAAGGAATATTCGGGGTTCAATACAAGTTAATTAATGTTAATACTTTTTCCCTCGATTATTTTGGCTGTGTTAATGCCAACGGCATCAATTTTTGCCAAATAGTGGTGTATTGGCAAATAGTGCATCTAATACACTGTGTACACAAAATAGTTACATTCAGGACCTTCAGGGCAAAAATGTCCCCGCTGAAACCCATTATAACTGCTATATTTGATCCCAGTGCCATTAAAACACACATCATGAATTCTTTCATTCTGGAGCACTGGCTTCAATATTTACATATTTAAGATGTTCCACCAGATGGCGCCTTTTTCCTCATGTTTAGCCTATGGAGCAAATACAAGCTTTTCCCCTATTCACTGTTTCCTGTATTATAGAGACCTGCAGGACAACTGAATACATGATGCAGATACAAGTGTGTGTGTGTGTGTGTTGGTATGGATATCAGAGTGTGTTTTATATGTGTGCATTGAGAAATTTGTGTGTAAAAAAAAAAAAACAGTGGCATTATGTAAACAAACTGAAATAATGTATATTTATTTATGATCAGGACTGATGTTGGTTAAAATAATTAACTAATTTAAAGAGGAAAATAATATTAATAATATTATTATGGCAGTTTTTGAAGGTGACTTTTTTTGTGCTCTAAGGACCTCCGAGTGACTTTGTTTTATTGACACACAAGGGTTAAGCACAAAAAATGGTTTAAACTCGTCCCTCTTTTTCTTTGAGCAAATATTGTGGTTACAGTGAGGCATTTACAATGGAAGTCAATGGGGTACATTTTTGGAGGGTTTAAAGACAGAAATGTGAAGCTTATAATTTTATAAAAGCACTTACATTAATTCTTGTGTTAAAACTTGTGTATTATTTAGCTGTAAATTTGTTTAAATTATATTTTTACTGTCGTTTTAGGGTTTGTTGACATTACATCGTCGTGCAACAAAGTTGTAAAATTGGCTATAACTTTACACAAAAAACATTAATAAGCATTTTTATGACACTAAAATCTTAAACTCTTGAAATCAACTCCATAATTTCTTAGAATTAAGAGTCAATTTCAGTATTTTTGGAACCAAACATCCTGATAATCTGATATCATTGTATAATTTCTAATTAAAAAATATGAAAGCATAATCAATTTATTTAATTAAAACTGACAAATAAAATTGACATTTTAATCGATGTTTAAATATGTAAATCGTCTTTAAACATCAATTAAAATAAAGTATTACTGGAAAATGATTTTTATTTAACTATTAGAATTAACTGTTGTGGATTACCATTTTTTGCATTTTGTTTTCTTTTAGGAAAGTAAATGTTTAAAAGATCACAGGTTCTTTGATTATAAATGTTTGCAGCAATAAGACAAAAATCGTCCTGAGTTTTGAATGCGGCTCAATTTGAGCCTCCGAGCGCCCCCTAGAGGAAGGGCTCTGTCTAGCAGGTAATGTCGCGGCAGATGAAGTCTCGCGAGAGTTTCACGAAAGCAAGCGTGAACGAAATGAGTGAGTGAATTCGGCCGCTGACGTAAACATGGTGCGTCGGAAAGAGCGCCGGAGATACAAAAACAACTTCTTCATATGAACTTCTTGCTTGTGGGATAATAATAATCATAATTACAATTCTAGTTATTCTTATAAAATTGTATATACAATACAATATTAATAATCGTAAATCGTCCAATTTAACTGTATGATTTTGGATCGCAATATTTGATTATTTATAAACACGTTTTGATATATAAAAATAATTTGATATGTTATATTCATGTTAAATATGTATTTAAATTAGTAGATCTTATTAATGTTCCTTTCATTAGGCTACTATGAAAATTACTCTAATGCAGGGGCTCCCCGGCCTGAGAGAACGAGGGAGGAATGTTGCAGGGCGGGACGGGTCATGATTCCGCACACCCGGCCCCTAATCGGGCTAATCAAGCCTCAGAGAGGGATAAAGGCCGACTGAAGATGGCAGTGCGTTTCACTGCTCTATAAAAGATAGTTAAGCAATATATGCAATCATGCACAGTAGATACAGTAAATCATACATATGTTACACATATTGTGCTTGTACTTGTCAATACTGAAAGACAAGGAGATTACAGCACTGTGAAGTGTACAATGAGGAATTCATACCTGTACGTACATTGCTCTAAATTGAGGAAATTGACTAGTTCCCCATCCAGCCTAAGAGTTCATCCATCTGAGAACTACTACAACAATACCACATAACTATTATGTATTTAAAACATGTGTGACGGGTTATTGTGATTGTTGATTGTTCTATTTAGCATGTAGGGATTCGCACAATGAACATGTTTATAATTACATTTGAGAGTAATATCACTCAATAGCAAATTAATGCAAACTATTTTGGTTTTGGTCTTCGTGTGGACGTCTGCTGTTACCTGTGTACCGTGAGTTCATCCCAGTTCCCTGAGTGCATCCTCTGGTGGCACTTTAGACTAGAACGTTGTGTGGCATGTCGGATTAGGTTGCAATGCTTTGTGAAACTGCACATTGTGTGCATGTGATCGGTTTCTCCCTGGTGTGACGGCACAGATGCTCCTTCAACTGAGTGAAGCGACTGAAGCACTTTTCTGTATCCACACTTGAACGGCAGTGACTCCGAAATTGGCAGAGCATGCCACCCACGTACGCTGAAAATGTGCGCATCCACGCATCGGATATACTTAGTATTTCCTTACTATGGCAGGCAAAGACGTTGAGGCTACAGGAGTCCATCATGAATAAAATCCCAAAAGAAGTTTATCGTGCAACAAAAATTCCAATAATAATAATCATGAAAATATGATTTGGTGTACAACATGGGACTTAAAGTTGCCCAAAATACAAAGGGGGCTTTTATTTTGAAAAAAAATCACAGAGACTCGGTTATAATGCTCTTTATTTAAGCATTTAACAAATTAAGCTTTTTATAGCCTGTATGTTTCAACATATGAGGTTTTTATTGATGAGGGGGAAAACTAGAAACTATCTGCAAAGATTTTTGCTGATAAAAAGGAGTGGTGGTGTAGTGCTCTAAAGCACATAACTGGTAATCAGGAGGTTGCTGGTTTGATCCCCACAGTCACCACCATTGTGTCCTTGAGTAAGGCACTTAACTCCAGGTTGCTCCGGGGGGATTGTCCCTGTAATAAGTGCACTGTAAGTCACTTTGGATAAAAGCGTCTGCCAAATGCATAAATGTAAATGTAAATACTGATAGTTCTAAAAACCGATTATCGGCACTAATTAATCGGATTAATCTACCTCTACACTGAAAGAACACTATGATAACGTGCTGTCAACCTCAAAACCTTAAATGTACCATAAAACTATATCAGTAGAAGATTTTCAATGAATAACGACTTCATTTTGGTTCTGTTCTGTGGAAGATTTGAAATGCTTTAATGAGACTTTTATGGCGCTTTATCCAGAGCAAAATGAATTATTTTGTAAATACATTTTACTCATGTTGTAATCTAACAGTCTAAGATGAATGGGAAAATAATGGAAAGAAAACATGACTTTGTCCTTACGAGCTGCATGCAAAAAAACCCGGCACGATCAGTGAAGTCCGAGTTATGAGGAAATGACTCTTTTGAACCGGTTCTTTTATAAGAGTCCTGAAGAAGACTCACGATTTAAAACACACATTGTATTTTGGTGTTTAAATTCACAATAGTGTGCTTCCACACATTTTGATTGATGCAGAAATGTATCGATAAGAAAACGAGGCTTCCAATCTTTAATGAACATCATATGCATTAATGCCATAAAAGCATTTATTGAAACCAGGCTGCAAAAACACCTCGCTCTCTACTTCCGCAATTTCCCTACATCACTTGGGGTACATAAATTCATGAGCACCTCGACAGCGGGAAAAAACATCAACACGTACATTATATCATCATGGTTTTCAAATCATGATATTTGTATTTTCTTCACCAGATGGCAGCACTCTGCCTCCACATTATATCACATTTATAGAAGTGTAGGTTCTGAAAAATGTACTGTGGCATGGCGGAGGGCGGGGCTGGGTCTTGTTTCCGCACACCCGGCCCCTAATCGGGCTAATCAAGCCTCAGAGAGGGATAAAGGCCGACTGGAGACTGCAGTGCGAAAGATGGAGAGATTTACAGACAGCTGTCTGACACCTTTGTGTGTGTTTGTCTTTTTGTTTCAGTTTATTATTAAACTATCTCGCCTCCTCATCTCCACATATCCCTTTACACTTACTTGTTTGCATATGCAAAATTAATGATATCATTTAGAAATGTGCATGCCAATAAGATCAAAATAGCATAAAATACCCATAATTTTATTGTTCTTCCTTCAGTGGTATCATCATCATCATCATCATCATCAAAAAAGCTCCTCAAGTAAATGTGCTTGTTTTATTGAATTATTTGCAGATATTTTTATTGGAAAACAAGTGAAAGCACTAATTAAAAAGGGTTTCTTTGCAGTGTACAATACGCTTACACTCTCTCACCTTTTTGTTCCCTTGATTTCACTCCAACTCAGAGAAGCGGATCTGACCGCACAGAGAAATGCCTCATTCAGAGGTTGTGCTTATTTAGATCATCTGCTTCCTTATTAATAGAACTTTAAAGGATGCATTACAGATAAAAAAGGGAAATAAAGCTGAGGTGTTTCCTTTTTTAGGTGCTCTAACATGCAAGTTTCGCACCAGTAGAACACCAGCTCCCCTTTACTTCACAACAACATTGATTCTGTGTTTTACTTGAGTATTTTTGTATTTGGGGAGATTTGTAAAAAATAAAGCCTACATTATGGCCCTTCTCTTCAGCCACTTGTTTCCAGCAAGGCATGCAATCATGTGGTAAGTCATATATTTATGTTGTTGTTCATGGCAATGCTCAATGCTCACCAGATTAAACTTAAAACGATGAATTTTCCAGGCATGCTGAATATCATGATTTTCCAGCTTTTCCCTAACTGAGAAATTTCTGCAATTATCAGAGGCACACTTTAGTGAATGTGGTTGAATCTCTTTATTGCTCACCCATTTGACATTATGAGTTGTTCTGAATATTCACCTGGTTCTCTGATCACATCTGCACCAGCGTCTGTCAAACACATTGTCTTCTGCGGTGTGGTAAACCAGTCTGATATCCCACATGTCCACACTGAAACACATTAAACATGCATGATTAACACATGTGACATTGATCAACTAAAAAAATGTGTCTGCAATTAAAATTATTCCATCATTTGAATCTAAAACTAAGGACAATTTGAACTACACTAAACTCAAATATTTTAGACTTGTACTGTACAATGTTAATACCATGCTTTTAGACAGGTACCATGGTATTACATTTTTTTGGGGAAATGTACAATTCTAATACCATGTTTCTGGACATATATCATGGTAATACATGTTTCTTGGACACATATCATGGTAATCCATGTTTCTTGGACATATATCATGGTAATGCATGTTTCTTGGACACATATCATGGTAATCCATGTTTCTTGGACATATATCATGGTAATGCATGTTTCTTGGACACATATCATGGTAATCCATGTTTCTTGGACATATATCATGGTAATACATGTTTCTTGGACACATATCATGGTAATCCATGTTTCTTGGACATATATCATGGTAATGCATGTTTCTTGGACACATATCATGGTAATCCATGTTTCTTGGACATATATCATGGTAATGCATGTTTCTTGGACACATCATGGTAATGCATGTTTCTTGGACACATCATGGTAATGCATGTTTCTTGGACATATATCATGGTAATACATGTTTCTTGGACACATCATGGTAATGCATGTTTCTTGGACATATATCATGGTAATCCATGTTTCTTGGACACATCATGGTAATGCATGTTTCTTGGACATATATCATGGTAATACATGTTTCTTGGACACATCATGGTAATGCATGTTTCTTGGACACATATCATGGTAATCCATGTTTCTTGGACATATATCATGGTAATCCATGTTTCTTGGACATATATCATGGTAATGCATGTTTCTTGGACACATATCATGGTAATCCATGTTTCTTGGACATATATCATGGTAATGCATGTTTCTTGGACACATCATGGTAATGCATGTTTCTTGGACACATCATGGTAATGCATGTTTCTTGGACATATATCATGGTAATACATGTTTCTTGGACACATCATGGTAATGCATGTTTCTTGGACATATATCATGGTAATCCATGTTTCTTGGACACATCATGGTAATGCATGTTTCTTGGACATATATCATGGTAATACATGTTTCTTGGACACATCATGGTAATGCATGTTTCTTGGACATATATCATGGTAATACATGTTTCTTGGACACATCATGGTAATGCATGTTTCTTGGACACATATCATGGTAATCCATGTTTCTTGGACATATATCATGGTAATACATGTTTCTTGGACACATATCATGGTAATCCATGTTTCTTGGACATATATCATGGTAATGCATGTTTCTTGGACACATCATGGTAATACATGTTTCTTGGACACATATCATGGTAATCCATGTTTCTTGGACATATATCATGGTAATGCATGTTTCTTGGACACATCATGGTAATACATGTTTCTTGGACACATCATGGTAATACAGGTTTCTTGGACATATATCATGGTAATACATGTTTCTTGGACACATCATGGTAATACATGTTTCTTGGACATATATCATGGTGATACATGTTTTTCGGACATATATCATGGTAATACATGTTTCTTGGACACATCATGGTGATACATGTTTTTCGGACATATATCATGGTAATACATGTTTCTTGGACACATCATGGTAATACATGTTTCTTGGACATATATCATGGTGATACATGTTTTTCGGACATATATCATGGTAATACATGTTTCTTGGACACATCATGGTGATACATGTTTTTCGGACATATATCATGGTAATACATGTTTCTTGTACATGTATCATGGTAATACATGTTTCTTGTACATATATCATGGTAATACATGTTTCTTGGACACATCATGATACTACAGGTTTCTTGGACATATATCATGGTAATACATGCTTTTGGACATATAATGGTAAAACATGTTTTTTGGACATATACTGTGGTAATGCCATGTTTTTTTGGATGTACATCATGGAAATCCATGTTTCTTGGACATATTTCATGGTGGTACCATGTTTCTTGGACATATATCATGGTAATCCAAGTTTCTTGGACATATATCATGGTAATACATGTTTTCTTGGACATATCGTGGTAATATATGTTTTATTGGACATATTCTGTGGTAATACCATGTTTCTTGGACATATAATGTGGTAATACCATATTTCTTGGACATGTACTGTGGTAACGCCATGTTTATTGGACATATATCATGGTAATACATGTTTATTGGACATATATCATGGTAATACATGTTTATTGGACATATACTGTGGTAACACCATGTTGCTTGGACATATACTGTGGTAATGCCATGTTTCTTGGACATGACATATGGTAATGCCATGTTGCTTGGACATATACTGTGGTAATGCCATGTTTCTTGGACATGACATATACTGTGGTAATGCCATGTTTCTTGGACATATATAGTGACCAGATGGGTCCCCTTAGATCAGCCTTAAGATTTGTCAGTTTACATAATTTTAAATTCATGTTTCCTCATTAAAATTCCTCATCCTCATTGAAAATGACCAACAGCATGAAACAGGAAATACCGGTTTAATAAATAATTAAATAAATATTAAGTTTTCACTGTATTTGTATTATTTTGATGTCTTAAATTTGATCAGTGTCATTATTCATACATAAATGATTGTTTTGACCACATGGACGGCACTGTGACGCAGTAACCATTACTTTTCTCAACGTTTATGATGATCGACCAATCACAGTTGTTTGTGATTACTAGTTTTGGAATTTGATGTCGTTATTTATAGCGATTACTGAAACAGATTAACATTTTAATATTGTATATTAATTATATATTTGGAAAATAAAAGATACAAATGATGAAAATACTAGTTTACAGACAAATAAAAATGTTTCAGAAAGGCCCAACCACTCTCTCAAAACCTCAAAACAACATATATGGACCCACTGTTTCATAAATTACCTAAATAATTTTATGTGCAGAAGTGTGGTTATCACCAAAACATAAGAACTTTCTTAATTCATGGATGTTCCCCAGATTTATAGGGTTAGTGTTAATATTTATGAAATATAATGTGGCAGGTGTAGCTGAGCAAGTATTGACGCTGACTATCACCCCTGGAGTCGTGAGTTTGAATCCAGGGCGTGCTGAATGACTCCAGTCAGGTCTCCATAGCAACCAAATTGGGCCGGTTGCTAGGGAGGGTAGAGTCACATGGGGTAACCTCCTCGTGGTCGCTAAAATATGGTTCTCACTCTCGGTGGGGCGTGTGGTGAGTTGTGCGTGGATGCCACGGAGAATAGCGTGAAGCCTCCACACGCGCTACGTCTCCACGGTAATGCGCTCAACAAGTCATGTGATAAAATGAGCGGATTGACGGTCTCAGAAGCGAAGACAGCTGAGATTTTTCCCCTGCCACCCAGATTTTTTTTTTTTTATTTATATTTATTTCAAGCAAATAGTGTAACAGCAGAAAAGATACACAATAATAATAATTATACTAATAATAACTTATACGCTTATGATTGAAATGGAGTGGGGAGAAGTAAAACTTATTAAACCCCACCCCGATCTGTCAAAGAATTTATACAAACAAAAATAGCTGCTTCCTTCTTCAATAATCTCAAAGAAAAAAAAAAGGGAAAATAAATAAATAAATAAATAAAATAATAGTAATAATGATACCTCATTTAGAAACAGTATTATAGTTGCACAAGTGCAAAACCACACATACATACAATACATTTTCATAATATACAGATATTACCTCAGGTAACAATGATTATCAAATACCAACAGTGGTAGACGGAATACCACAAGGGTACATAACAATGATGAACAGCTACCAACAATGGTAGATAGAATACCACAAGGGTAAATAACAACTATTCCAACACTCCACATCACATGAATACAATCAAACCTCATTGTCACTGTAATGGGACCAGACCTTTTGTTTATAAAGACATTTGAAATTGTGAATGCTTTGACATTGCTTTAATTCAAGCCCCAGATTATTCCACAAACTAACCCCACATACAGACATAGAAAAACTCCTCCTGGTGGAACCCGCCATTGGGACCACAAAGTATCCAAATCCTCTCAAACTGTACGACTGCTCTTTATGAGAAAACATATTTTGAATGTTCACAGGTAATAAATAGTGATACGCTTTAAACATGAACTGTGCATTATATAATTTTACAAGATCCTGCATTTTTAATAACTTTGATTTAAGAAAGAGAGGATTTGTGTGTTCAAAATAGGCGGCCTTGTGTATATTTCGTATAGCTCTTTTCTGTAACAAAAAAAGTGACTGTATTGCATTTTTGTAATTATTGCCCCATACCTCTACACAGTAGGTTAGATATGAGGTGATTGATTACATAGGATTGAGGTGAGTCACTACGCCACCACAAGGACTTATAGGTACATTGGGGATTGGCCGTTACAAATTGGGGAGAAAAGGGGAGATTTTTTTTTTTACAAAATATATATTTGATGGATCAAATTTATTAAATGTTTTAACTTGAAACAGATCAAATTTGACCCGAACACAATAGGAGAGTTAATGTGTGTAAACAGAACATTGAAACGGGAACATAGAAACCTGAGAACATTGGACCCTGGGAACATAGAACCCTGAGAACATTGGACTCTGGGAACATAGAACCCTGGGAACATAGAAACCTGAGAACATTGAACCCTGGGAACATAGAAACCTGAGAACATTGGACCCTGGGAACATAGAACCCTGGGAACATAGAAACCTGAGAACATTGGACCCTGGGAACATTGGAACATTGAACCCTGGGAACATAGAAACCTGAGAACATTGGACCCTGGGAACATAGAAACCTGAGAACATTGGACCCTGGGAACATTGGAACATTGAACCCTGGGAACATAGAAACCTGAGAACATTGAACCCTGGGAACATAGAAACCTGAGAACATTGGACCCTGGGAACATAGAAACCTGAGAACATTGGACCCTGGGAACATAGAACCCTGGGAACATATAAACCTGAGAACATTGGACCCTGGGAACATTGGAACATTGAACACTGGGAATATAGAAACCTGAGAACATTGGACCCTGGGAACATAGAACCCTGGGAACATTGACCCTGGGAACATTGGACCTTGGGAACATAGAACCATGGGAACATGGAACCATGGGAACTTTAGACCCTGGGAACAAAGAACCCTGGGAACATTGGAACATTGAACCCTGGGAACATTGGACCCTGGGAACATAGAACCATGGGAACATGGAACCATGAGAACTTTAGACCCTGGGAACAAAGAACCCTGGGAACATTGGACCCTGGGAACATTGGACCATGGGAACTTTAGATCCTGGGAACAAAGAACCCTGGGAACATTGGACCCTGGGAACATGGAACCATGGGAACTTTAGACCTTGGGAACAAAGAACCCTGAGAACATTGGACCCTGGGAACATAGAACCCTGGGAACATAGAAACCTGAGAACATTGGACCCTGGGAACATATAAACCTGAGAACATTGAACCCTGGGAACATAGAAACCTGATAACATTGGACCCTGGGAACATAGAACCCTGGGAACATTGGAACATTGAACCCTGGGAACATAGAAACCTGAGAACATTGGACCCTGGGAACATATAAACCTGAGAACATTGGACCCTGGGAACATTGGATCATTGAACCCTGGGAACATAGAAACCTGAGAACATTGGACCCTGGGAACATAGAACCCTGGGAACATTGACCCTGGGAACATTGGACCCTGGGAACATAGAACCATGGGAACATGGAACCATGGGAACTTTAGACCCTGGGAACATTGGAACATTGAACCCTGGGAACATTGGACCCTGGGAACATAGAACCATGGGAACATGGAACCATGGGAACTTTAGACCCTGGGAACAAAGAACCCTGGGAACATTGGAACATTGAACCCTGGGAACATTGGACCCTGGGAACATAGAACCATGGGAACATGGAACCATGAGAACTTTAGACCCTGGGAACAAAGAACCCTGGGAACATTGGACCCTGGGAACATTGGACCATGGGAACTTTAGATCCTGGGAACAAAGAACCCTGGGAACATTGGACCCTGGGAACATGGAACCATGGGAACTTTAGACCCTGGGAACAAAGAACCCTGGGAACATAGAACCATGGGGACTTTAGACCCTGGGAACAAAGAACCCTGGGAACATTGGGCCCTGGGAACATAGAATCCTGAGAACATTGGACCCTGGGAACATAGAACCCTGGGAACATAGAAACCTGAGAACATTGGACCCTGGGAACATATAAACCTGAGAACATTGAACCCTGGGAACATAGAAACCTGAGAACATTGGACCCTGGGAACATAGAACCCTGGGAACATTGGAACATTGAACCCTGGGAACATAGAACCATGGGAACATGGAACCATGGGAACTTTAGACCCTGGGAACAAAGAACCCTGCGAACATTGGACCCTGTGAACATGGAACCATGGGAACTTTAGACCCTGGGAACAAAGAACCATGGGAACATTGGACCCTGGGAACATAGATATGCTCCCCATGGGTGATCCCATAAAACCAAATGCTATATTGTTTCATAATGCTATTTTCCTTATCTCACACTTATTGCTGTTTTTGGGGGCATTTTGCCATGGTAATTCAGTGTTTACTTACCTGAACATGTACCACAGTAGTACCACAGAGTTCTTTATTTGATATATCATATAAGTATCAGATTATACCAAAGTACTGGCATTACAATCTGATAAAACCCCAAATAAGCTGACTTTAATCAGTTGATTGAGTAAACTCCTTCCCACAATTAAATCAAGTGATGGCGACTCCAAAACTTGTGTAATTAAGTTCTTCAAACTTGCCGATCATATAGAATGAATGTAATATATTTAATAAAGGTAACTAGATGCAAATAGACTTAACTCCAATTTGCTATTCAATGTAATTGAATGGACTTACATTTTGTAATCTCCGTTGCCTATATTTTTAGTTACCAGCACTTAAAAGAATGTTTAATAAAGACAACTTGATTTTTCCAGTAATGTCAACATTAGGGTTTACAGTGTGATTACTGTAAAATATCAATCCAATTGTCCCCATTTGTCTTTCACTTTATTAAAGACAAAATATAAGCTAAAATATAGCTGTACATGACCTGATGATTTTCATACTAATCAGTTGCACAGATGCATAAACAACGAGACACTGCCGAGATGAAGGCGTCAATTAGCAAAGAAGAATCAAGACTGAAAGAAACTAAAAGACTCAGGAAGTCAGCGAGGGAAGTTCTGTGGTTTCTTGCGTCACAGACATTTTACACAGAAACTTGTGCCGGTGTAGAGAGAAAGGTAAGCACTCAGCATTTTTACTTTATTATTCTCTGTGTTTCTCAATCCGTTATTTGAGATTGGCTCCAAAGAGACTGTATGGGATGGCCACTGGATAGCATCCACAGCTCGTGCCCTATGTAGTGAGCAATGGCCTGAGTTTATTTGATGATGTGAGCGTAAAACTGTCACGGCCTGCAGATCTGATCACTCGTTTCCGCAAGAGAGCTGGAGAGAGGATGAGGAACAAATGTGGCGAAATGTTAAATGTTGTCAAATGTTAAAACGATGCAAAACCTTCAAGAGGGGTTTGAGAGATTCAAATTATCTGCAGAATTTGAATTATAATCTGTTGTGTTACTTAGTCAGATATCAAGAGTGGCATATCAAGAAAGCTTTGAGGGTGTGGCCTTGAATTGGTGCAAAACTCACAAACCTAGAGGAGGAAACCATGTCAGGGTGGCACATGACCAACCCAAGCGCTGGCACTGATGTCTCGTGTTGTGAAGGGTCTGCAGAGCTGTTATGAAGAATATTATACAGAATCTAACACACTGAACACACATGTAGGGGAAAAACCGCAGCATTTGTGTTTCAACTTTGATGCACATGAAGATGGTGAATGTACTCATCGATTTTTACGATACATTGGTTGAGTTCATTTTTATTTTTGATTCAGTTCAAACAAAATGTGCTTTTTATTTAGACACTGGTGCACTATCTGTTTAGATTTGCATTTCTCTTTTGCATATACTGTAGCTATTGTTTGCATTTCCTGTGTTTGTGAACCTTGAGGAGAATTGAATTGCTCAGAAGTTGCTTTTTTATGTCGGAGATCTCCATTACATTTAATTCTCACAAAATTGGGCAATTATAAATGGACACAAATGAGTTAGTTGTTGACATCCATTAAGAGTATATAGCATAGCTCGGATTGTTTAAATGATGAGTTCATATTGAGGTCTCTGTCTTTTGATTGCAGACTTTGAGACATTGATGAGATCTCTTCTGAAGCTATAGTGGAGACACATGTGAGTTTAATGGAGTTTTTTCTCTGGAGAAACATCTGAAACTTCAGCAAACTCTTCATTTGCTCTCCATCTGTTCTCATCACTGACTAGGAGAAACAATTAAGATATTTAAATGATCTCATTTGTGTTTTTTCTTCCCTATCTTAACATCTTGGAAATAAGAGGTCATGGGAGAATATTTAAGTTCCACAAAAAAACTTTTATTCTAAGTTTCTTTAGAAAACATCTGCTTTAACCCTTTAAGCTCTGAAGGTGTTATTAATGATTTCCTGTTTTAGTGGCACACCCAAAATAAAGACTTCGAACTCAAGGAGGGTCAAGAGTTTGGAATTACTGTTAAGAAGCCTTTTCTGTTTTTTTAATGATATAGATTATGACTCTCAGCATTAGAAACTGCTGGAAAAATAATAATAATAATAATTTTGGCCAAAAATGTCCCTTTTTTCGTATTTTTCTGATTTTACATTTTACATCTCTGGGTGTAAATAAGATGGCTCTGAAAACTGCTTTTGTTTTGTTCTCAATCATGTCAACTGTATCTGAGACTAATTTTGTGTTGATGCGATCAAAAGTTACAACATTACAAATATAATTGATCATAGTGTCCAAAAACATCTCCAAACAAATAAAAGATAATAATTGTACATAAGAACTAATTACACATGCAAACACAACAATGACTAAAGGTTTGCATAGCATGCAGACATGATTTTAGTCATGAGATTTCACAGAATGAGTTTCATTCTGTGTCATTTGAGTCATCATTGAGTCTGTGTCATGTATTTGGTGCCATCTCCTGGTGGTCATATGTAACATTGTGCTTCATGTGGATTATCTAATGATCTATACATCTGATTATCTTGTGTGTGGACTCGATTGAAAGATAATCACCTCATTCAGTTTCATTCTGTGTCATTTGAGTCATCATTGAGTCTGTGTCATGTATTTGGTGCCATCTCCTGGTGGTCATATGTAACATTGTGCTTCATGTGGATTATCTAATGATCAATACATCTGATTATCTTGTGTGTGGACTCGATTGAAAGATAATCATCTCATTCAGTTTCATTCTGTGTCATTTGAGTCATCATTGAGTCTGTGTCATGTATTTGGCGCCATCTCCTGGTGGTCATATGTAACATTGTGCTTCATGTGGATTATCTAATGATCTATACATCTGATTATCTTGTGTGTGGACTCGTTTGAAAGATAATCACCTCATTCAGTTTCATTCTGTGTCATTTGAGTCATCATTGAGTCTGTGTCATGTATTTGGTGCCATCTCCTGGTGGTCATATGTAACATTGTGCTTCATGTGGATTATCTAATGATCTATACATCTGATTATCTTGTGTGTGGACTCGATTGAAAGATAATCAACTCCTCTAAATAATGGTATTTTGTTCTGTTTATATGTTGTGAAGTTATAAGGGAAAAGTGGCATACAAGCAAAACCAACATAATTGTTAAATACATATATTTAGCTGTTACTCGCTATATTTTAATCTATGAGTAAAACAACTAGTTTGGTTGTATTTTACTCTTTGAGAGCTTTCCAAAAACATGTGACACATGAATATTTGATGAGTTTGATATTTTTACCGATTTCAATAATACGTACAGTGCAAATTTTCAATTTTTTTTTTATTATCAAAATGCAACACTTCTGATTTGTCTGTAAATTTAAAAGCACTCGTTCAGTTTTGGTCATAATATCTACATGCATTGGAAAGTAGCGCTTCTAAACTTTCAAAGAACACATATTTTGTGTTGGTCAAGACTGTAGTTGACCATTATTTTTCAAGCTCATCCGAGCTTAAAGGGTTAAAGACCACAAAAAATAAAATATACTCATTTGAAAATCTGATAATGAAACATCATGTGTATTATTCTCCAAAGAATCATACACTGTAACCTGCTCAAAAACCCTATACAACCATAAATAGTGCTTGTTAAGGAGATGGTTGAGCATGCGGTCTTTCAAAAACCATAGAGGAACCATTCTTTGTAACCATGAAAGTTGTATTACACCATTTAAAATTTACACCATTATACTACCATGTTCGCTGGCTCATAAATACTTTTATTTCTTCTTCTTTTGCAGATATATTTAATTTCTCTGCTATTCTGGACAATATTCATTCGTCAAATCACAATGTAGTCCATCACTGAAATATCTGAACAAGTTTGGATCTTGGAGCAACACTGTATGTACTGGATTGCCATCATGTGCGGTTTAAGTTTGGTACGTCACACATGATTGTTCATTAAAGCAGCTGGCACAGAAATCCACAGGACTGGAGCTAGAGAGGTGGTAACAGGAAAGCGATATGAGGAGAGGACGCAGAAAAGGAGGTAGTCGGGAGAAGGTGTTCGGATGCGACCTGCTTGAACATCTGACCTCCACCGCGCAAGAGAGTGAGTACCCAACCCCCCAAAAAAAGAGAACATTGTGTCATCATTTACTCACCCTCATGTTGTTACAAACCAGTATGAATTCCTTCAAATTTTCTGTGAAACACTAAATATGTTCACATCGTTCTTTGCACACAGCAAGCAGTGTTGGATGTAATTTAATTTACAAAAGTAATTACTGTAATCTAATTACTTTTTTTATTCACAATGTAATGTATCTTATTACATTTTAAAGTCTTGTAATCAAACTACAGTTACTGACTTTCAATGAAAGTAATTAGTTTTAAGTACATTACTTGGTAACACATTTCTAAAATATTACTTAAATTTGATACATTTAAAATATAAATTAATTCTCTAGTGTTTCTGTGACAGTTAAAAGGTGTGCGACAATGATCAAAAAACAAACATAGCTGTCAAAAGTGTTTAGAAAGTATCTTAAAAGTAAAGTAATTTGTAATGTGATTACATTTTCGATGAAGAAATCGGTAAAATAGTCATATTACAGTTTAGAGATGTAATTACGTAGGAATGTGTACACTGAAAAAACTGATTTTATGGTATTTATGCTATATACGCCATTCATGTTCATATAAAATAAGAACATTTAATGTTATCTTCACTTCAAAAAAAAAAAAAAAAACGTAATTTCAAATAGTCAAAACATCACAATTTGTCATGCATTGGGGGTCTCTGGTGACATCTGCTGGAATAAAAATAAAAAAACAGTTACATGAATTAACAAGTATGGCCAGTAGCTGGCTCCAGTGCTCCATGCATTGGATGATCTCTATAAGCTCATGTTTAATCACAACTTAATTGTTACATATTGTCACAAGTTATGCATTGGCTATATTTTTAGACATTCTTAAAAACTACTATTTATCAAATTGTAGCATTTTTTCTAAACAACTTGTGTTTTCAACTAAATTCATTTTGAAATGCTGTTACAGTCAAATCTGATTCTGCTACAAATTAACGACAGAGTTTTCTGCATTGTGTCTGATTTATTGATTTTTATTTGACAAAAACAAAAATCTCTGTATTTTAGTATTTCCAGATCATTTCCTATAGCGGGTCAAAAATGACCCGGAACATCATAAGAGTCGCTTTTTTATTTTATGACCCCTTATGGTGCGTTCACATACAACACAAAGAAAATCTTCACCTTGCATTGCTTGCGCGAGTTTGACCGCTGGATTATAAATGTGTGTTTAAACTCATGTTCGTGCGAGTATTCCCGCTTCTCTTCGGAAAAGGACAGGAGGCGGGGCTTCTACGACTTGGCTCATAGTCAAGTACAACCAATAGCTGGAATCAAGTAGACGCGCATATTTCCAGAACTTACCAGGTCGTCCAACTTCCTCGCTCACTTTCCTCCGAGCGACGTCGATGTTCGTCCGGTCTCTGTACATGTATGACGTTGTGTCGTACAATTCCGGGTGCCCACACACACACACACACACACACACACACACACACACACCGCTACAACAATGTTTTCATCCATTTTTCCAGAATTCTTTTGCTACTACGTCAGTACATCAGTGACATCCGGACAATCTCAATGCTGATAGGCTTTTGCGACAACATTGCATGCTAATTTCTCGCTCGAGTTGAAAAATTTTAACTTTCGCGAATACGCGAATTAAGTGATTTTGTGTTTTCGAGTCACATCATTTGCTGCATTCGTGCCACCGCGTGCGACTTCGTGTCTATTCGCATCTTTGCATTGACATTGTATGTAATCGCACCGAGCGAAACGTTCTCTTCACGTTGTATGTGATCGCACCGAGCGAAACGTTCTCTTCACGTTGTATGTGATCACACCGAGCGAAACGTTCTCTTCACGTTGTATGTGATCGCACCGAGCGAAACGTTCTCTTCACGTTGTATGTGATCGCACCGAGCGAAACGTTCTCTTCACGTTGTATGTGATCACACCGAGCGAAACGTTCTCTTCACATTGTATGTGACCGCACCATTAGAATTATCGAATCAAGTCAAGATTTTTGTATGTGTGTGTGTGTTTAGATGGCTAGTAGAGGAAAAGTTCCCAAGTCTTGTAGTGGATTACTTTTTTGAGTAACTTACCCAGCACTGAATGCAGATTCTGTTACAAATTTCTTCTTATGTGTTGCATTGATGAAAGAAACTCATACAGGTTTGGGGTTTCATTTTTGGGTGAATTATTCCTTTAAGATAGTATTTGCTCAATGGTAATCTTGCTATTGAATATGTAAAGAATCCGCCGCATATAATACTCTTTTTCTTGCTCTCATGAGCAGTTCCTCTAGTATTACGCAGCTGTGGGGAATTTATTGAGGAACATGGAATCGTTGACGGGATTTACAGACTGTCGGGAGTTTCGTCCAATACACAGAAATTAAGGTATTTACAAGATAACATGTCAAAGCACAAGTACACTTGTTTTATATTGAGATGTTATCTAATGCAATGACATTCAGACATTTTAAGTGTACTTTATTAGGCCGCTGTATGTGTATAATAATAATAATGAACATTATTAATGTCTCTGCAGATCTGAGTTTGATTCTGAAGGAAGTCCTGACCTCAGTAAGGATGTTTATCTGCAGGATATTCACTGTGTCAGTTCTCTGTGTAAAGCGTACTTCAGAGAACTGCCCAACCCTCTGCTCACATATGAACTCTACGATCGCTTTGCTGTGAGTTTTCGCCCTGGTCCTCACACAATGCTATCTTATGACATCTTTTACTATAGCGCATGACTCAACTGTTCGAGCACTGCACTTGTGATGTAAAGGAGCGGGATACGAGTCCTGACGAGCACGCGAGTACATGCGTGATCCCAAAGTGTCATAGAAGCACCACAAAATGACGTGATTGAGTTTTTCATCTCATATTTGATTTTTCTGACACTATCGGTTAGGTTCAGGTTAAAGGTTTAGGGTAGGGAGGTCGGTTTTGTTCATTTAAAACTCGATCTGTTTGGGAGAATATTTAACTCATCCTGCTGCCAAACATACACTCACCTAAAGGATTATTAGGAACACCTGTTCAATTTCTCATTAATGCAATTATCTAATCAACCAATCACATGGCAGTTGCTTCAATGCATTTAGGGGTGTGGTCCTGGTCAAGACAATCTCCTGAACTGAATGTCAGAATGGGAAAGAAAGGTGATTTAAGCAATTTTGAGCGTGGCATGGTTGTTGGTGCCAGACGAGCTGGTCTGAGTATTTCACAATCTGCTCAGTTACTGGGATTTTCACGCACAACCATTTCTAGGGTTTACAAAGAATGGTGTGAAAAGGGAAAAACATCCAGTATGCGGCAGTCCTGTGGGCGAAAATGCCTTGTTGATGCTAGAGGTCAGAGGAGAATGGGCCGACTGATTCAAGCTGATAGAAGAGCAACTTTGACTGAAATAACCACTCGTTACAAACGAGGTATGCAGCAAAGCATTTGTGAAGCCACAACACGCACAACTTTGAGGCGGATGGGCTACAACAGCAGAAGACCCCACCGGGTACCACTCATCTCCACTACAAATAGGAAAAAGAGGCTACAATTTGCAAGAGCTCACCAAAATTGGACAGTTGAAGATTGGAAAAATGTTGCCTGGTCTGATGAGTCTCGATTTCTGTTGAGACATTCAGATGGTAGAGTCAGAATTTGGCGTAAACAGAATGAGAACATGGATCCATCATGCCTTGTTACCACTGTGCAGGCTGGTGGTGGTGGTGTAATGGTGTGGGGGATGTTTTCTTGGCACACTTTAGGCCCCTTAGTGCCAATTGGGCATCGTTTAAATGCCACGGCCTACCTGAGCATTGTTTCTGACCATGTCCATCCCTTTATGGCCACCATGTACCCATCCTCTGATGGCTACTTCCAGCAGGATAATGCACCATGTCACAAAGCTCGAATCATTTCAAATTGGTTTCCTGAACATGACAATGAGTTCACTGTACTAAAATGGCCCCCACATTCACCAGATCTCAACCCAATAGAGCATCTTTGGGATGTGGTGGAACGGGTGCTTCGTGCCCTGGATGTGCATCCCACAAATCTCCATCAACTGCAAGATGTTATCCTATCAATATGGGCCAACATTTCTAAAGAATGCTTTCAGCACCTTGTTGAATCAATGCCACGTAGAATTAAGGCAGTTCTGAAGGTGAAAGGGGGTCAAACACAGTATTAGTATGGTGTTCCTAATAATCCTTTAGGTAAGTGTATGTCCTGTAAAGACACACCATTTGTCCACACCCATGAAGAGACCACGCCTCTGGTTGCATGTGCTTTGACACCAATAGAGCAATTCGTGCCCTGAGATTCGTAAGCGAGAGCGATCGCATCAACGATCCAATAAGAGGATTGTTGAATCGTATGAGGCCAAAGCCAATAGGGGTGCGGTCTTTAAGGAAAGTGCAACAGATTCCAACACCTCAAATGGGGAGTATCTTCAGCACCAGATTTAAACCCGATTCAGGTGCTAAAAGTAGGGTGTCTATCCCACAACCTGCGTTGGATCCATCTGTGGTCACCACTTTTCTTCTGAAAATTTGACCCAGCATAACACCCTGTTAGAAGAAGGCCAGAGCTGTCCATGGTGCTAGAACAGACAGACAGCGTGCTGGAGCGCTGAACCAGCTTGGCCCGCTGCTGTATAAACTCTTCCAGCCAGTGCGGACATCAGTCATTGGAGATTTCCATCACATGTCAGTATTATGGTAGAGGTGAGCTGCGACCACCTGTTCCACTGGGAGATGCTTTGAATAGCTATTTTCCTCTGCGTGGTCCACTTTAGTGATGGCGGCAGCACCTCCAACCTGAATGCGCAAAGATTAAGGCACATGGCAGGTCTTTGTGAGCTCCGCGTGGACCTCAGGGAAGAATGGTGCGCTCCTCCAGACCATGGTCTGTTGGCGGCGGCCAATTTGTAAAAACCATTCATCCAGATGAGACTTTTCTGGCTATTCTGGAGGGGACCGTTCAAAATGGTAAATGGTCTGCACTTATATAGCTACTTTTTAACCTTAGCGGCTTTAAAAGTGCTTTACACTGTGTCCCATTCACCCATTCACACACACATTCACACACCAATGATGGCAGAGCTGCCATGCAAGACACTAGCCTGCCATTGGGAGCAACTTGGGGTTCAGTGTCTTGCCCAAGGACACTTCAGCATGTGGGCCGGGAATCGAACCACCAACCCTGCGATTAGTGGCCAACCCGCTCTACCACATGAGCCACAGCCGCCCCTGGATTGGTGAAAACTCAAGACCAAGAACTACAACCACTCTCACAAGAACATGAAGAAGCTCCTTTTCCTTGACGTGCACAAGTTCTTCAACCTTGCTAGGGGGAAGGGGCGGCAACATCCTCCGTGGACCACTCGCCTGTAGCTGCGAGTGACACAGCATCCTCCCCATCATCAGAGCCGCCAAGCATTATGAGGCTGTGTGCTCCAATAGAGGGCCGGAGCTACTCACGTTCATATTGCACAGGTGAGGACCTTAGAATGGAAGTTCGGAGGGCTCGCAGGGCTTTACTCTGTCACAAGAACCTCCTCTAATTCTTCCAGCTCGACCTCACTGCGCCGCTGTGCCTCCTCATGACATCCCTCTGGACTTATCACAGAAGCGGCGGATGGGAGGGCATGAGATGCTGGATCTTCCCTCAGAACAAGGTCGATCCTAGATCGCAATGTCCAGAGATTCATGCCCACGCAGTGAGGGAAGTCTGTCTCCATGAGAGCTGCTTGTGCGTGGGCGTGGCCCAGGCAGTGAACAGTGCTCTCGTGCTCATCAGGTGGCAGGATATGCTGGTCGCCTAGGTAACACTTGCGGAGCGTCACCTTAAAAAATACATGTATCACCCAAGCGGTTCTTTAGTAAATATTGTATATGCAGTATATATATATATATATATATATATATATATATATATATATATTTGTGAATTCCCCCTTAAAGAAACATACATTCAGATATTGTTCCTCTCTTTTCTCTACAGGATGCCGTGGCTATTCAACTGGAAGATGAGAGACTGGTGAAGATTAAAGAGGTTTTGAAGGATCTACCTGTCCCCCATTACAGGTAAACAAACCAACACGTGCTCAGGTGATATGAAGCTCTTCCATGGTGTTTCATAAAATATATTTAATCCAAAATGTTATTCTTCTATTGAAATACCAAAGGAATGGATTACCGACTGGGCCAATGGGGCCAATGCCCAGGGGCCCTTGACTACCCGGAGGGGCCCTGGGCTTTAAGGTTGTGATCCAGTTTGGTGATCCCCCCTGCTTGAAAACCCATCAACAATGAAAATGAACACCCCCCTCAACCCCACCAAGAACTTTTAGGCATGAAAACAAAAACACCGCCCCCTCCCCCCACAACAACAACTTATAGTCATGAAAACACTGGCCCCTCCCCCCACCAACAACTTTCAGTCATGAAAACAAAAACACCGCCCCTTCCCCCACCAACAACTTTTAGTCATGAAAACAAAAACACTGGCCCTCCCTCCACCAACAACTTTCAGTCATGAAAACAAAAACACTGGCCCCTCCCCCACCAACAACTTTTAGTCATGAAAACAAAAACACTGGCCCCTCCCCCACCAACAACTTTTAGTCATGAAAACAAAAACACTGGCCCCTCCCTCCACCAACAACTTTCAGTCATGAAAACAAAAACACTGGCCCCTCCCCCACCAACAACTTTTAGTCATGAAAACAAAAACACTGGCCCCTCCCTCCACCAACAACTTTCAGTCATGAAAACAAAAACACTGGCCCCTACCCCACCAACAACTTTTAGTCATGAAAACAAAAACACTGGCCTCTTCCCCCACCAACAACTTTCAGTCATTAAAACAAAAACACTGGCCCCTCCCCCCACCAACAACTTTCAGTCATGAAAACAAAAACACTGGCCCCTCCCCCACCAACAACTTTCAGTCATGAAAACAAAAACACTGGCCCCTCCCCCACCAACAATTTTTAGTCATGAAAACAAAAACACTGGCCCCTCCCCCACCAACAACTTTTAGTCATGAAAACAAAAACACTGGCCCCTCCCTCCACCAACAACTTTCAGTCATGAAAACAAAAACACTGGCCCCTCCCCCACCAACAACTTTTAGTCATGAAAACAAAAACACTGGCCCCTCCCCCACCAACAACTTTTAGTCATGAAAACAAAAACACCGCCCCTCCCCCACCAACAACTTTTAGTCATGAAAACAAAAACACTGGCCCCTCCCTCCACCAACAACTTTCAGTCATGAAAACAAAAACACCACCCCTCCCCCCACCAACAACTTTTAGGCATGAAAACAAAAACACCGCCCCTCCCCCCACCAACAACTTTCAGTCATGAAAACAAAAACACTGGCCCCTCCCCCACCAACAACTTTTAGTCATGAAAACAAAAACACTGGCCCCTCCCTCCACCAACAACTTTCAGTCATGAAAACAAAAACACCACCCCTCCCCCCACCAACAACTTTTAGGCATGAAAACAAAAACACCGCCCCTCCCCCCACCAACAACTTTTAGTCATGAAAACAAAAACACCACCCCCCCCCACCAACAACTTTCAGTCATGAAAACAAAAACACTGGCCCCTCCCCCACCAACAACTTTTAGTCATGAAAACAAAAACACTGGCCCCTCCCTCCACCAACAACTTTCAGTCATTAAAACAAAAACACTGGCCCCTCCCTCCACCAACAACTTTCAGTCATGAAAACAAAAACACTGGCCCCTCCCCCCACCAACAACTTTCAGTCATGAAAACAAAAACACTGGCCCCTCCCCCCACCAACAACTTTTAGGCATGAAAACAAAAACACCGCCCCTCCCCCCACCAACAACTTTTAGGCATGAAAACAAAAACACCGCCCCTCCCCCCACCAACAACTTTTAGGCATGAAAACAAAAACACCGCCCCTCCCCCCACCAACAACTTTCAGTCATGAAAACAAAAACACTGGCCCCTCCCACCACCAACAACTTTTAGGCATGAAAACAAAAACACTGGCCCCTCCCCCCACCAACAACTTTTAGGCATGAAAACAAAAACACCGCCCCTCCCCCCACCAACAACTTTCAGTCATGAAAACAAAAACACTGGCCCCTCCCCCCACCAACAACTTTTAGGCATGAAAACAAAAACACTGGCCCCTCCCCCCACCAACAACTTTTAGGCATGAAAACAAAAACACCGCCCCTCCCCCCACCAACAACTTTTAGTCATGAAAACAAAAACACTGGCCCCTCCCCCCACCAACAACTTTTAGGCATGAAAACAAAAACACCACCCCTCCCTCCACCAACAACTTTTAGGCATGAAAACAAAAACACCGCCCCTCCCCCCACCAACAACTTTTAGGCATGAAAACAAAAACACTGGCCCCTCCCCCCACCAACAACTTTTAGGCATGAAAACAAAAACACCGCCCCTCCCCCCACCAACAACTTTTAGGCATGAAAACAAAAACACTGGCCCCTCCCCCCACCAACAACTTTTAGGCATGAAAACAAAAACACTGGCCCCTCCCCCCACCAACAACTTTTAGGCATGAAAACAAAAACACTGGCCCCTCCCCCACCAACAACTTTTAGGCATGAAAACAAAAACACCGCCCCTCCCCCCACCAACAACTTTTAGTCATGAAAACAAAAACACTGGCCTCTCCCCCCACCAACAACTTTTAGGCATGAAAACAAAAACACTGGCCCCTCCCCCACCAACAACTTTTAGTCATGAAAACAAAAACACCACCCCTCCCCCCACCAACAACTTTTAGTCATGAAAACAAAAACACCACCCCTCCCCCCACCAACAACTTTTAGTCATGAAAACAAAAACACTGGCCCCTCCCCCCACCAACAACTTTTAGTCATGAAAACAAAAACACTGGCCCCTCCCCCACCAACAACTTTTAGGCATGAAAACAAAAACACCGCCCCTCCCCCACCAACAACTTTCAGTCATGAAAACAAAAACACTGGCCCCTCCCCCACCAACAACTTTCAGTCATGAAAACAAAAACACTGGCCCCTCCCCCCCACCAACAACTTTCAGTCATGAAAACAAAAACACCGCCCCTCCCCCACCAACAACTTTCAGTCATGAAAACAAAAACACCGCCCCTCCCCCACCAACAACTTTCAGTCATGAAAACAAAAACACCGCCCCTCCCCCACCAACAACTTTCAGTCATGAAAACAAAAACACTGGCCCCTCCCCCCCACCAACAACTTTTAGGCATGAAAACAAAAACACCGCCCCTCCCCCCACCAACAACTTTTAGTCATGAAAACAAAAACACCGGCCCCTCCCCCACCAACAACTTTCAGTCATGAAAACAAAAACACTGGCCCTCCCCCCACCAACAACTTTCAGTCATGAAAACAAAAACACCGCCCCTCCCCCACCAACAACTTTCAGTCATGAAAACAAAAACACCGCCCCTCCCCCCACCAACAACTTTCAGTCATGAAAACAAAAACACCGCCCCTCCCCCACCAACAACTTTCAGTCATGAAAACAAAAACACTGGCCCCTCCCCCACCAACAACTTTCAGGCATGAAAACAAAAACACTGGCCCCTCCCCCACCAACAACTTTCAGTCATGAAAACAAAAACACTGGCCCTCCCCCCACCAACAACTTTCAGTCATGAAAACAAAAACACTGGCCCTCCCCCCACCAACAACTTTCAGTCATGAAAACAAAAACACTGGCCCCTCCCCCACCAACAACTTTCAGTCATGAAAACAAAAACACTGGCCCCTACCCCACCAACAACTTTCAGTCATGAAAACAAAAACACTGGCCCTCCCCCCACCAACAACTTTCAGTCATGAAAACAAAAACACCGCCCCTCCCCCACCAACAACTTTCAGTCATGAAAACAAAAACACCACCCCTCCCCCACCAACAACTTTCAGTCATGAAAACAAAAACACTGGCCCCTCCCCCACCAACAACTTTTAGGCATGAAAACAAAAACACTGGCCCCTCCCCCACCAACAACTTTCAGTCATGAAAACAAAAACACCGCCCCTCCCCCCTCCAACAACTTTTAGTCATGAAAACAAAAACACCGGCCCCTCCCCCACCAACAACTTTCAGTCATGATAACAAAAACACCGCCCCTCCCCCACCAACAAGTTTTAGTCATGAAAACAAAAACACCGGCCCCTCCCCCACCAACAACTTTCAGGCATGAAAACAAAAACACTGGCCCCTCCCCCACCAACAACTTTCAGTCATGAAAACAAAAACACCGCCCCTCCCCCCACCAACAACTTTCAGTCATGAAAACAAAAACACCGCCCCTCCCCCACCAACAACTTTCAGGCATGAAAACAAAAACACTGGCCCCTCCCCCACCAACAACTTTCAGTCATGAAAACAAAAACACTGGCCCCTCCCCCCCACCAACAACTTTTAGGCATGAAAACAAAAACACCGCCCCTCCCCCACCAACAACTTTCAGTCATGAAAACAAAAACACTGGCCCCTCCCCCCCACCAACAACTTTTAGGCATGAAAACAAAAACAAAAAAGTTCACTTTGAACTGTGGTATTGAATGGACAGTGTTCATTTTGGCATGAATGTTCATTCCTTCTAGGACTCTGGAATATTTGATGCGACATCTGGTCAAGATGTCCACATACGCGTCTGAGACCAACATGCATGCCAGAAACCTTGCCATCGTGTGGGCCCCAAACCTCCTCAGGTGTGTGTGCTGTAGGAATCCTTTTTGTTCTTTGGATGTTCTCCAATCATCCCTTTTACCAGTTATTATGAAATCGGCATGTCCTATTCTGCAGATCGAAGGACATCGAGTCAACCGGTTTTAACGGCACAGCAGCATTCATGGAGGTGCGAGTTCAGTCCATCGTGGTGGAGTTTATTCTCACTCATGTGGCCGAGCTCTTCCCAGGATCAGGTATTTGATCTTTCCTTGCCTTTCATTATCAACATTAAATTGTCAATGTTTCTTAGTTATCATAGTTATCACTGTAACCCAGATAAAGAAAAGGAGTAACAAGTCGAAATTTTTTGTGGTAATCAACATTATGCCACAAATTAAGTCTCCATTAATCCGGACGCATTTGAAAACGGCGTTTTCGTTTCAAAACGCTCTCCGTCCACACTAACGTTTTTAAGCGTTTTCTAAAAGTTGCTCGTCCACACTGAAACATATGAAAATGCTTAAATCATGTCACTGCACATGCGGGACATCCCGTTGCACGTTCGGTCTGAAACGCAATTGTCCTCGTGTTCCGTCGCCGGACACCAATTCCGAGTAAACTTCCCTTCGCCTTTGAAGGAACACAATGTGAAGATTGTACAAAGTAACATTTATTTTTTAACAACGCTATCAAAGTGAGTATCAAGTACAACAGCGCCGCTATAACACGGGCCGCCATCTTGATTGTTTTGGTTGGATAGATCACATGACTGCATCACATAACAACAAGTACATCATCATTTTCAGATATATCCGTTTTCACAGTCCACACCACATGGCAAAAATGCCATTTTAAAGTTTATCAACTTTTGAGTGCATTATCAAAAAACTACGTTTTCGCCGACAAAAAGAAAAAAAAGGCCAAAATGGAGAAAAAAAAAAAGCATTTTCAAACTAAAACATTTTAGTGTGGACAAGGCCGAGTTTAACTTGGATTGAACCCGGAATATTTCTTTAAACATTCTCTTAAGTTCCTGTGACAACATTGTATGAATAAAGTGAACTATACTTTCCATTTTCATTTTTTTTAAAAATGCAAGATTTCGCTACATTAACGCCTCGCTTCCACACTGGAACGTCGTTATCCTCCACCGAAAACTGAGACTTTGAAAATGAAAATGCTCTCCATTATCGTATACTTTGGAAAACTGAAAACTGGGTTTCAAACTTAAATGGATTAGTGTGGACATGGCCTTAATGTGTAACACGTCTCCTGCACCGTCAACACAGGTTTGGCTGTGGAGCGCAGGAAGTCCCTCCCCTCACCCTCGGTGCTGTCCGGTCAGGATGACCATTTCTTCAAGTCTTTGCCTTTGCATTGTTCAGGAAACCTCAGTCCTGGTGATGGGCCGCCACCCATGCGACCATACCATGCAATCATCGACGGCACTGACAAGTGAGTCTCGATTCATACATTATCCGTATATATAGTATTGTATAATACGGATAATATAGTCTAGTATGCCAGATTAAGGCATCCCAAATCATAGTACATTGCAGATAGTATGCCAAAGGTGCCAGGATATTATACTTTCTAAGTGTGCATCCGTGCATTCTTTTGGGGCTCATAACCACAACATTTCGCAACTGAAAAAGTTCAGTAAACAGTTTCAAAACTACATTTTTGAGTTATGAAATTGCAAACTGTACGCAGCAAATACTTGCCATATTATCTACTTAAAAGTATGTTCTTTCCCATCATCAGTGAAGTACATACCCTCCTATTCTGTAGAAAGCGGTCAGTTACAATACAGAAACAATACTGGTGTAACTTTTTGTTTAAAGGAATGATAACGTGTCTTCCCTGAAGTAAAAACAAGAATTTATGTAACTTCTCTTCAATAAAAACGTACACTTCTATAAGTTGAAACGTGAAGAAAATACAAGAATGTTTCATTTATTTGGGGCAGATCGCTGCCATCTGGTGAAAAAAGAAAAATAACAAGACTTGAAAATCATGTTATGACAATAATAGCCAGTAGGTGGCATCGGTGTTCTATGCAGACACAGTGAAGTAATTCTATATTGGATCATAAGTTATGCATATAGATATATATATACATTTAGACATTATCAAACTATTATTTGTCAAATTTTTGCACTTGTTTTTGTTATTTTTAACTGTTTTGAAGTGTCAGTTCTTGTATAATGTCCCATTATGCTTACAGTCAGACCTGACCTTGGTGTTACAAAGAGAAGACTTTGAATAATCGTTCTGTTACAATCCTTCAAAATTCATTATAATGTCAAGAAAATGAACAGTAATACACAGTAATAGACTGTTAAATGTCACATTTTTTTTATGACTACTTAGACGTACTGAATCAAGTCCAAATTCCAAAGGCAAAGGAAAAGAAAAGTCAGCAAGTCTTGAACTACTCGGATAAAAGAAAACCATTTTTATTACATCAGAAAAAGTGATTTCGGTCAAACATAACCGAACAGTATATGAAGGTTAATGAGAAGCCTTATGCTTTGTTCGGATTAGCGTACTACCATGCTACTAAGTAATAGAGTAGTATCGAAGAGTGCTGAGTGAGTCCAGTCAGGCTACCTAAGCAACCAATTGGCCCAGTTGCTAGGGAGGGTAGAGTCACATGGGGTAACCTCCTCGTGGTCACTATAATGTGGTTCTCGCTCTCGGTGGGGCGTGTGGTGAGTTGTGTGTGGATGCCGCGGAGAATAGCGTGAAGCCTCCACATGCGCTACGTCTCCACGGTAACGTGCTCAACAAGTCACGTGATAAGATGCGCGGATTGACGGTCTCAGACGCGGAGGCAAGTGAGATTCGTCCTCCGCCACCCGGATTGAGGCGAGTCACTACACCACCACGAGGACTCAGAGCACATCGGGAATTGGGCGTTCCAGATTGGGGAGTAAAAGAGTAGTATGGAAGTATGCATTGCAGAATTTAGCCCTAACCTTCCATAATACCTCTCTAAACAATGATTTCTTCTACTGATCATGTGGAATCTATAAAATGAACATCTGTATTCTGTTCAGGAGGAAGAGTTCCCTCAAAGGCAGAAAGTGGAGATCTATCTTTAATTTGGGTGCGAGACTGCACGATCCACGCAAGAAAAACAAATATTGTCCTAAAGGTATGAGAATCTGAGATGTCCATGCCAAGTTTAAAAGAACACTTGCCCTCTCACATCCAATGAAACATTTTAGTTCCTTCTTAGTTTCTTTGTTTGTCGTTTGTCTTCTTCTCTAGATTAAAGTTTCAATTTTCGCTCATTATATTTTCTAAAAACACAGATAAAGAGGAGATGTCTCTGCGGCCGGCGAAAAGTATGGACTCTCTGAGCTCAGGGGCTTATGGGGTGGAAGGTATGAGAAATATTTCATCATCTGCTCATGAAAGAATAAAGACTATTGAGGGGCTGATTCAATTATTTGGCTTAATTTGAAGGATAATCAATGTTAGATACATTCATTGACCAGATTGACATGCACATCTTTTCTTTATTATGATCCTCTCATTAAACCTTGCTTTGCATGCTGCATATAGTGTACAGTTATTGCACTTGTATTTTATAAATGAGGTCCCAGGATCTTACTTGTGTTCACTGCTGTAAAACATAAAGATTGTTTTCACCTCTCTCAGATTCGAAGCATCCTCAAACGCTTCCTCCTCTGGTCATGTCCGTGGCCTCGGGCAGCTCAGAGGGCATGTCTTCTGTCGGTGGGGGCATGTCTAGTGGTTATGCGGTGACGTACCGGCGTACGGGCGGGGCACAGGTGAGCATGGTGAGTGGAGGGACTGCAGGTACTTACAATCGTCTGGATGCAGGGGGCGGAGCCACTGGCACAGAAGGATCATCGCAGGGCGTGTCCAGGTCCCCGGGCATGACGAACAAAGCGGACCGCCGCGCTGGTATCCACATATCAGGACCCTTCTCAGTGACTGTTCCCCTTCACATTACGTCGGGGTTGGCTTTGGGTGTTCTACAGGGGGGCTGGAATGAGAAGGAAGAGGACGGTGAGGAAGAACATCCAGAAACAGAAGACGGCAATGACACTGGGCAGAAAGAGGACGAGAGGATGTCCACAGATGGGAATTCGCAAACAGAGACAAAAAATAATGATGTTCTAGAAATCAGCTTGGACAGTCAGGTGGATTGTGGGAAGGAATTAACAATGATTACAGGAAAGGAAAACGTTAAGCAAGACACATACAGAGGAGCAGAGAAAGTAGATCTGACACTGAATCTAGAGTCTGTGAAGCCAAATCTAGAAGATACAGAGCCACAGGACAAAAAAGAAACCATTGAGGGGGATTACATGGGTAAGATTATCTAAATGATGCTGAGAAATATTGTGATTACAACTATAGGAATACACCACAACAGTAGTCCCAGAAGTAAACATCCCATACATTTTCTCTATAAAGAAATAGATTTTTAACTATAACATAGAAACTTCTTAAGTCAGACCAACCATGAGCTCTGAGGTTTCTAAGTAAATATGTACTTTGGTCAGTATGATGTCAACATGTTTAATAGACAAATACCTGGTGAAGAACTACACTACCCATAATCCTAAAGAGAAATGCACCAATCAGAGCATTTTTTTTGTCCTAACTTTGTAAACATACTGTTCTGTTTTGGCCTCACTTTGAAAAGTCTCATTTTATTCCACTAGGTGGCAGCAAACACTAGAAAAATATTTATTTCTCTATCACATTCCATCACAATATACAGATGTGAACTGTAGGTGGCGCTCTAACACATTCCATCACAATACACAGATGTGAACTGTAGGTGGCGCTCTAACACATTCCATCACAATATACAGATGTGAACTGTAGGTGGCGCTCTAACACATTCCATCACAATACACAGATGTGAACTGTAGGTGGCGCTCTAACACATTCATCACAATACACAGATGTGAACTGTAGGTGGCGATCTAACACATTCCATCACAATACACAGATGTGAACTGTAGGTGGAGCTCTAACACATTCCATCACAATATACAGATGTGAACTGTAGGTGGCGATCTAACACATTCCATCACAATATACAGATGTGAACTGTAGGTGGAGCTCTAACACATTCCATCACAATACACAGATGTGAACTGTAGGTGGCGCTCTAACACATTCCATCACAATACACAGATGTGAACTGTAGGGGGCGCTCTAACACATTCCATCACAATACACAGATGTGAACTGTAGGTGGCGCTCTAACACATTCCATCACAATATACAGATGTGAACTGTAGGTGGAGCTCTAACACATTCATCACAATACACAGATGTGAACTGTAGGTGGAGCTCTAACACATTCCATCACAATACACAGATGTGAACTGTAGGTGGCGCTCTAACACATTCCATCACAATACACAGATGTGAACTGTAGGGGGCGGTCTAACACATTCCATCACAATACACAGATGTGAACTGTAGGGGGCACTCTAACACATTCCATCACAATACACAGATGTGAACTGTAGGTGGCGCTCTAACACATTCCATCACAATATACAGATGTGAACTGTAGGTGGAGCTCTAACACATTCCATCACAATACACAGATGTGAACTGTAGGTGGCGCTCTAACACATTCATCACAATACACAGATGTGAACTGTAGGCGGAGCTCTAACACATTCCATCACAATACACAGATGTGAACTGTAGGTGGCGCTCTAACACATTCCATCACAATACACAGATGTGAACTGTAGGGGGCGCTCTAACATATTCCATCACAATACACAGATGTGAACTGTAGGTGGCGCTCTAACACATTCATCACAATACACAGATGTGAACTGTAGGTGGAGCTCTAACACATTCCATCACAATACACAGATGTGAACTGTAGGTGGAGCTCTAACACATTCCATCACAATACACAGATGTGAACTGTAGGCGGCGCTCTAACACATTCCATCACAATACACAGATGTGAACTGTAGGCGGCGCTCTAACACATTCCATCACAATACACAGATGTGAACTGTAGGCGGCGCTCTAACACATTCCATCACAATACACAGTTGTGAGCTGTAGGCGGCGCTCTAACACATTCCATCACAATACACAGATGTGAACTGTAGGCGGCGCTCTAACACATTCCATCACAATACACAGATGTGAACTGTAGGTGGCGCTCTAACACATTCCATCACAATACACAGATGTGAACTGTAGGTGGCGCTCTAACACATTCCATCACAATACACAGATGTGAACTGTAGGTGGAGCTCTAACACATTCCATCACAATACACAGATGTGAACTGTAGGTGGCGCTCTAACACATTCCATCACAATACACAGATGTGAACTGTAGGTGGCGCTCTAACACGTTCCATCACAATACACAGATGTGAACTGTAGGTGGCGCTCTAACACATTCCATCACAATACACAGATGTGAACTGTAGGTGGCGCTCTAACACATTCCATCACAATACACAGATGTGAACTGTAGGTGGCGCTCTAACACATTCCATCACAATACACAGATGTGAACTGTAGGTGGCGCTCTAACACATTCCATCACAATACACAGATGTGAACTGTAGGTGGCGCTCTAACACATTTTACCCCTCACAGATGAGCTCGTCCATAGACATTCAGTCTAGTGTTCAGTTCAAGCAACACCCTCATTATTTCATTGAATATCTCGGCCTCTGAGTGGACTACAAGCTCATTATAGGTGTCATTAGAAAGCTGAGATCTATAGACACCCCCCCTCCCCACACACACACACACACACACACACACACACACACACACACACACACACACACACTCATTTGCGATAATAAATAACATTTTATCATCACTAGTCGAAAACATCTTTTTTTGACGATTTGTTTTGCATGCTTGTCCTGTGGGATTGAATATTTTATTCTGGACATCTAAAATATAAAATTGGATTATTCACAAAAGCAATTTCACAGACAAGTAAACAATGGCTCATTTTTTAGAGAACTGTTTATGGTAAAAGTAGATATATCGTTTTTAGCTATTCGAGGTTTACAGCAGCATTTATTGGAGCATAAAATAGACATTTGTATTTGTTGACTTACAGAAATCATATATTTCTTTGTGATTCTTTTGAACTGTGGTATGAGGGCAACAAAATGAACAGTTATATTCCTGAGAGTGAGAGCTTTCATTTGATATATGACTTGTCCATTTAGGTGCTATGAGAAAGACTTTTATTTTCATATAAGTATTTCTACCCCCATTACCTCTAGGGGGCGCCAATTTTCAACACGAATGATTTGAAGCCATATTTTGTAATTTTAAATGACATAAATGCAGAAGTGATGGTTATCTATGAAAAGTTCATATTCTAAGCTTTCAAATGACACCTCATATGCCTGACTCATGTATACGAGGACTTTAACGTTTTTAATGTAAAAATGTTCACGATATAGAGTTTAAGGGGTTTTCAACACTGTTGCACTCTATAGTATGAAAAAGAGAGTGAATTCA
This sequence comes from Moxostoma hubbsi, assembly GCA_032164185.1. NCBI lineage: Eukaryota > Metazoa > Chordata > Actinopteri > Cypriniformes > Catostomidae > Moxostoma > Moxostoma hubbsi. Next base: position 49,916,805 of record JAVLUX010000009.1, on the reverse strand, counting down.
AATCTGAATGTGTTTCACAGACATGAGAGGAAACCTGAATCAAGAATCATCAGAAGCTCAGTGGGGGACTGACAGTAAACTGTCCCCCGTGTATGTGGAGTTTCATGAACAGGATCTTCCAATGGATTTCCAGGAAGCTTTCGGGTTCCTCGATTTGATGGACAGCAGTGCATCAAACCAGGTGTGTTTATACCTGTGTGTGAACAAGCTGAAGAAATACTGTTTCAATAGGTCGCCATCCTAATCCAAAAGGAACAATATAAGTGTCTGATTTGAAACATTATACATAGGAAACAAAACTCACTCATGTGGCAAACAAACAGTACATCGCTCTGAAAGACTACAACACGGTCTGATGTTAGCATGTTGCTAAGCTAATAACTTGATACTATAATAAGCCAAACATAATACACAAAAAAAGCATATCACACACATATATTGGATTAAATAATGTATAGAAATAACTTTTTTCTATAACCTTTTCAATGCTGTAAGCGATTCATTTTTGGAATACAGTACGTAAATGTTAATGAAATATGTCTATTAAGGTGGTGTAATTCAGTGGCTAAAGGCTTTTTCATACCAAACACAAATTTTCACCTTTTTAGGTCTGGCAGAAGTTATCTAAAAAAAAAAAAAAAGAGATAAAAAAAAATTCTTGCAATTCGAAATGCATTCTTCGCTCATCCAGGGACATCCCCCCCGCCCCCCCCACCCCCCCACCAACAACTTTTGGGTAGACGGGAGGCAAGTCATAATCCGTCCCTGGGCTCATCTGCAAAGGGTACATACAATCTGCCTTAGAATTTGGTCAAAACGAGACATCTTTTAAGTAGGGCTGTCAATTGATTAAATTTTTTATCAAATTAATTACATGATGTGCTGATTAATTAATTAAATTAATCGCAATTAGTCGCATATATCAATATTTGCTGAGAAAGGCCCCCCAAATAAAAATAATAAAATAAATAGCAAAAAATATATATATTTAAATAATTCTAAATATAAAATTAGAATTTTTTTGTAATTATGACTTTTTTTTAAAAATATAAAATATAATTTTTTTTTTTATTAAAATAGGTTGCATTATTGTGGCAGACGAGTAAAGCATTGATTAGGCAATGCAAAAGGTAGCTTCAGAATGCATTTAATGGTTTATTTGTATATCAATGAATATAAGCATCACTGGCCTACAGTCCATGGCAACCCATTTTGCAGTTCAACCCGTCAATCTGTTCAAGGTAGATTTAGCTTATTATAAGGGCTTTTCAAAGGAAGCATCTATGTGCACATGCATGGGACAGACACTTTTGGAGCGTCTCACTTTTGTTGCACAAGAGGCACTACAAAAACAATTACTTTTATTAACTTTCACACAAATCATAAACACTTACCTTTCTCCCCGTTCCTCACACAATACTTTCTCCTTTCAGGCACATTTACAAAGTCTCTGAAACCTGCAGTTGTCAAGCACCTTCTATAAAAGAGCAATCTGTATAACTCCATATTAAAAAACTACAGACCAATCTCAAATCTTCCTTTCATAGGAAAGATCATTGAAAAGGTTGTTTTCAATCAGCTGAACAAACTCTTAAACTCAAATGGCTACTTGGACAATCTCCAGTCTGGTTCCGAACACATCACTGCACAGGGATGGTTCTTATATAGATACTTAAATGATATTCGGCTAAATACTGATGCAGGCTAAATATCAGTGCTGGTATTAGTAGATCTCTGTGCTGCTTTTGACACTGTTGTCATTCATTCAAACATTCCCCTAGACAGATTGGAAAACTGGGTAGGGCTCTCTGGGACGCTCCTCAGCTGGTTCAGGTCATATCTAATAGGGAGGGGTTCCAGTAGAGAGACATCCATGACGTGTGGAGTCCCGCAAGGCTCAGTTCTTGCAGCACTCCTGTTCAACCTGCATATGCTCCCACTAGCCCAAATTATGAAAAAGAACCATATTGCATACCATAGCTATGCAGGCGACACCCAGATTTATCTAGTCCTATCGCCAAATGACTACACCCCCATAGACTCTCTGTGCCAAAGCTGTAGCTCAGGTGGTAGAGCGGGTCGGTCACTAATCACAGGGTTGGTGGTTCGATTCCCTGCCCACATGTCTCCACACACTCACACACCAATGACAGCAGAGCTGCCATGGAAGGCACTAGCCTGCCATTGGGAGCAACTTGGGGTTCAGTGTCTTGCCCAAGGACACTTCGGCATGTGGAGTCATGTGGGCCAGGAATCGAACCGCCAACCCTGTGATCAGTGGCAAACCCACTCTACCACCTGAGCCACAGCCACCCCTACCCCATAAAGGATTGGTGTACAAGTTCTTTTCATCTGTTTTGAGAGAAAATGTAACTCTCTTTTAGCGCCACACAGTGGACATTTCACATCTGGACTGCCGCGATACGTGTAACGAAACACGTAATATCCTTTTCACGAGTTCAGTCTGTCTATAGTGTCTAAAAATGCTGTCTAGGTAGACAACTCGGTACGCTCTGTATCCGCTACTCTCTCATTTCTTTTTTACTGCTTTCCAGATTTTTCCAGAGTTTTCCGTAGAGCCACCCTGTTTTGAAGAGGAAGATGAGGAAGTGGAGGATGAAAACAAGGACAATCAAGCTCTCTCCTGCGCAACACAAAACCACAGTAATGCCTCTGAAGTGGCCGCAGCTAAAATAATCAGTCCGACAATCAAACACATGCTTCTATCTGGCAAATCACACAGTTTACCATATAAGTCCCGCCCCTTCATGCCCACCCTGTCATTATCCTCGGATGAAGAATACAGCCCTGGTGACGATGATGAAGATGATGATTCCGATAAAGGCTCTGAATATGAGGTCATGTTTTGTCAAAGTCTCCCATCCAGTCGTGATTTTCACGGTCTATCCTGGTCAAGTCCACCAACATCTGCTTCAACAAACAATGTGGCAGAAGTTCCCTCCAGCAACCAATCAGAATGCTTAGATGAGGAACACAGAATATATCTTCCAGAGTACATCGAAGATGTGCAAGCCATTATCCAATCAGAAGACGTGATTCTTGAAGCTACCACAATGATCGATAATCGCGAAGAGCATCTCAGTTCAGATGATTTAAAGATGAACGATCTTCATATGGATGGAAAGAAGAATGAAGAGAGAGAATCAGAGGACGTGGAGAATGGTATAGACACTGTAACGTAAGTACCTGAGAGTATGGGCGTAAATCATGTTTTTCTGTAGCATTATTGTAGTACACATGACCGTAGTAACCCCTTGTTGTTAATACAAACACTAGGAATCCACCGATGTATCGGCCGCCGATATTGATCGGCCAATTATTATAAACCAAATTATAACCATTTGCATATCGGCAATAAGCATGAAAACGCCGATATGAAAAACAGATGGTTGATTTATAATTAATTAGGAACACACTTTATAAAAACACTTTGAAAATAGTGATCTGATAATAAAATAGGGTAAGTTGCATAATATTGGTATCGTTATCGACCTATAGTTTTTAGTTAAAATTGGTATCGGTATCTGCCAAATATTTTTATATTGGTGCATCCCTAACAATTACCATGGTTAAGTTATGGTTACTGTAGTAAATCCATGGTTAATTATCATAAGGGTTAATCATGGTTTTACTATAGTAACCATAGTTGAACTATACTATTTGTAGTAAAACCATAGCAACCACAAAATTATGATTTAAAAATATGGTTACTGTAGTAAAAGCATAGTTCATTTATGGTGAGGGAATGCATAAATCCCTCCCTTTCCTCTAAAGGGCTCCGTAGTTAAGCACAATGTCCAAGCTGCTCTTTCTCATATAATGAAAGTGGATGGGGACTGGGGCAGTCACGCTCTAAGAGATACAAAAACGCACCATAAAACTATCATAAACGTAGCATGACTCATGCACTACATTACAGTTCTTCTGAAGCCATATGATATCATCATGTGAGGAACAGGACCAAATTTAAGTCATAATTTCCCAATCTTCTTCCTAGAAAAGAGCAGTACATTCTTTAAGGAATCAATACAAGTTAAGCTCAATCAACAGCATTTGTGGCATAATGTTGATTACCCAAAAAATTTATTTCGAATCATCCCTCCGTTTCTTTAAAAAAAAAAGGCACTGAGCGTCCACGTACAGGACGTGTGATGCAAATTTCGTCATTAGCAGCTGCGTGAGCAATAAACACATGCATGCAGATTTTTATAAAGGCCAAAGTGTACGTCAGTGTCCGCGTAGTGGATCGCAAATTGCATCATCAGCACAGCCATGCGGCTCGACCACACGCCGCCTAGATTTTCTTAACCTTGGTTGTGCACGTCACTGACGCATGCATTGCTACTTATTGTACTAAAAGAGTTTGTTTACACACTAGGGAGAGCGCCAATGGAGCATTGGACGCATGGGACTGCGTCTACGCCAGAGTGCGTTACAGCAAAAGTTGAAATGCTCTCATCTTTTGGTCGCATGACGGGGCTTCACTTGCATTTTCAGTGTAACCCTTGCGTTTTCCTTGTCCGACCTTCCGATGCATTCACAGCGTTCTCAAACGCAACGTTAACTCTAGTGTGTAGGTGCCCTATCACAAAGAAGTTGTAGTGGACATGCATCAAACGTGTTCGTATTTGCTCACGGTCAGAAGAGTATACTCGCAAAGGCAACGCGGTCGACCAGGCGTGAGCCGATCTGGAACGTGCAAAAACGAAGTGCACATCTTTGATGCGCCTGGAGTTATTTGTACTAATTAGTTGGTCCACAAGGTGGCAACACTCACATTTGAGCTGTTGCTGTCACAGAAGAAGCGCTAGAAGATGTAATCACCACTAAACAGCAGAAGATGAAGGTAAAAACAACAACAGTGGATGTGCAAGTCAAAAGCGCGTGTGTCAGGAGGTCTGGAGATACCTGTATTTGTACATATTTGTAAAGACATTGTTATGTGTCTAAACTCCTGAAGAGAAAGTATGGTGTCTCATAGAAGTTGTAGCATGCATGCGCCAAATGCCTGTGTATATGCACGGCGTTATATGAAATATACTTTGACAGTCACGCGTTGGTCAAAATGGAAGTATACCAAGGGCTTTTAACGACCATAAAAACAACGGTTTAAACAACTTTACAGCTCAGATGTTTTAACATTAATGTAAGTCACATTTCTGCCTTTTAAACTCTCCAAAAATTGACCCCATTCACTTCCAAGTGTCTCACTGTAACACAGATTTGTGATTCTTTTAAAGAAAAGAAGGGACGAGTTGAAATTATTCTCTGTGTCGTTTAAATTTGTACTGTTTTGTCCATTATTTGTGTCATATATTTTACTTTTATTTTGCTACAGGGTAGAAGACAACCCAGAAAGTGAAGCCAGTGAAGAGGACACATATTTTGGACCAGACTCGATACCATCTTCGCCAGAGCTCAACCAGACCAAGATCGCCTCGAACATCAGCGTCCATGATGAGCCCATCCCAGAACAGTTTACAGATGGAGAGGCTCAACAAGTGCTGGATGCCGACGTCTACCAAGACAACACAGTGAGTGATGTCATAATCGCAGATGACCTCACTGCCATGGACCACTCTTTGGCTCCTCAAGACGAAGTGACGACGGATCAACCACCGGAGGAACAAAAAATGTTTTCCAGTGACAGAGACGTGATTGAGGACATGAGGACATTGGAAGATGGTGAAACAGAGGAAGAGAAGAAAGGTGATGAAACTACAGAAGAAGGGGAAAATATGTTGGAGGCTGAGGAGTTAAAAGCGACAGAACATGAAGAAAAATGGTGGGAAAATGAAGAGAACCCTGAGGAAAAAGCTCAAGAGATGGAAGAGTTTGTACACATCAATGAAATGGTTCAAGACTCAGAGGAAGATGCACCTGTAGAAGGATGTAGCGATGAAAACGTAGACCAGAACGATGTAGAGGAAAACGATGGAGAAAAGACGAGCAATGACAAGAACGTTGGAGGTTCTGAGGAGAACGCCAACGATAAAACAGACAGTTGTTATGAGTTAAGTTCTACAGACATAGTTGAGGGAAATATCTCTCATGAAGGAATAACAGAAGAGATCTTTGAAGTAAAAGAAGGTCCTTTATATAGTGACGATCTTGAACAGTCCACAATCATCCATCAACCAGACGAGATTCCGTGTGAAAAAATGGAGGACAGGGAGACGGAAGAGGTGGCAATGATCCCAGACATCGAATTGCCACAGAGTGTTGAACACATTGATGTGCCAGAGCTGGAGCGGATGACAAACGATCCCAAACATTCTCCATGTAAAGTGGTATATCAGGTGAAGGCCGTACCCGTTGTCCCACCCAAACCTCAAAACTCCAAGCTCACCGCGTTCACTCTCAGACACAGATATTCACAGGTAGTGGACACAGCCAAACCGGATGAAACAGACGTACAGCACATAGAAAACAAGAAGCAGAGAGAGAATGAGAAGACAGAGGAAACCGATGAAACCACAGAGAACGTTAAACAACAGCTGAAGGAAACCGATGTGGATGGGATGAGTCAGGAAGATGGGACAATGCAAGAAAGGGAGGATCCGAGAGAAAGACAGGAGACTTGGGATGGTGGGAAAGATTGGGGGAAAGATGTCATTAGGGAAACGGAGAAAGAGGTGAAGAGGAACAGCACCATCAGTATGTGTTTCGATGAAGCTGTCGCTCGAGCCACGGTGAAGAGGAGCAGAGAGAGAGAAAACACAGACATATTATCAGGAGCTCAGAGGGAACGAGAGAACAGACGAGACGGATCCAAAAACCGAGAGAAAGAGGACGAGAGCAAAACTGACTAGGGGACCATGTATGTTCAAATGTGTTCAAAGAATGGCAAACAACTTCTTCATTAGGCTGCTCTCATTAGGGGTCGCCACAGCGGACCATCTGTGATCCGCATATTTGACTTGGCACAGGTTTTTCGCCGGATGTCCTTCCTGACACAACCCCCAGTGGCTGTGGGACTATCACTCTTACCTGCGGGGTAACTTACAGCCTCCGACCACTTAACATGCATGTTTTTGGAAACCGGAGCACCCGGAGTAAACCAAACGAGAACATGCAAACTCCGCACAGAAAGGCCCAGTTGAGCCGGGCCTCGAACCCGGGACATTCTTGCTGTGAGGCGCCAGTGCTAACTGGCCAAAAGAATGGCAAGCAACTAATGTACCTATTCTACTTTTCTTTCAATACCAATACCAATTTTATCATGCATCAAAATGTTTTTATTCAAATAAATGTAGCCGACCTTTCAGGCTTGTTCTGTTGCAATTGTCATACAGTCATCTGGATTAAAGGTGATGTAAGGGATATATTTCATGAGTCATGAGGTATCTCACCGGTCTCTATGACAGCTCTAGACTTTGTAAACAGCAGGCCGCGGCCTCTAACGCTCTCCGCCTGTCGATCATTTTTAATGTTCTCATATGGGACTTTTCCATGTTACGGTTCGTCTCGTCCCGACTCTTTACTTTTCTGAGCTTGCTGTTCCACTGCAGTTTAGTGCCACCTCAACGTGGGTGGGATTATAGGCTGATCATCATAGTTACGCTGCCGTGACATCATCATAAATGTGACACAAAACAATAACTCGACCGCTAGCTGTTAGCTGCTAGCTCATTGTGATGCATAAAGCAGTTGTTCATGGTGATTTTACACAAGTGTAACAGTTAAATTGTCCTGGTTGTTTTAGAAGCTTCCAGTAGCTGATCAACTAAATAAAGTGAAGCTTTCAAGCAGAGTATTGAGTTAGCGTAACAAAATGTACCATCCTCCACCGTGGATTCCAACAACGCCGTGGACGAGTCCAGCGCACTCTCCCTCCCATTGCTCGCCGATTTAGATAGCGTCCATTTGGTCGAACCACTTCCACTTTTCCTTGATGGTTCTGTCGTCACTTTTAAGGTTTTTTTAACTTTTCCCTTCACTGTTGGGAGGTCCGGTGGTATCTGTGTGCGGCTAACAGCTGAGACACTTCCTGAGAGACTTTTTCATTTTGTTCATTGCTAACGAGAGGACCGTCTGCACCTCATTTATTGACCATGTTGACCACGGCGTGGTTTTACGCACAGCCATTTCTTTTTACAATTCGAAAGTCGTGTGATCAAATAATCCTGCTATCGCTGTTGCTAACTCTAAAACTAGCAGGTTGATGTCAGTTGTTGCAAATCCAGTGACACCAGTAGTGACGATTCTCTCTGACCAATCAGTGATCTGCAGGATTTTGACTTGGCTGGAACCTCGACCGAGGTGGTACTGAAAAAAGTACCAGGTACCGGGTACTATCCACAGTGGAAAACCCCCAAAAAGCGAGCAGTCGAGTCGAGTTGTACCGTGCAGTGGAAAAGCCCCAATAGTGTTGTCATTGCCATATTCTGATTTATAATTATATTTGTAGTTCAGGGCGCTATTTCGCTACTGTTGTGTTTGATAACCGTGGAAACATGCGTTGTAACGGTTTCAACCAGTATTTTAGAGCTACTTGGTTTCAACGGTATCGGGTACGTCTTTTTGGAAAGAGGGGTCGTGGCTAAAGTCTCGTGGGAGTGAATCGCTTACAGCACCTTTAACTATTCATTTTAAGTATAAGTATTAACTATTAAATCAAAGCTGTCCATTTTCAGCCAGTTTATCAATTAAGGTTGTAGCAGTATAATGTTGTGATCATTATAGTGTTTGTAATAAATGTTAAAGGAATATTCCGGTTCAGCTCAATCGACAGCATTTGTGACGTAATTTTGATTACCACAAACATTTATTTCTACTCATCATTGGGGACAATTTATAGAGGGTTTAAAGGCAGAAATCCGTGCAAATGAATCATTTTATAAAAGCAGTTTTGACGGTCATTTTATAAAACTGGATATAACATTTTAATCATGTTTACACACATTTTGTTTACGTCTTGTGTCTATATTTTTGAAACGGTATTTTAATGTTTACAGATTAAACCCCATTGACTTCCATTGTAAGTGTCTCACTGGAACACACATTTGTGCTTTTATTAAAGATGGGACATTAATTAACATTATGCCCCAAATGCTGTCGATTGAGCTGAACTCGTATTATTCCTTTAATGCATTCAAAGGCACATAAAAAGAGCAGCTCAGGGAAGAAAAACAAACCGAATCTGTATCGATAAAGGATGTGTAATACTGTATATTCAAATGTCATATTTTTAAGAAAGCTTCTGTTGATGTAAACATTTCTATTAAATAAATTAGTTTTCTTTGTGTGATGTTTGCTGTTTTCATTTCTGTTATTATTATATACTATAAGTGTTTACATGTATATTTTAATGTAGGTGCATTTATGTGTTTATACGGTGCACAGTAGACTATAGAATGACTCTCCAGCAAGACAACTTTTGTAAAAATAATTTCAGGTGTGCAATCTGTGGATCCGTAGGCTGTTGGCGGATGTTGGGTGAGTACTTTTATTTGTGTGTTTATTGGGCAAGCACAGGCTGTTATTGGTCAATGTTTACAATCTTAAACTGACCAAAATCAGCATACAGCGGATATAAAAAGTCTACACACCTCTGTTAAAATGCAGGTTCTTGTGATGTAAAAGAATGAGACAAAGATAAATCATGTCAGAACTTTTTCCTCTTTTAATGTGACCTATAATGTGAACAATTCAATTGAAAATCAAACTGAAATCTTTGAGGGGGAAAAATAAATAAAAACTCACAATAACCTGGTTGCATAATTATGCACACCCTTAAACTAATACTTTGTTGAAGCACCTTTTGATTTTATTACAGCACTCAGTCTTTTTGGGTAGGAGTCTGTTAGCATGGCACATCTTGACGTGGCAATATTTGCCCACTCTTCTTTGCAAAAGTGCTCCAAATCTGTCAGATTGGGAGGACGTCTCCTGTGCACGGCCCTCTTCAGATCACCCCACAGATGTTCAATTGGATTCAGGTCTGGGCTCTGGCTGGGCCATTCCAAAACTTTAATCTTCTGGTGAAGCCATGCTTTTGTGGATTTGGATGTGTGATTTGGGTCATTGTTGTGCTGAAAGGTGAACTTCCTCTTCATCTTCAGCTTTCTAACGTACGCCTGAATGTTTTGTGCCAAAATTGCCTGGTATTTGTGCCAAAATTGCCTGGTATTTGTGCCAAAATTGCCTGGTATTTGGAACTGTTCATATTTCCTTCCACCCTGACTAAGGTCCCGGTACCATCTGAAGAAAAACAGCCCCAAAGCATGATGCTGCCACCACCCATGCTTCACTGTGGGTATGGTGTTCTTTGGGTGATGTGCAGTGTTGTTTTGTGCCAAACATACCTTTTGAAATTATGGTCAAAAAGTTCAACCTTGGTTTCATCAGACCATAACACATTTTCCCACGTGCTTTTGGGAGACTTGATGTTTGTTTTTGCAAACTTCAGCCGGGCTTGGATGTTTTTCTTTGTAAGAAAAGGCTTCCGTCTTGCCACCCTACCCCATAGCCCATTCCTATGAAGAATACGGGAGATTGTTGTCACGTGTAGCACACAGCCAGTACTTGCCAGAAATTCCTGCAGTTCCTTTAATGTTGCTGTAGGCCTCTTGGAAGCATCCCTGACCGGTTTTCTTCTCGTCTTTTCACCCATTTTGGAGGGACGTCCAGTTCTTGGTAATGTCTCTGTTGTGCCATATTTTCTCCACTTGATGATGACAGTCTTCACTGTGTTCATGGTATATCTAATGCTTTGGAAAGTCTTTTGTACCCTTCTCCTGACTGATATCTTTCAACAATGAGATCCCTCTGATGCTTTGGAAGCTCTCTGCGGACCATGGCTTTTGCTCTGAGATGCAACTAGGGAAATGTCAGGAAAATCCTACTAGAACAGCTGATCTTTATTTGTCATTAATCAGAGTCACTTTAAATGATGGCAGGTGTGTAATGACTTCTATTTAACATGAGTTTGAAGGTGATTGGTTAATTCTGAACACATCCCCAGTTATAAGAGGGTGTGCACACTTATGCAACCAGGTTATTGTAAGGTTTTTCCCCCACAAACATTTCAGTTTGTTTTTCAATTGAATTGTTCACGTTATAGGTCCCATTAAAAGTGGAAAAAGTTCTGACATGATTTATCTTTGTCTCATTCTTTTATATCACAAAAACCTGCCATTTTAACAGGTGTGTGTAGACTTTTTATATCCGCTGTATATGTAGCTGATAAATAATACATAAATAAATAACGACAGTAGAGTACAGTGGGGTGGGCTAAAGGCACTTTTGGTTTTATTTTCTTCCAAAACACTCAATAGCAACAAAAACAACCTCAGCACTTTTCAAACACACGTTTGTCACTAAACACCGATCCATGATGTCATCGCGTACAATGTATAACGATTGATTTTGAGGCAATATTATATATTATTTTTTTTACTTTTAGTGGAGACCTATTATGCCCCTTTTCACAAGATGTAATATAAGTCTCAGGTGTCCCCTGAATGTATCTGAAGTTTCAGCTCAGAATACCCCACGGATCATTTATTATACCATGTTATAAATGCCTCTTTTTTCCTGTGTGTCTCTTTAAATGCAAATGAGCTGCTGCTCCCCGCCCCCTTTACGGAAGAGGGCTGTGCCTTTACAGCTTCGGTTACTACAGCAACAGCAAATCAGAACCGATATGACTGACAGCGTAAATATCGAGTTCAGACAGGACTGGGAAGAGAAATCGTCCCGGGATTTTACACAGCAACTGGCCCAAAAGTTGAGCGGGGGGTGTTCACTGTCCTTTTCTGCATATCACGGCGCCGTTTTGTTGTCCGTTCTGCATAATGCAGCGGCTCATTTTAGCTTACCGCGGCCCATTCTTCCTGTTTTGCGGCCGACCCATCAGCCCGCTCGGTTCTCCCAATGGTCAGTCCGCCCCTGATTGACCCCAAAGTGCATCGTCCCACCGGGAAAATGCCCGGTATGCCAGATTACCAGTCCAGCTTGTCCACTGCGTCTTCAGTGTCTCTGATGCCGGGAGTTCATGAAGTCTCTTATGTTCACTTTTACAGCAACATCAGAACACTTATGAGACATTATTCTTCTCACTGTATCTGTATGTGTGTAGATCACTCAGGGGAGGAGCTATGATTAATAGGGTGGAGTCTGTCACCAGTCGTGGGCGTGGCCTACTCTAACGTGACGTCACTTTAGAGCAGAAAGGAAAACCGTTCATTTTGACACACTGTTTATGATGAATAGAAATATAAGAGACTTTTATCATTGTAGGGTGGTTGTGCACACACACACTGCAGACTCACATTTATGCACAAACATCATGTAAAAACTTCATATATATTCAATGATTTGAGTAAATGTCACTTGTAAATAAAATAAGTACATTTTACTTCACTTTACAAAGCTGTTGTTCCCAGCATGAATAATTAATGAGCTTGTGTGGTCACACTGTTTGCAAGTTTATCTAGGAAATCTAGTATGTCAGAAGGTCACTTAAGTACTGCGGAGACCATTCAAAGCTTTGTACGTGGTTAACAGAGTTTTATAATTAATATGAAATTTAACAGGTAACGATGATAAAATGATCATATTTCTTGGTTCTCCTCCCAGTAATGCATTACAATAATCTACAAACAAAAAACTGGCAGCTGTCACGAATCCCCGACGACTCTGTCTAAACTCCACATTACGTTGCACAAGGGAGTACACGCGAGAGGTGATACGAGATACGAAAACAAATGCATGATCATATGTTGTGCATTTCAGCTGACATCAGCGACGCGTCGACACTTCTAAAATCGCATCTTTGATAATTCATGCGTTGCGATCGTCGTTCACGGGAGCGAGTGCTGATTTGCCGATGATTTCAGGCTTTTGTCGGCGATCTCCACAAAACTGTCGGCGAACGAAAATCGGCTTTAAAATCATGTCGTTTAAACTCGGCATAATGTGTTCACCCCTGTCGCCGATTCCTCGTGTAATCTGAAAATACCACGACTTCCATGACAAGACTGACAGTTGTGTAATATGAACGGTACCACGATCCGACGTCTTTGAAAGTCGTGTAGTGTGTAGGAGGCATTACAAAACAACCTGTAAAGTTTTCATTTTAAATGTGAGCGCTGTGTAGTTCTAGCGGGAAGACTAGCAGCTGTACATTATTACACCATTAGCGGGGTAACTCCCAGCCAATCACATGTTAGCCATTGCTTTATAAGTCTGCTCACAATCTATCATGTTGCTGTTTCAGTGTGCGAACACACCCCTCCACACCACCACCACCTGTTGAGTCCCGTCCTGCACAGGGGTAGGCTCCTCGCTCCTATCTCCAGCAGGATATGACGGTTCCGAGTATTACAACTTCGTCGGACCACCAGACGGGGCTTACGCCAAAGAGAGACATTACATTTCTGTTTTATATTCATCATATAAATGTCATCTTAATCTCACTCAAGTCTGCGAGTCTTCCTGATAGAAATTGTATCTTTACTCACCGTAATGATGTAGTAATTACAGAAGAGCACATGATGACTGAAGCTCATCAATAGTGACCCGTCCTGGAGTAATGATCAATAAACATGTAAAGACACCATCAGGGTGACACGTGTGACATTTAAACAATACGGTAAACATTGACCAAACTACATTAAATATAACACAGAACACCCCGATGTACGTAACTGATGTTACGAATAAGAAACGGAACTATTCCCATAAAATAGAATGAAATGTGATGGGTCATGCAGGGAATTCCGGGAACGTCCGATAATTGTTTTTTTACTGTAATTTTAACAATAATTTACTGTAAACCGTACATGTACTCTCTTGTTAAACAATGTCAATTTTTTACTATTAATTATACAGGAAAATCTGACTTTTTACATTTAAAAAAAAATTATTTTACAACATTTTTTTGTAAAATCGACTTTATTGTCTTTTAAAATATATTAGATTTTTTACTGTATATTTTACAGTTAATACTCGTAAATCAATAAAAAAAATTTACAGTGTAGTCTTGAGGTCATGTAACATCCATCAAGAGTCAAATTATATTTTAGCGTCTTATTTTTAGAGGTTTTTTGTCCAATAATTATTTCCTCTGTTTTCATCGGAATTGAGTTGAAGGACATTTCTGGCCATCCAATCTTTGATTTCATTGATTTCACTGAATTTTCGTTGGGTTTCAAAGAAATATAAAGTTGGGTATCGTCGGCATAACAAGCGTAAGGAGATTTCGATTTTAAAACGTTTATTTTAATGCCGTTACTGAAATGTTTAAGTTAAATTGACTCGCTCACTTCAGTCAATATGAGGCACATGTCATGAAATTAAGTAGATTTTACTCTTTAGAATGACCAAATAAACATGAAGTAAATCTCACTTACTGCACCCTTTTCTGAAGTGGTTCATTTATAAAAGAACTACTCAAAAAAAGTATCTTGCCCTCATTTTTTTGTTTAAGTTGACACATTTTGCCCCCCTCTCTCTCTATCACTGTCCAATCCAACGCTTGTGTCACATGGTTGCACAACAGTAAACGTGTATATGATTACGCTGTTGAGAGGGGATTTTGAGGGCGCTCACGCTGTTTACAAATGGGACAAAACGCACGCTGGGCTAAACTAACCCTGCAAGTTGGGTTGTTCATTTTAACCCAGCAAATGGGCTATTTATTCAACCCAAACCCAGGGATGCTGGGGCAATATGATCTCATAAGTGGGTTCATATTTTCAGATTTTAAACATTTTGGATGAAAATAATACATGTAATAAGCACATTTAAACTCATTATACAAATGTTTTAATAAACGGCATGTAGAACAATAAAGTAACATTTATAATTAATGTTAAATACACTAGGCATTAAAAACATGAATGTATTAACAATACCCATTGCATTATGAAAAGGATAGGTCACCCAAAAATAACAAATCTCTCATTTACTCGCCCTCATCACAGACGTGTGACTTTCTTCCGCTTCTAAAATTATTTACTGTTGTGTTTTTGTTCAGAATATCTCATCTGTTGGGTCCATTCTGTGTAAATGAATGGTGACCAGAACTTTGAAGAACCCAAAAAGCACATAAGGGCAGCATGAAAGTAACCCAGTGGTTTAATCCATGTCTTCAGAAGTCGTATGATAGGTGTGGGTGAAAAACAGATCAATATAAAAGTTTTTTTTTTTTACTCTAAATCACCACTTTCACATTTGAAAGAAAAACTAAACAGATGCCACGTGTGACTTTTAGATGTGAAAGTGAAGATTTATAGTAGAAAAACTTAAATATTTATTTGTTTCTCACTTTTACAGTCATTTGTTTTGGTCACCATTCACTTGCATTGTACTGACCTACAGAGCTGAGATATTCTTCTAAAAATATTTCTAATATTACTAACTGTACTTGCAGAAATAGATTGATAATAAATATTATCATATCACTACTTCAGCTCTGTTACATTTGTAATAGGCTACATTAGGGGAGAGAGGGAATATAATACATTTTTTATACAAATTATATATAGGGAAATGAAGTAGGGGGGCGTTCATTAGTAAAAGGTTGAGAACCACTGAGCTAAATGATACAGTTTGGATTCGAAAGCATTTGTCATTCAGCCCCATCTCACTGTTTGACTGAGGACAAATAAGGCTGGGCATAGAAATGCATCTATTTTTCCGACTACAAACTCTTCACACATGTTTTGTTAATTCTGCTCTATGGTTTTTGTGCAGCTATGTTGCGTTTTCTGTTGTTAATATCGCTGACGGTCCTGTTTAAGCAAAACAAAATAAATTTTCACTTAGCATTAACACTGTTGCTCTCGTGCAGAGTTTTAAGGCTCGCGTGCAGACTCATGAAATCGCACAGGAGATCAACCGTCGGTCAAGAGTTTCGCTTAATTATACTTAATTATAATTTGGGTTTGTTTCTCACCAAACTTTATGGTATTCCTTATAACAAGACATGAGTCGCATACAATAATTAATTAGACTTCTGAATGATACTTTTGTGTTGTTTTGAAGCTTGAAGAGGTGGTCACCATAAACTGCCATTGTATGACATCACAGAGCACAATATATTTTTTAACAATTTCTCCTTTTGTGTTAGGAAAAATAAAGAAAGTAATACAGAATTATAACAACACCAGGGTGAGTAAACAATTACTGATTTGTTTTAATTTTGGGGTGAACTATCCCTTTAAAGGATGCATTTAGCCATGTTGTACCCTATGTGTGTTTTGAACGTGAGGAAAATACGTATGTAACAAACTTGTAAACTAATTTCTGTAGTTGCTGAAACGTTGTTTGTGTAAAGAGTATATGTGTAAAGTGTATACGTGTATTTCTAAGCTTTAAATCCATATTGCGGGGTTCAAAACCTCCCCGTAGTGTAGCTCAACAGAGCACCAGCCTCTGTAATATTCCGTGTTTCTCAATGTCTCGTCTATATCACGATTTACGGTACTCAAAATCAAGAGTTCTAGACCAGAGCCTTTCTACTAGGCTAGAAATACAATATCATAAAATAATAGAATTAAACGTGCTGGTCCCATAGTTATTCTAGGCAAGGAGACTATAGGCCTTTGTTTTTGAATGGATGTCAATAGAGTAGATTCATCAGAATGCTGAATAAACTGCTTTTGTGAGGAAACAGCTCATCACTTCGTGAATTGAGCACCTGTTCCCTAATCGTTAACGTGTTTTAAACTAAGAAATCATTTTGGAATAAACTATGTGTAGATTTAACTACGATAAAAGTGCTGTTTTTTAAGAGAATTCGCGGACGATTTTGCGACAGGTAGATGTCTGTTTATGGCACATTCCCTTCATGTTTATAGCACCCGCAAACGGTAACTAACTGTCGTAAAACGCTAGTTGACCGTTACGCTCGCTCCTATGGTAGAACCGCGGAAGGTGAATAAACAGTAAAAGGTCTCTTATACCATTATTCGACTCTCAACAGGCTCTAATTCCGCACCAGACTGGACGAAGAGGACTCACAACATCACCAAACGAGCACCAGATAAACACTCGTGGATTCTAACCACTGACAAGAGGGTTGTTTATGGTAGTTTCAGTATCAGGATGTCCACATCTGTCGATATTCACGCGCAGCTGGCGTCTATCGTCGAGCGGTTCGCCAAATGTGCGCTACTGGAGATGAGTCGAGCTGTGGATCAGGAGATGAACCGCAGACAGATGGAGGTCGAGACTCTGATGGTCAAACTCCAGTTTACTGAGAGCGAACTCCGAACAGCCCGACAGAACCAACCGAACCTGCGATCAGTGGGAACACAAGCCAACGTCACTGAACAGAGAGGTAAACAAAAGTGAAAACAACAGAGATATAGGCCTAGATAGATAAATATAGATAACTACAGCCTTAACAGGAAACATTGACTCATGAACAGAGATGTTAACCAGTTCCAGTCACTCTAGGGTTATTTTTAACCACGTTGAGCATACTGGGTATGTCCTTTGAGTCATCTTGGCTGGACAGCCACTTCTAGTGAGAGTACCTATAGTACTAAATCATCTCCATTTATAGACAGTTTGTCTAACTGTGGACAGATGAATATCTAACGGCCACTTCTAGTGAGAGTACCTATAGTACTAAATCACCTCCATTTATAGACAGTTTGTCTAACTGTGAACAGATGAATATCTAACGGCCACTTCTAGTGAGAGTACCTATAGTACTAAATCACCTCCATTTATAGACAGTTTGTCTAACTGTGGACAGATGAATATTTAACGGCCACTTCTAGAGAGAGTACCTATAGTACTAAATCATCTCCATTTATAGACAGTTTGTCTAACTGTGGACAGATGAATATCTAACGGCCACTTCTAGTGAGAGTACCTATAGTACTAAATCATCTCCATTTATAGACAGTTTGTCTAACTGTGGACAGATGAATATCTAACGGCCACTTCTAGAGAGAGTACCTATAGTACTAAATCATCTCCATTTATAGACAGTTTGTCTAACTGTGGACAGATGAATATCTAACGGCCACTTCAAGAGAGAGCACCATAGTACTAAATCATCTCCATTTATAGACAGTTTGTCTAACTGTGGACAGATGAATATCTAACGGCCACTTCTAGTGAGAGTACCTATAGTACTAAATCACCTCCATTTATAGACAGTTTGTCTAACTGTGGACAGATGAATATCTAACGGCCACTTCTAGTGAGAGTACCTATAGTACTAAATCATCTCCATTTATAGACAGTTTGTGTAACTGTGGACAGATGAATATCTAACGGCCACTTCTAGTGAGAGTACCTATAGTACTAAATCATCTCCATTTATAGACAGTTTGTGTAACTGTGGACAGATGAATATCTAACGGCCACTTCTAGTGAGAGTACCTATAGTACTAATTCATCTCCATTTATAGACAGTTTGTCTAACTGTGAACAGATGAATATCTAACGGCCACTTCTAGTGAGAGTACCTATAGTACTAAATCATCTCCATTTATAGACAGTTTGTCTCACTGTGGACAGGTGAATATCTACGCTCTTCCAGATAACTTTGTAACACTTTACAGCTTTATGCAAAGCAACAATTCCTGAATGTAGATCTTTTAGAAACTCCTTTTGTTTGAGTGCTTTTTATAAGTCAGAGTAGCTCAAACCCACACCTACAATTTCGTTTCATTAACTGGATGCAGGGCTTGCCAAACCCCTGACTCTAATAAGCGTTTGTTGACATTATTAGCCTAGGGGTTCACATACTTTGTCCAACCAACACCGTGAACGTTTGGATTATGTATTCAATACAAGAACAATACAGTTATTTGTGTTATTATTTAAAACAGATTGTGTTTTTTCTTGATTTTAATTTAGATGAAGATCAAAGCAGATTTAAGACAGCATGGTGACAATTTTCAATATGAAAGTGAACTGTTTCTTTAAGAATGCCTTGTCTTGGGGGGGTTTGGGTATCTCCGTGAGTATTGACGCTGACTATCACACCTGGAGTCATGAGTTTGAATCCAGGGTGTGCTGAGTGACTCCAGTCAGGTCTCCTTAGCAACCAAATTGGCTCGGTTGCTAGGGAGGGTAGAGTCACATGGGGTAACCTCCTCGTGGTCGCTAGAATGTGGTTCTCGCTCTCGGTGGGGCGTGTGGTGAGTTGTGCGTGGATGCCGCGGAGAATAGCGTGAAGCCTCCACATGCGCTACGTCTCCATGGTAACGCGCTCCACAAGTCACGTGATGAGATGTGCGGATTGATGGTCTCAGACGCGGAGGCAACTGAGATTCGTCCTCCGCCACCCGATTGAGGCGATTCACTACGCCACCAAGAGGACCTAGAGCGTATTGGGAATTGAGCGTTCCAATTTGGGGAAAAAAAGCCTTGTCTTTATGAATTTCATGAAGTTTCCACCATTGTTTTCCCGACTAGAGATAAACCTGGACCATGTGAAGTTGAGTGAAAATCATGATGGATACACAGAGACACACACTGACAACTCTTTGCAGACTTTCACATTCAATGTAAGTACTATTGTATTCATCGGTTATTGTTTATTTACTCTTTTATAGGAATGTTCCGGGTTCAATACGAGTTAAGCTTAATTAACAGTTGTAATATCCAATTGGTAAAGGTTTGTAAGTAATTTTATCACACTAAAATAATTTAATCACACATATTGTTCACGTCTTGTGTCTATACTTTTGAAACCGTGAGTATTTTAATGTTTACAGATTGACACCATTGACTTGCATTGTAAGTGTCTCACTGGAACACACATTTTTATTATTTTTATTATGCCACAAATGCTGTCGATTGAGCTGAACTTGTATTGAACCCAGAATATTCCTTTTAAATAATGCATCCTTCCAAAGTGTGACATATTGTGACTTGATTGTTTGGCATTCCCAAATGCAGGCAGATGGAATCAAATCCATTCAAATCAAAGAGGAACACATGGAGGAACAACAGTGGGACAGTGGACAGAGTAAAACATATACACAGTCCTATATTAACCTTGGACCTCGTTCGTGAAACACAAGCAGGACGAATTTCTTTGTAAATTATTCGTTAAGCAGTTCTGATGTAAAATTCGCCTATTAAACTCTAAATCAGGGGTCGGGATCCTTTTTTTCACTAAGGAGACAATTTTTTTATTTTTGGTTGATGCATTTTTTATGAAGAGCCATACCACAAACTATGAATTGACTATTTTCAAAAACAAAGTTTTTAAATAAAATTAAATGTTTATATTTTCCATAGATTACTCAAAAACAAACAAATATGCAAATATTAACAGGTAACATGTTGCAATATGGAATTGAGTACACGTGTTTGTGCGGGTCTCCATAAAATTACTTCATGAAAAATGTAACTTCCCTTTTGAGCTGTGCGATATGTAAAAAACATTTGTATGATAATTGCATTTAAAATATCAATATCTGATTATATGGTCAATCCCCAAGGTTAGTGAATGTTTTTTGCTTTATTGATTTTGCTTTAAAATTTTAATTGATTTATTGAAAAACTTGAACAAAAGACATTTCTAAATTCAAATTGCACTTTAAACGAAATGAAAAAGCAATACAAATAATGAAGTGATAAAAAATCTTATATATAACCCCCTCCCCAAATCCAAACATCTACCTGTTGCTTGTGCACACACTCCATAGTGACACCTGTGGCCGTTAAGTGAACTGCAGCAGCTGCCATACGTCCAAAACAATGACAAAACGTACAAAGAGACTGAATGTGATTCACTGACATCATGCTGACAGATGAGGTAGCATAATTAAAATTAAACAGATATGATTGTTTTACTACAAACTTTGAGACTAAACTAAAACTACTTATCAGCTAGCATAGCATACTGATACACACATACAGCTACATACTACCAAACAATACCAGACACTTTACTGTTATGATATGTCGTTGCACTGTCATATGTTGTAGAAGAGAAGATCGTTGAAATTATTTGAAAGTTATGAAGCAAGGTAGCGTGCAATTCGTCAGTGTTAGCAGGCAAGATCAAGTTAGCTAAAATGACACAGATTAATCCTTATGGACTATATTTCACACGCTTTGCAGTTATGTAAGTTTACCTGTCCAATAAGAAGAATGCCAATTCAGGGTCGGTTTTGATCCCCAAAACCCAACAAAGGTCCCTCCAGGAATCAAACGCCCTGCCGATGTTCACTCTAGTTTTCGCTCGATCATGATCACGTTCCCGCTTAGCCAGACGGGATTCAGTAGATAAATGTGTTTTTGGTTTACTCTGAGTTTGTGTAGTAGTTGGTGTTGTGCTGGGAGCCGGACGACTGCTAGATTCGTTTCTGAGATAACGTTACCTAGTGTTGCAGTTTGTTGTCACTGTTGAATAGCGGAAGAGAAGCACCGAGGCTCTCAGTAGAGCGCATAAACGTCATATCCTTTGGATGTTCCTGGCAAAAGCGACCAGCTCTCTTCGCATGAAAATCAGTCTACGGGCTTTAATAGGCAACCTAGGAATTCCGGGAAGGGCTCATTTTTTAAGGTACTTTACAAGCTGTTCACACATTGGCAAATTTAACATGAAAATTGTTACATATTGCACATTTAAATGTCGTTTGTTATGATAATTGTGAATGAACTTGCACTTCTTCACAGACACATTTAACTAATGAATCTGGGTGGTACGCAGCGTGTGTGAATCCAGACGGGAATGCCCATTTTGCGCTCAAATTACTCCCAATTTATGCACAGATTGATGAAAGTTTCATGAATGAGGCCCCTTGTCTTTAAATGTTGTGATTTTCAAAAAAACGCCTTTTGATTGTCAAATGTAATATACAAATATTCTGAATTTGCTTTTCCATCTTCCACTGTTTTTATTTGCGGTGTTTTCTGCTCTTTGTCCATCAGGCCCAGAGATGGAGGATCAAGATAGTTTCAGCGCTGGAATAATAGGAACCGCCGAAGAGGGTGAGAGACATCTTCATACCAGCACCAGTCCAACTAACTTAAAGTTGAAGTCACTTCTAAAATGTTAAAATACTTTCTCCTATCCCAGCTTAATATGCAGATATTTGTTTATTTGTGCAACTTCATTCAGAATCACACACTTCAGCTTTAAGTAGTTTAAAAACAATAGTAATTAGCTACACTACAAGCCACTAACATAAAGTAATTTTGGTTTCTGTACGCTTCACATAATATAAATGAATTTAAACCCGCTGTCCTCAATTCAGGACACTCTAGGCCAGCGCTACTCAACACGTGGGCACGTTGGTCTTTTTGACGCCCACGTGATGTTGTCATCATGTTTATCAGTTTCAAGTATGCATGAATTGTCAGGTGTCCATTGTCAAGTGTATTTACAGTAATACTCTGAACTGCAGTCCAAAAATAAATGTTCTTTCTTGCTGCAGTGCTCAGTGATGTAACAAATGATGCAACGAGAGCAACGGTAGGACTGTGTGTGCGTTTAAATAAAGAGTTTGCATGCAAACCCGTTTGAATAGCTCATGAGATATAAATGCTCGTCACAGTAGTTTAACCCAGACTTTACCTTGAGCAGAATATCGCTAGAGATTCCTAAGATTTTTCGGAAAGGGGAGAGAGCGCATTTGCATGTGTGGTTGCCAGATTGGACAAATTAAGTGTAACACTGGGCGGAATATTTGATTCAAAGTATTGACCAGCATCATCCAATCACAGCCAACCATGCTAAATAATCTGAATCTATAGGATGCTCCCTTGCTTCCTATTTAGTGCATTACTTAACCTCCAGTGTGGTGTCTGTCTGCACTGGTCTCAGAACAGTTATAGGAGAGATATAGGATGCTCCCTTGTTTCCTATTTAGTGAATGACTTAACCTCCAGTGTGCTGTCTGTCTGCACTGGTCTCAGAACAGTTATAGGAGAGATATAGGATGCTCCCTTGCTCCCTATTTAGTGCATGACTTAACCTCCAGTGTGCTGTCTGTCTGGACTGGTCTCAGACCAGTTATATGAGAGATATAGGATGCTCCCTTGCTCCCTATTTAGTGCATGACTTAACCTCCAGTGTGCTGTCTGTCTGCACTGGTCTCAGAACAGTTATAGGATGCTCCCTTGCTCCCTATTTAGTGCATTACTTAACCTCCAGTGTGCTGTCTGTCTGCACTGGTCTCAGAACAGTTATATGAGAGCTATAGGATGCTCCCTTGCTCCCTATTTAGTGCACTACTTAACCTCCAGTGTGCTGTCTGTCTGCACTGGTCTCAGAACAGTTTGAAATGCATCTTATTTTCATCATAACTCCATATAAAGCCTCTGAAAGCTTCAACTTTGGGATGAACCCATTTATTGTCAATGCACAGTAAATATGAGATATTTTAAGAGAAAATGAGACTTTAGTCCACGTATGTGGTCATTGTGTTTAGCAGTGTGGCATTTCACTATAAATCGCTCAAGTGTCATATCAGATGAAACTAGAGACTCTAATCTTTTGACTCAAACAGGTTTCAATATAAAAACGTAATTGAGTTTCTTACCTGATGTAGTTATGTTGGCATTTCTTCCAAAGACAAACTCTGCTGTGATCAGCGCCATGTTGTTTGGTCACATGAAATTTTAACCCTTTACTGACAGCACAGTGTCTCCTGAACTGAGAACAGTTGTTGAAATGAATTGCAATTATGCATAACCTATAGCAAAGACAAAACACAATGTCCACACAGAAGGATGCAGGTTAACACAAGGTTGAAGACGTGTGTTCTGTTACTCCCCTACCCTGCTTATCCGGCAACCCTGAGCATGATAAAAGCTTGTGGATGCGCGTTAGGTCCCAATGCAAGATAATTGAAATATCCGTTGGAAAAAAAAACTTTTCAGGATGAATGAGCCACGAGCTAGATTAAATAGACTGTGAGCCATATAGCACACAAAGTTGTAAATTATTTCTCGATGAACTCTTAATAAAAGCTTCAATCTGATTGGTTGGTTCTATGGAATTTCCGCGAGTAAGACGCACACAGGATGTTTCATCAGTCCGCCTGGAAGCCGAGTTGTGTTCACAAGGTTCTGCGTTGATGTAATGAGCGCTTTTGAGGATGAAATAATCACAGAATTTGACTTAAAATGTTTACTTAGTTATGTCTCTTAACACTATACAAATATAATCGTCAATATATTAATAACTACAGTCTTAGAAATCTTAGAAGCTCTACTTTCCAATGCATGTTGACATTATGACCAAAACTGAACAAATGCTTTGAACTTTGCAGACAGATCAGAAGTGTCTGTTTTGATAATTTATTAAAAAATAAAATTTACACTGCACATATTATTGCAATCAGTAAAAACATCAAACACATCAAATATTCATGTGTCATATGTTGTTGGAAAGCTCTTAAATAGAAGAGTACAACCAGACTATGTGTTTTACTCACAGATAAAAATATAGCGAGTAACAGCTAAATATATGTCTTTGACAATTATGTTGGTGTTGCTTATATGCCGCGTTTTCACTTTAATCTTCACAAAATATAAACGGAACATAAAATCTCACATATCATTATTTAGAGTCAGTGATTATCTTTCAAACGAGTCCACACACAAGATAATCAGATGTATAGATCATTAGATAATCCACATGAAGCACAATGTTACATATGACCACCAGGAGATGGCGCCAAATACATGACACATACTCAATGATGACTCAAATGACACAGAATGAAACTGAATGAGATGATTATCTTTCAAACGAGTCCACACACAAGATAATCAGATGTATAGATCATTAGATAATCCACATGAAGCACAATGTTACATATGACCACCAGGAGATGGCACCAAATACATGACACAGACTCAATGATGACTCAAATGACACAGAATGAAACTGAATGAGATGATTATCTTTCAAACGAGTCCACACACAAGATAATCAGATGTATAGATCATTAGATAATCCACATGAAGCACAATGTTACATATGACCACCAGGAGATGGCACCAAATACATGACACAGACTCAATGATGACTCAAATGACACAGAATGAAACTGAATGAGATGATTATCTTTCAAACGAGTCCACACACAAGATAATCAGATGTATAGATCATTAGATAATCCACATGAAGCACAATGTTACATATGACCACCAGGAGATGGCACCAAATACATGACACAGACTCAATGATGACTCAAATGACACAGAATGAAACTGAATGAGATGATTATCTTTCAAACGAGTCCACACACAAGATAATCAGATGTATAGATCATTAGATAATCCACATGAAGCACAATGTTACATATGACCACCAGGAGATGGCGCCAAATACATGACACAGACTCAATGATGACTCAAATGACACAGAATGAAACTGAATGAGATGATTATCTTTCAAACGAGTCCACACACAAGATAATCAGATGTATAGATCATTAGATAATCCACATGAAGCACAATGTTACATATGACCACCAGGAGATGGCGCCAAATACATGACACAGACTCAATGATGACTCAAATGACACAGAATGAAACTCATTGTGTGAAATCTCATGAGTAAAATCATGTCTGCATGCTATGCAAACCTTTAGTCATTGTTGTGTTTGCATGTGTAATTAGTTCTTATGTACAATTATTATCTTTTATTTGTTTGGAGATGTTTTTGACACTATGATCAATTATATTTGTAATGTAACTTTTGATTGCTTTGTCGTATCAACACAACTTTTTTCTGAGATACAGTTGACATGATCGGGAACAAAACAAAAGCAGTTTTCTGGGCCACCTTATTTACACACAGAGATATATAATGTCAAATCAGAAAAATAAGAAATTGGATTTTTCAGAAGTTTCTTAGGCTGAGAGTCTCATATGAAATGAATTTTCTTATAAGCCTTTAATTTTGGGAATGCCTCTGAAACAGGAAATCTTTCAAATCACTTTCAGAGCTTAAAGGGTTAAGATTATTTGTACTGTACTTTCTACACATTTTCTGCTATTCTCCTGTGTTTTCAGTGCAGAGAGTTGCTATTATATACATTATTTTTGAATGTCTTTTATTATGGTATGACACATCATATAACCCCTGCCCATAAACACTCCGTAATGACAGAACCAGCTCTTATTGGTTGCTTAACATGTCAGTTAGCTTTTCCTGTCTGAATGGGCAGTTCTTGGCCAAGACCTTTGCCGCAATCATAGGACCTGCTACGCAAGACTAATTTATCTTTGACAGTGACAAAAGAACCGATCATGTCCAGTGCTGTCCAGTCAACTAGACAAGTACTGTAAACTTCTGGCCGAGAACTGTTCATTCAGATATAAAGGTAACGTCTGACTGGCATGTTAACGCCACGGTAGGAGTTGCCCTTACAGCTCTCAAAAGCGAAACTGCACAGAACTACCATGTTACTCGATGCACTTTTCTTAAAGAGACAGTACTCATATTAGCTGTGTCATAACGTTTACATGCAAAGAGATTTACGAAACACTACATTGATCAAAAACATAATGATATGCAACCAAGTTGAGTACTGCAAACAATCTTTGCCTATTTTGAGAACTGATCATATCTATTTTCTGTATTGCAAAAAATTTGGTATGTTGAACTACTACACTCCCACAGTTTCCACGGACTGTTTTCACAACATTCTCCATTTTACAGCATGGCTACAGACGGTATAACACGCCTGTTTGGCATCTGTTGGGTGGTTTAAAAGTGTTGCGAAACTCAAGAGCTTGTGGATTTGAATCAAGAACATGTACAAGTTCCGTGTAATGTGTGTCCAAAGATGAGATCCACGCACTCCATTTTCATTCCATAATGTCTCTTTTTAAATCCTTTGTCATTTACTTTTAGTATTTGATCAAAAAGTAAAAAGAAACATTGATGGGACTCACACATTGCATGGATGAGGTAAAATCATTGCCCTAAAACCCACCTTTATTGCGCCGCTGCGGTGCCAACATCACACACCCCGCCCATTTCACAAGCAAGAGGGAAGCTCAAGCTGAGGTATCATGTTACCTAGTTATCTAGAATATCGAGTTTATATTGAATGTAAACAGCAAGATAAATTCATGTTGACACCATATAACGTCCCAAGTGGTCTCTCCACTAACAGCGGGAAGATGTCCCAGCACACCTGCAATGAAAGTTCACAGATGGGAAGTAATTTCTTTCAGCACCACTTTGTCCATTGGCCGTTTTAACGGATTTGTACTCTGGCCGCATTTTCTTTTTGTGTGCTGGATACATAACCTGGGAAGTTCGGCAAAACTCCACCTTTGACTTTGAACCCACCTCACTCCACAGTTGGCCTTCTTCAACCCAAGGGTAATTGGCAGGCCAAAGGCCATTGGCCCCGAAAAAGCCCAGAGGAGGCACAATGAAACCCCGGATGTGACAGTGGGTTTGCAACTGGCCCTGGCACGCACTAGCACACCCTAACCCTGAGGCGTTCCCAGGCCAGTGTGGAGATGTAATTTCTCCAACTAGTCCTGGGTCTTCCCCGAGGCCTCCTCCCTGCTGGACGTGCCTGAAACACCTCCCTAGGGAGGCGCCCCGGGGTTGTCCTTACCAGATGCCCAAACCACCTCAACTGGCTCCTTTCGACGCTAAGGGAGAAGCCCGCCGCCCTTCTGAGGAAACCCATTTCAGCTGCTTGTACTCGCGACCTAGTTTTTTCGGTCATGACCCAACCTTCATAACCACTGGTGAGGGTAGGAATGAAAACTGACCGGTAGATCGAGATCTTTGCCTTCTGGCTCAGCTCTCTTTTCATGACAATGGTGTGATAGAGCAAGTGCAATACCGCCCCGCTACCCTGATTCTCAGGCCAACCTCCCGCTCCATTGTCCCCTCACTTGTGAACAAGACCCCGAGGTACATGAACTCCTACACTTGAGGCAATACCTCCTTCCCTACCTGGAGTGCGCACTCTATCGGTATCCTGCATCGGTATCCTGCATGACCCTAACGTTAACCCATATTAAGTACATGTTTTTACCTAATATTACTTCGTACTTTCTTGGGTAAGTACACTGTAAGCTTACTGAAATTATACGTACTGTAAAATACAGTGCAACCACAAATCTTACCTTACACTTCACAGCAGATGCACTGGAGGACAAATTTTATATTATAAAACATTTTGTGATTTTTAGATGTTTATAATGACTGATTATGGTGGCTATGCGCGCCACCATGTTTGTTTACATTGCAATGCAGCATGGGATACATAGTTTGTCATAGCATACAAGCATAGAAGTTTCTAAAAACCTAGCCTTTACTCTTTCTCAGCTCCGGAAGTGGTGAGAATGAGGGATGGACAGAATTGGAGAAGGCTTGAGTGGACTGACTAGTTTGTATATTCTTTGTTTGACGTCAGAACACGTCGCCGCATCGCTGTATCAATCGGTAACAGCTTTATACTTTTATTTGGTGATTATTTTAATGTTTATAACATCAAAATATAAAGATGTTGTGATGTTGAACGTGCAGCCCTTGAGGCTATAAGTAGCTATCCTGCTTTATGGCCCATGAACTTTCTGAAGTTGAGTAGCCCTGCTCTAGGCTGTCTTTCAAGGGTTAAACTATCAATAAACAGAATCATGTATCAACAACTTGGTGACAATTTCTGTGAAGTGTTTCTACGGGAGCAGACCAAACAAAAGTACATCTGGTAAGAAAACCTCATCAAGTTTTTACATTGAAATGTGCTCGTGTCAAAACACAACCGTTTCAGCGCACTGTTACACATGAGGTACTCGTACGAGGACAGTGGGACTTTTTCCCTACAAACGTCAGACTAGCGTGTTTAGACATTTTGCATGACTTTCCACATTTGCAAATCTGTTGTGCATTTTGTTATATATTCACTGAGCTTTTATTGCATCTCATATGGCGTTCATTTTCATTGGTTAGGTTCACGTCATGGTATGTCTGAAGCTGAAAGTTTGCTGTACTCAATAGTTGAAGACAACTCTGACATAGAGGATATGTCAGACGGTGAGGAAATTGACCCAGGGCAATGGAATGATGATATAATCAACGATTACCCTCCACTGGATCATGAAAGCGAAGATGAAGATGGCGAAGATGATGACAATGACCTACCCATTGGACGCCATGAACAACGTTGGGTGAGCACTGCCTTCACTCCAGACTTGGTGCCGTTCCAGGTTGAAGATAAGACTTTCAGTGATCGACTCGGTTGGCAGCCAGCGGACTATGTTAATCAGTACATCGATTCGGAATTGATGAAGCTTATTACAGATTGTACAAACGCAACAGCACTGGCTACCACTGGCACACCACTCAACACTACAGTTACCGAGATGTACCATTTATTTGGAGCATCTATATTGATGTCATGTGTGCAGTATCCAGAAACGAGAATGTTTTGGTCCAACGCTCTAAAAATCCCTGCAATTAGCAACCGCATTACTCGTCACAGGTTTTTCAAATTGAGAAGCAGCCTGAAAGTGGTCATTGACAGTGACGTTCCTGATCAGACGAAGATGGCGGATCGATTCTGGAAGGTGAGGCCGTTTCTGGATCGCATTCGCCAAGGCTGCTTGCTTCAGTTTCGACCAGAATGCGTGTCGATCGATGAACAGATGGTCTCATTTACTGGTGCTTGTCCATTTCGACAGTATTTGCCAAGTAAGCCCAACCCTGTTGGCATTAAAAATTTTGTGTTGGCTTCAGCTAGCGGGATTGTGCTGGACTTTCTTGTATATCAAGGTGCAGAGGCTCTGTGTTCACAAGATTTGGTGGGTAAAGACCTGGGTCTTGGGGGCATGGTTGTAGCACGTCTGGCAGAATCACTGCAACCTGGTTCCAAGATCTACTGTGATCGCTTCTTCTCAAACATGAACATTTTGGATCTCATGATTGAGAAGCAGGTGTACGTGACTGGTCCCGTCTTGCAGAACCGGGTAGCTGATGCACTAAAGAAACTTCCAGGTGACAAGACCATGGAATTGCAGGGAAAAGGTGCCACTGCATCAGTTGTCAGGAGAGACGGGAAGGTGTGTGTGCTGAAGTGGTATGATGACAAACCAGTCTTGATGCTCTCCACTGTCCATGGTGAGCAGCCGTATGACAGCTATCAGCGTTGGTCAAAGTCAGTCAAGGAATTTGTAATGGTCAAGCAACCAAGTGTTGTTCGTGAGTACAAAGCAAAGATGGCAGGAGTTGACTTTGCAGAACGGATGATATCCTCCTATTGTCTGAGCAGCCGAACCAAGAGGTGGACAATGCGGATGCTCATGCACTTCACTGATTTGGCTTTAGTCAACAGCTGGTTACTGTATCGACAAGACAACTTGGAAAACGGCACAATGGAGTTCCTTGAATTTCGCACGATAGTGGCTCAAGTATACCTAGCTATGACCGACAGCCCTTTTGTACCATCTTTTTATGGGGAGGAAGGTGTTGGTGGTCAACCTGCCAAAAGATGTCGGTTCACTGCTATCCCACACATTTCGGTCCGGACAATTTCTGCTCGACACCTGCCTGAGATGGTTGAATTGAAAAATCCAATGCGCTGCAGAAGAAAGCACTGCGCCGGCAGATCCCGCGTGCGTTGCGTGGCATGTAATGTGTTCCTGTGCTTGAAAGGAGAACGCAACTGTTTTGCTGCTTTCCACAGCAGCGACCTGGAGTAGTGTGTACTTGTTTGCGCTGCAAGTATCGTGACATGTTGATTATGACAGACGTTTTGTATCCTGACAGTGTCTTTTTTGTTTTGGTTTTGTCCTAGGTCAGTTTGTCTATAATACAGAGACAGTGCTGGATAGATTACTTATGAATTGTAATCTGTTGGTGATTAATATGGTTACCCTGAGGTGCACAGCACAACAATATTGGGAAACCAAATAAAAGCTGAAAACACAATGTAAATAAACCACAACATAACACAAAAGCCAATAAATTAAGCAACACTAAAATTAAGCAATAAACAAATTAAGAAATAACACAACGGAAAAGATAAGTCACAACACAACAAACTTAAACTAATAAGTGGAAAAGTCACAACACAACAATTTTTAAATTTGAACTGTGGCATGATTGTTGGTGCCAGACGGGCTGGTTTGAGTATTTCTGGGATTTTCACACACAAAAAGTCTCTAGAATTTACTCAGAATGGTGCCAAAAACATAAATAATCCAGTGAGCGGCAGTTCTGTGGACAGAAATGTCTTGTTGATGAGAGAGGTCAACGGAGAATGGCCAGACTGGTTTGAACTGACAAAGTCTACAGTAACTCAGATAACCACTCTGTACAATTGTGTTGAGAAGAATATCATCTCTGAATGCTATTCTGAGGCGCGTGTTGGCGCAGTTCTGGTGGCACGAAGGGGACCTACACAATATTAGGCAGGTGGTTTTAATGTTGTTGCTGATTGGTGTACTTATGTACAAATACCAATCTGTTATATACAGATGCAAGGGAATGTAATGACAGAAGAGGTAGGATATGTTGGATAAATATAATTAGACTGAGCTGTGTATTGCACATAATTATTGCTCAGTGGGGCCGTTTAAACTGTTCTTGAGATGGATTGCCTGAGGGAAGAAACTGTTCTTGTGTCTGACAGTTCAGGTGCTCAGAGCTTTGTAGGGCCGGCCAGGAACTTTCCTTGTTTTTTGTTTCTGGAAGATCCGGCACACATCCTCTTCACAGATCTTATGTGCAGGTTGAGTGGCAGGAGGGGGGTGTCAGGAGGCATTGACGTTTGTGTGAAGTGAAGGTCAGAGCGCTGGTGTGGGGTGTGAGACTGGGCTTTTCAAATCTACAGTGAAACACATTCAGGTCGCCAGCCATTGATTCCCTACAGTGTTGGGGAATGATGTCTTGTAGTTAGTAATGTCTTTCAGGCCTCTCCACACTGATGCAGGGTTGTTAGCTGAAAACTTGTTTTTCAGTTTCTCAGAGTAGCTTATTTTAGCCACTCAGAAGAGCCACAACACAATGGAAAAGCCACACCACAACAAAAATAAGCTCAACAACAATGGAAGAGCCACAACACAACAACATTAAGATAATGTTATGTCGATATAGGACTTGTTTTACTGTGGATATAGATACTTGTCTAGGGCCTTAAAACACATCCACAGGTACACCTCCAATTCAGTACACCTCATATCAGAAGCTAATTGTCAAAAGGCGTGACATAATTTTCTGGAATTTTCCAAGCTGCTTAAAGGCACAGATAACTTCTGACCCACTGGAACTGTGATATAGTCAATTAAAAGTGACACAATCGGTCTGTAAACAATTGTTAGAAAAATTACTCATGTCATGCACAAAGAAGATATCCAAAACGACTCGCCAGCACTATAGTTTGCTAATATTAAATCTGTGGAGTGGTTAAAAAATTAGTTTTAATGACTTCAACCTAAGTGTATGTAAACTTCTGACTTCAACTGTAACAATGAAATCACAGTACAACAAAATGAAGCCTTCGACAGTTTTGTTGTGTTGTTGCTTAAAGGGATAGTTCACCCAAAAATGATAATGCTCTCAACATTCGTATGGATTACATTTATGCTGCCTTTATGCAATTGTTGGAGCTTCAAAGTTCTGGCCATCATTCACTTGCATTGTATGGAGAGCTGAAATAGTCTTCTGTAGAAGAAAGAAAGTCACACACATCTGGGATAGGATGAGGGTGAGTAAACGATGAGAGAATATACATTTTTTGGTGAACTGCCCCTTTAATTTTGTGTTGCTTAATTTACAATAGTTGTTTTCAGCTTTTTTTTGCTTTGCTAACTGTGTTGTGTTGTACACCACTGGGCCACCGTCGACTAAAATTGTAGTCAGTAATGTAATATCTTGGATTACATATGAAAGTAATCTAATCTGATTTCTTTTGGAGTACTTTAGGATTACATCTGACCTATTCTTGTTTATATGATGTCACGTGCATTTGAGTTGGAGAAACATGTACTGTTTTGACATAATATTCACTAAATGTAAATTAAAAAACATACTTGTTGGACCAAAATATGAGAACTGATTTGTTTTTTTGAGTGTGTTTTTTACTTGCTATTTGCCCTGTTTCTGTGGGAAATAAAAAAGATACTTAAAATATGCTTTAGCTATTTTGCCATTACAATCGTCATTCATGTGTGGTAACAGATAAGACCAGTTATATTTGTTAAACAACAACAACAACAAAAACATTCTCAAACTTTTCCCAGCGCTACATGAGAAAGAAGCATTCAGGTGAGTGTGTACTCTCTTGCCACCATACTTGCGTTCAAAATACAATGTGACAAATGTAGCGTTTTATGACATCACAGTGCTACTGTCTGGAAAGTGTAGCTTGTTACTGGAAATAGCTGAACTACTGTCACACTACTGAAAAATGTACTTAAGTAGCATCGCTACTTTTAGTTAGTTACTCCCCAACTCTGTAGACCACCACAAATATGCAAACCTCAACTTTCTGTTTCTCAACATTTTCTGTCCTTCATTCTGTAGGTGGCGATTTCACAAACAAAATAAAACCCAGTGGTGGTGTGTGGAATTCCCCTGTTTCTGAGGATTTCCTTGTAAACTCAGAAGCTCACAGTCTGGACGATTGTGCGTACGCACATTCCACAGGTGTGTCTCCAAACCGAAGGGAAGATCCGATCATACAGCATCACATTGAAGACGCAGAGTTCTCCCAGCGTTCTGCGAACCACATCGTTCCACCAGTGGCCGATCACAGAGGCGACAGTGCGGCAGAGAGAAGCTCACGCTGCCCTCAGTGCGGAAAGACGTTCACGACACGCTTCTACCTGAAGATCCACCAAAGAATCCACACGGGAGAGAGACCGTACACCTGCCCTCAGTGCGGCAAAGGCTTCTACTGTAACTCGCACCTGATATCACACCACCGCTCACACACTGGAGAGAAACCGTACAGTTGTGAAGAATGCGGCAAGTCCTACTCTCATTTAAACTCCCTCAAACTGCACCAGCGAAGCCACACTGAAGAGGAGGCGTACGGGTATTGGTAGCCCAAGCCCATATGGCAAACCGAATTGACTTTTAACCACATGTGCAGGATGGGAATTATAGATATCAGCAGTTATATTTGGGAATATAAGTTCAATGCTCATTTTTTATCAGTAAATTACATTTGCTCTGGTAAAAATGTTCATTCTTGATTTCAAAATTGGAATATCCACTTCCATGTTATGATGATGTATGGCAAGCCGACATTTAATCATTTGCAGGATGTGAACCGCTGATATCAACAATTCAATTTTTACTAGTTAAAATGCAAATTTTTGATATTTCAGGATTGGAATTACGACAAGAGAAAATGCAAATTTTTGATGTTAGTAA
The DNA here is from genome assembly GCA_032164185.1 of Moxostoma hubbsi. Taxonomy (NCBI): domain Eukaryota; kingdom Metazoa; phylum Chordata; class Actinopteri; order Cypriniformes; family Catostomidae; genus Moxostoma; species Moxostoma hubbsi. Next base: position 49,882,487 of record JAVLUX010000009.1, on the reverse strand, counting down.
TTACATTTGCACTAGTAAAAATAATATTGTAATTTCCACCAGTAGAATTTTTCGATGATGTATGGCAAGCCAAGTTGACATTTAATCATTTGCTGGATATGAACCGCTGATATCAACAATAAAGCTTGTACTAGTTAAAATGCCAATTTTGATATCAGGAATGGAATTAAGATTTGTGAAAATGCTCATTTTTTATATTAGTAATTACATTTGCACTAGTACCAATGAACATTTTTGATATGAAAATGTTTATTTCCACTAGTAGATTTTTCCGATGATGTATGGCAAGCCGAATTGACTTGAGTTGTGTATTTCCGATAGTAACGTCATTTTTTACCAGTTTTTTGTAGTCAAATGTAATTACTGATATAAAAAATGAGCACTTTCACTAGTAGTAATTCCTGATATGAATAAGCATTTAAGTAGTAAAAGGAATCGTTGACATCTATAATTCAGATCCTGCACGTAATTTAACGTGGAAATGGTTTGCAATAGTTGCCCTTTTTTTAAACCAGTTGCACAATATTCACCGCAGGATTTAGACAAGAAATTGTTTGATTGTTTGCATACAACACTTAAATTGATATTGCTACATCATTAGATATAATACACAAATAAACTTTGTGTATAAGTAACGCGAGTATAAGTTTTGTCGCATTTTCCTGAGAAAGTGGTCTGAAGTTAGTTTTGAAATTTCGCATTTCTATACATATTTTAACATTAGTACTCACATATTAAATGTATGTATTTTTTTTAATACATTTTCATTTTTTAGCTTGTAGAAGTTTTGTTTGTTAGCTACTTATTTTGCTTTGGGAGAGTCAAGAAGAACGGGTGCTTGCTTTGTCACCTTGAAACTTTTTTATTTTCTGCTTTTTATTTTGTAACTGATAATAAAAACTATGAGTGAATGTCAGATAATTCCTGTTGTATCTTACTGACCCACCGATGAGAGTTACAGGAAAACTGTTTTTTTTAAATTATTATTGTAAACAAAGACAAGTAAAATAGCAATCAGCGTAAAAAAGGGAAATTGTCAAATATGGAAGACTTATTAAACAGATAGCTGATGAGGGGCTAGAAAAATAGAAATAAAAGTAGACGGCAAAAATATACTGTATATTAATATATACAATAAGTTTAAAAGCAATTGTAAGAAAATTGTAATTGTTCTTAAAGCTTTTCTATTAATGGAGATTGACAAAGTGTTTGTGTTTTTGTTTCTTTTAAGAAAATAGTTAATAAAATAAAATAAAATAGTTAATAAAATAGGTAATAAAATAAAATAAAATAGTTAATAAAATAGGTAATAAAAAAAAAAGTTTACTGATAGCAAAGTTACGTAAAAATGTGTAAAAAATTAATCAAAGTTTAAGTTAAAATTAGCTTTATAAATGTATATAAAAAGTGTCTTGGACAGTCTCAGAGCTCGGTTTAGCTCATTTTAAGGTTAAGCTGATTTAGCAAATGGCTTTTTGGGATATTAAATTTTTTTTATGGTAAGTCTTCATTTTTTTTTTTTATTAAAATAATGTAATATATGTTAATAAATTATTGAGTAAAATAAAAAAAAAAAACAATAATTATGGGATTTATGAATGATTATAAAAATGCATAAAAATTAATTTCTATAAATTCAGATAATTTCTATTAATAATGAGAGCTTGGGAATGATGACGTCATGATAACCGGAAGTAAAAAAATCTTTGCAACTGCGTCTTTTCTGTTTGATTGATGGATAGTTGAACAACAGAAAAGCTTTATTTTAAACTTTAATTTTTGGTTTCTATTGCAACACTAACTTTAACTTATTTTAACTAATTTTAACTGCACATTACAATTGCAAAAGTGTACCGTGGTCACTGTCAGAAATAAATAAAGGGGCAATAATTACCTTTAAATTACCAGCCATTCAAAGGATAAACAGTCTCTTCCATTTTTGTCCTATATGTCAATTCAATCAATTCATTAATCCAAATTCTGGTAAGACTTTAAAATAAGGTTCTCTTCATTGATATTAGTTAATGCATTAGGTATTATGAGCTAACAATGTTTTTACAGCATTTATTCATCTTTGTAAATTTAATTGTATTTATTTTCTAAATAAATTTATGTAATTTGTATTTAAAATACATTAACTAATGCCTTTTTTTTTCAATAAAAGTTGCATTCGTATATGTAGAGATTAACATTAACCATGAATAATATATGCTGTAAAAGTATTCAAGTTATAGGAATATTCCGGGTGTTCAATACAAGAAAAGCTCAATCGACAGCATTTGTGGCATAATGTGGATTATCACAAAAAATTATTATTTTTAAAATAAGCACAAACGTGTGTTCCAGTGAGGCACTTACAATGGAAGTCAATGGGATCAATTTCTAGAGGGTTTAAAGTCAGAAATGTGAAGTTTATAATTTTATAAATGCACTTACATTAATTCTTCTGTTTAAACTTGTGTATTAATTGAGCTGTAAAGTTGTTTAAATCACAATTTTTACAGTCATTTTAGGCTGTAACGTCATAATGGCAATGAAGTAGTAAAATTGAACTTAACTTTACACTGATGTGGTTAGTAACGATTATTATCACAGTAAAATCATGTTAACACACACATATTGTTTATGAAACTCATTCAGTGAAATTGTGTTTGCATGTGTAAACCGAACGACAAGACATTTTTCAATACTCAATTATTTAGAGGCAATTCAGTCGGTGCCTAAAATGTATCAAACTCGATATCCAGCCCTACACAAGATAATCAGATGTATAGATCATTAGATAACCCACATGAATCACAATGTTACATATGACCACCAGGAGATGGCGCCAAATACATGACACAGACTCAATGATGACTCAAATGACACAGAATGAAACTGAATGAGATGATTATCTTTCAATCGAGTCCACACACAAGATAATCAGATGTATAGATCATTAGATAATCCACATGAAGCACAATGTTACATATGACCACCAGGAGATGGCACCAAATACATGACACAGACTCAATGATGACTCAAATGACACAGAATGAAACTCATTCTGTGAAATCTCATGAGTAAAATCATGTCTGCATGCTATGCAAACCTTTAGTCATTGTTGTGTTTGCATGTGTAATTAGTTCTTATGTACAATTATTATCTTTTATTCGTTTGGAGATGTTTTTGGACACTATGATCAATTATATTTGTAATGTTGTAACTTTTGATTGCTTTGTCATATCAACACAAAAACATTCTCAGATACAGTTGACATGATTGAGAACAAAACAAAACAGTTATTCAGAGCTTCATTTACACCCAGAGACATATAATGTCAAATCAGAAAAAAACGTTTTTGGGCATTTTTCAGCAGTTTCTTAGGCTGAGAATCTCAGAATGTATCATAATCCATATCATTAAAACTCTTGAAAAGTGTTCTTTACAATGACATCAAACTTGACCCTCCTCGTTTTTTTGTTGTTGTTTTTGTTTTGTTGTAGCTGGTTGATAGGTATGATTTGTGTAAAATAATTATTAGGGTGATTATGTTACTTCTGTTAAATTCGTGCCACATGGCTAACATATAGTCCAGTCATAATTGTCCTTATTCTGTATAAGACGTGCTATAACTTTCAATTTAAATAACTAAATAAAAACAATGATACTTTAATCACAGATGAGTTAAGTTTACTTGTTACTAGTTAACGTTACTTAATAAAATTAATTTCAGTTTACTTAAGCCAAGTAAGTAGGTTGACTTAGAAAAAGCATGCAAACTGATTGACTTGAAAAATCTAAGCAAGGTCATCTAATTACATTTTACTGTGCATTTTTGTTATTTTTGGTGGCATTTTTGCCCCGAGCCCCCCCAAATTTCTGACCCTGACTATAGCACCACAAAAAAATCTATGTTTTGGAAATGCACTCTTAGAAGAAACTTGTAGTGACGTGAAAATAGTAACATGAATATGGTAATCATTTCATAACATCTCGGTACAATGATCCAAAGCATGATATGATTTCTCCTTGTACTTTATGCCTTAGTATTTAACTATTTTTATTCTGTTTAAACATGTAACGTGGCGTGATGTGGATTTGTTACCATCTGGTCAACAGTATGTCCAGGATGATGATGCTCCACAAGGATCAGATTCACATCGACACTATAATGGCATCAGTGATGATTTAAATGGGCTGGAGTTTGAAATAAAGATTAATAAACCCAGAAACCATGGGACCTGCGCCCCTGGAATCTACGCCTCTGTTTTCCAGACAGACAGATTACAAAGGCACAAACGCTTGTACAGCTTGTTAGAGCCAAACAGCTGCGGTCAGTACGCCACTGGAACTTGCACCTACATGTTTTGTAAAGTTTTTTTGGTGGGTCACAACCCAAAATGTGGGTCTCAGATTTGCTGCAAATAATGCATATAATAAAATGCACATTACCGTAGTCATGATGCATTAGGATAGCAAAGTAAATAGACTTTAAAAGGGAGGAAAGGCTTCTTATATCTTTTGTTGTTGCCTTCAAAGGTTGTGCGTCCAATCAAACTTTTCTTTATTTTGGTGAAAATGCACCAGTCACTTGGTAGAAGCTGGTGAAATTAGACAGATGACAACATGGACAGTTTGTGTGAGTAACACCCTCAAAAGCCATCAACAAAATCACACAAGGTCAAAGAACATTTTCATTTACTTTTGTACGGATCTTAGTACTGTGCATGTTCAATGTAAAATGAAGTAAATTAAACTTTAGGCGTGCAGCAAGGTTTTTATTGGTAAGCGGCTTTCTTCATGATGTCCTGCCATGGAACCCATATCTGTTTAATGTTTTCTGTACAGTAGACTCATGAACAGAGATGTTAACCAGTTCCAGTGATACCTTCAAGTCTTTATCTGTCACTCTAGTGTCCTTTATTACCTCATTGATCATTCTGCGGTGTGTCCTTTGAAACAACTTGGCTGGACGGCCACTTCTAGTGAGAGTACCTATAGTAATAAATCATCTCCATTTATAGACAGTTTGTCTCACTGTGGACAGATGAATATCTAACGGCCACTTCTAGTGAGAGTACCTATAGTACTAAATCATCTCCATTTATAGACAGTTTGTCTAACTGTGGACAGATGAATATCTAACGGCCACTTCTAGAGAGAGTACCTATAGTACTAAATCATCTCCATTTATAGACAGTTTGTCTAACTGTGGACAGATGAATATCTAACGGCCACTTCTAGTGAGAGTACCTATAGTACTAAATCATCTCCATTTATAGACAGTTTGTCTAACTGTGGACAGATGAATATCTAACGGCCACTTCTAGAGAGAGTACCTATAGTACTAAATCATCTCCATTTATAGACAGTTTGTCTAACTGTGGACGGATGAACATCTAACGGCCACTTCTAGTGAGAGTACCTATAGTACTAAATCATCTCCATTTATAGACAGTTTGTCTAACTGTGGACGGATGAATATCTAACGGCCACTTCTAGTGAGAGTACCTATAGTACTAAATCATCTCCATTTATAGACAGTTTGTCTAACTGTGGACAGATGAACATCTAACGGCCACTTCTAGTGAGAGTACCTATAGTACTAAATCATCTCCATTTATAGACAGTTTGTCTAACTGTGGACAGATGAATATCTAACGGCCACTTCTAGTGAGAGTATCTATAGTACTAAATCATCTCCATTTATAGACAGTTTGTCTCACTGTGGACAGATGAATATCTAACGGCCACTTCTAGTGAGAGTATCTATAGTACTAAATCATCTCCATTTATAGACAGTTTGTCTAACTGTGGACAGATGAATATCTAACGGCCACTTCTAGTGAGAGTATCTATAGTACTAAATCATCTCCATTTATAGACAGTTTGTCTAACTGTGGACAGATGAATATCTAACGGCCACTTCTAGTGAGAGTATCTATAGTACTAAATCATCTCCATTTATAGACAGTTTGTCTAACTGTGGACAGATGAATATCTAACGGCCACTTCTAGTGAGAGTATCTATAGTACTAAATCATCTCCATTTATAGACAGTTTGTCTAACTGTGGACAGATGAATATCTAACGGCCACTTCTAGAGAGAGTACCTATAGTACTAAATCATCTCCATTTATAGACAGTTTGTCTAACTGTGGACAGATGAATATCTAACGGCCACTTCTAGAGAGAGTACCTATAGTACTAAATCATCTCCATTTATAGACAGTTTGTCTAACTGTGGACGGATGAACATCTAACGGCCACTTCTAGTGAGAGTACCTATAGTACTAAATCATCTCCATTTATAGACAGTTTGTCTAACTGTGGACGGATGAATATCTAACGGCCACTTCTAGTGAGAGTACCTATAGTACTAAATCATCTCCATTTATAGACAGTTTGTCTAACTGTGGACAGATGAACATCTAACGGCCACTTCTAGTGAGAGTACCTATAGTACTAAATCATCTCCATTTATAGACAGTTTGTCTAACTGTGGACAGATGAATATCTAACGGCCACTTCTAGTGAGAGTATCTATAGTACTAAATCATCTCCATTTATAGACAGTTTGTCTCACTGTGGACAGATGAATATCTAACGGCCACTTCTAGTGAGAGTATCTATAGTACTAAATCATCTCCATTTATAGACAGTTTGTCTAACTGTGGACAGATGAATATCTAACGGCCACTTCTAGTGAGAGTATCTATAGTACTAAATCATCTCCATTTATAGACAGTTTGTCTAACTGTGGACAGATGAATATCTAACGGCCACTTCTAGTGAGAGTATCTATAGTACTAAATCATCTCCATTTATAGACAGTTTGTCTAACTGTGGACAGATGAATATCTAACGGCCACTTCTAGTGAGAGTATCTATAGTACTAAATCATCTCCATTTATAGACAGTTTGTCTCACTGTGGACAGATGAATATCTAACGGCCACTTCTAGTGAGAGTACCTATAGTACTAAATCATCTCCATTTATAGACAGTTTGTCTCACTGTGGACAGATGAATATCTAACGGCCACTTCTAGTGAGAGTATCTATAGTACTAAATCATCTCCATTTATAGACAGTTTGTCTCACTGTGGACAGATGAATATCTAACGGCCACTTCTAGTGAGAGTATCTATAGTACTAAATCATCTCCATTTATAGACAGTTTGTCTAACTGTGAACAGATGAATATCTAACGGCCACTTCTAGTGAGAGTACCTATAGTACTAAATCATCTCCATTTATAGACAGTTTGTCTCACTGTGGACAGATGAATATCTAACGGCCACTTCTAGTGAGAGTACCTATAGTACTAAATCATCTCCATTTATAGACAGTTTGTCTCACTGTGGACAGATGAATATCTAACGGCCACTTCTAGTGAGAGTACCTATAGTACTAAATCATCTCCATTTATAGACAGTTTGTCTCACTGTGGACAGATGAATATCTAACGGCCACTTCTAGTGAGAGTACCTATAGTACTAAATCATCTCCATTTATAGACAGTTTGTCTCACTGTGGACAGATGAATATCTAACGGCCACTTCTAGTGAGAGTATCTATAGTACTAAATCATCTCCATTTATAGACAGTTTGTCTCACTGTGGACAGATGAATATCTAACGGCCACTTCTAGTGAGAGTATCTATAGTACTAAATCATCTCCATTTATAGACAGTTTGTCTAACTGTGGACAGATGAATATCTAACGGCCACTTCTAGTGAGAGTATCTATAGTACTAAATCACCTCCATTTATAGACAGTTTGTCTAACTGTGGACGGATGAATATCTAAGCATTTCCAGATAACTTTGTAACCCTTTCCAGCTTCATACAAAGCAACAATTCTTGATCGTAGGCAGGGCCGTGTCCAGGATTTCTTGCTAGGTTTGGCAAAGGGGTGGCAACAGTTGAGTAACGGATGGCATCCAGTAAGTTCATCTGAAGAGGGTTGTTATGGACCATGCTGTCTCCAGGATGCAAGCAGGGTCTGAGTTGGGGTGGCAAAGCTCATTTTTAGGGTGGCAGCTGCAACCCCGTGCCACCCTTCTGGCCCCGCCCCAGATCGTAGGTCTTCTGAGATCTCTTTTTTTACAAAGCACAGTCCACGTCAGCAGATGCTTCTTGTGAATAGCCAACTCAAAATGTTTGAGTGCTTTTTATAACCCACACCTCCAATCTCGTTTCATTAATTGGATGCCAGGTTTGCCAACTTGACTCTAATTTGCTGCTTCTTTTTTTTTTTTTGTCTTTAGCCTAGGAGTGTGTGTATATATATAATTTGTTTGTTCTCATACTTGTTTTGAATGATTTTATCAGCAAAAGACATGTCTGTTGTTATAGTTTGTCTAAACTGCAAAGTGATACAGAACTGCAATAATTCAAATCAACAGATTATTTATTTATTCACACAGTGTAATTTCTAACCAATGGAACTTGTTTGGCATATCATTATAGCCCATTACTATACAAATCTGCCAGTCATCTTGTATGTCTGAGGTAAAAACTGAGAAATAGTGTTGCTTTAGTGAGGTGAAAGGACAAACGCTTTAGAAATTTGTATATATGTAGTTAAATGCGAATTAATTTTCTCAGTGTCTTTATTTTTCTCTCTCGCATATTTATGGTGTTGATACTGTGTTTGTATTTTCTTTAAAATGTATATAATTAACCGTTTTACGATGTTGTTTTTTATCATTTGATAACTTTGGCTTTCTGTATGGGAGACTTTTAATTTGACAGACGTTCCACCTAATATCCGCCCTGTCCTGAGCATGCGCAGAGCAGCAGCAATGGTCGTTTTTGTTTAGATCTTCTATAATAAAGAGTGTTTGGACGAAACGATGAGCTCGTCAGTGATGTTACAGAGTCAGATCTCCGCGATCATGGACGTGCTGGCGAAAGCGGCGGTGGCGGAGATCAGTCAGCTGCTGCAGGAGGATTCTGCTGCTCTTCATCAGGAGATCCAGAGGAGAAACGAGGAGATCCAGGGACTGAAGACTCGACTGCTCCTCACGGAGACTAAACTACAGAGAGTCACTGCGAACAGATGCTCCATCGGCGTTCAGGTGGAGATGATGATGATGGACACGAGTAAGTGTGAACTCATGCACCCTCATGTTGTTCCAAAAGATGTTAGGACAGTCTCAGTCACCTTTCACTTTCATTAGATAGGAAAATAATGACATTCTGTCTAGCATGTCCTTTTGTGTTCCACTGAAGAATGTCTAACGGGTTTGCACTGTAACCCTTAATGTTGTCATTAACAATCAGTATGTCTTAAAGCTGCACTACGTACGATTATTTAATGTATTTTTTTTTTTTTATTTAAAAATGAATAAATAGCCATTATTGATTCAGAACATAAACAGTGTTAAAAAAAATGCCCTTACCTTACCCTGATTCACTACGGTAAGCCTATAAACATGACTTGTGTTGTGAGCTGTCGGGTCGGATTTGGCGCGAAATCGCTTCTTTGAATGAGCATTACTCGCGTGTTAACCGATCGTGATGTATCTATATTGTCGGGGGGAGTTACTGTGACATATTTACTAATATTTATGACTTCATGTAATTGTTATATTGCATGTACGCATATTATTTATTGTTTAATGAAGTATGTTTTATCCCCATCATTATTGAATCCACGTATTATGTTTTTAATTTAAGGTGTTATTGTGCGCATTGCATAAACATATTATTGTAGTCCCCTGTTCTTTATGTAAAAGCTCTTTGAGTGAAGTGTCAGAAAAAAGCTAGGCCTATGTGTACATTTATTCATTTAAAATACGTAAATAACAGTATTTTATATCTTCAGTATTTCAGTTTTAATTGTTTAATCATATAACATAATATCGACATCGCCAGTCATGATCACACAAACACGGACGGGTAAGTTCAAATCATGAGATTCATCCACCAGAAGAGCAGTGCCGAAACACGACTGGCGTAAAGTGTTCTTACGCAAATTGCTTGCAGTTTTAAGTTTCAACCACAGATATCGCTAGAGAGCACAAAGTAACGTAGCGCAGCTTTAATTAATTAAACATTACTTGAAATGTCAAGTTATGTTAAATAGCCAGTGTAAAGTAATAACTCAAAATTGAGGCTATGTGTAATGCGTTTTGAGCTAATTTTCTTTACAAATGTTAAAATATGTAAATAAAAGGCTTCGTAGCCGCAGACTGGTCAGAGTGCCCATGCTGACCCCTGTCCAATGTCAAAAGCGCCTACAATGGGCACTTGAGCATCAGAACTGGACCTTGGAAGGTCCAGAAGTGGAAGAAGGTCGCCTGGTCAGATGTGTCCCGTTTTCTTTTACATCACGTGTACGTGTGAGCCATATACCTGGGGAAGTGATGGCACCAGGACGCACTGTGGGAAGACGACCTACCTAAACATGGTTGCAGACCAGGTACACCCCTACATATCAATGGTATTCCCTGATGGCAGTGGCCTCTTTCAGCGGGATAATGCGCTCTGCCACACTGCACGCATTGTTCGGGAATGGTTTGAGGAACGTGATGAAGAGATCTCGATCCGATTGTGCATCTATGGGATGTGCTGGACCAACAAGTCCGATCCAGCATATTAAACACATGGTCATAATGATTTGGCTCATCTGTGTATGTACAAGACAAAATTGTAAATTGTTTAAATCTTCATAATAAACCAAATAAAACACCTGATGTGCTGAATTGTGATGTCAGATATCTTTTAAAAAGCCAAGGGGAGGAAGTTGTGGCCAAATGGTTTTGATTTTGGTATTTGATTGACTAAAATGGTTCTAAATAAGAACCGGTTATCGATTTCCAACCCTTAATTGAATTAAGAAATTAGCCGCTCGAGACACCGTTAAAGGGTATCCTGTGAAGTGCCTAAAACACTCTTATCTGTAATTAAATCACTGTAATGTAAAGCCTCGAGCGGCTTATTGTTTTATAGAATGGCACTTTTATTCATCGTGATTCTCATAGTTGAGTAGCCAAACTGTTGAATCTTTACTATTTAAATGGTCTGTAGCAACTGATCATATATAGAATTCATTGATGTGTGTTTAGATTTTTTATTATCAAGCGAATGTTGATAATGATTGAGGTGAACGTCTTAAATCACATATGAACCTGTCCTCCTCTGCAGGTGTGATGGCAGATTTTGAAGAATCGCACCAGGAAAAGGCCATCGCAACTAGTCCAGTAAAGGAGATCTCCGAGGAGAAGCCGCTTTGTTCACAGACACAGGAGATAAATGTGCTCCATCTGAAACGAGAGGAGTCAACAGCACCCTTCAAACCCTCCCAAGAGACGTCCCGAGCTCAGCAGAGCACCGCAGAGGATGAAGAGTTCAGTGGACTGGAGCTTGAGATGAAGATCGAACAGGTGGAAGAACTTGTTGATCAGAAACTGAATCAAGTTCAAGCCGAGCACAGGAGCGACGTGCAAACCGATGATGGATACTCTCATGTATGGTTGTCAGGAGGCGATCCAGGCAAAGCGTTTGACGATCCTGAGAGTCTAATTGATCCAGAACAACATTCTCAGAGTTTTACAGATCCGTATGTCTCGCAGGTGTTGATGGAAGAGCCAATGAGCTCTCAGTCGACGTCCGGTTTATTCGGTTCTGGTGTTGTGCTGGAAAGCGTGAGCTTTAATGCAGCTCAAAATAAAGACATTGAGTACGGCTTGAATCTTCTAAACGCTCCACGACAGAATTCCCATCAACCTCCACACAGCATATCGGACTCAACGGTGTTCAGCCGACATCTGCCTTTGAATTCCCCATCAAGTGTGCCTAAAACAACCACGCAAAGTGTATTTATAGACCATTCGCGACACAACGCGAGGCCAAAACCGTTCCGATGTGAGGAATGTGGCAAACGTTTCACGCAGAAAACGCGACTGATAACGCACAGGCGGATACACACGGGTGAAAAACCCTTCCGTTGTCAGCTGTGTGGTAAGATGTTCTCGCGACAGGACAGCTGTCTCAGACATGTACGTCTGCACCGAGATGGTAAACGTGCACACATAACTCTTTTATCGTGAACTTCCTTCTGCCAGTTGGTGGCGCTATGACCGTGACCCACAGTAGATACAGCAATGTGATCAGCCCTCAATGCCAAACATACGGGTCAGTTTTGATGTCAATCACACGAAGCACACAGAAGATATGATACAATTCTTTCTTCCTATTTTTTGTTAATTTATCACGTTGCCATGGAGACAACGTTTGAGACATCAAAAATCCATTCACAATTCAGCATCTTCAATGTTTTGGCATGTCGTTTGGTGCCAGTCAGATGAATTCCGTATGAGGAGTATTTCAAATTCCAGAGCCATTCCATTTTCAAAAATCCAAAATGGCTGACTTCCTGTTGGGCGGAGCTAATGTCTGTGGTGTGAAAGAGTCTGGCTTGATGAGATCTACATACAATATGTACAAAGTTTGGTGACTGTAGCTGAAAAGGGATGTGCTACAGAGTCCCCTAAACATGGGCATTTTCTATTTGGCACTACAGAGCCCCCTCTACATGGTCATGAATGAATCTTGGCCCAGCCCTAATGGCCGACGATTCTGATGCGTGCGCAAAAGATCATACAAATTCAAGCATGACAAGTACCTCAAAAGCAAATGAATATACCTAAAATGGATAATAGTGTTTAATGTGTTACAATGGCAACAGTAGTTAGGATATCAAAAATCCCTTCATAATTTTAAATCTGTACTGTCTTGACATTATTCTAAAATTTTTTTGTAGCAGTTCAGATAAAAATAATATTGCTATTCCAAAGTCTGTAAAAAGTTACACACTTCCTGCTGCCAGATGGTGGCGCTCTGATCGTGCCCCACAATAGTCATATCCATGTGATAAGCCCCAAATACCAAACATAAATCTTAATTTTGATCTAAAGCGCACAATGCACGCCGAAGAAATTAACAATTTTCCTCTTTCATTTTTTGCCATTAATTTATCACCTCGCCATGGCAACACCAAAATATCAAAAATCTGTTCGCAGTTTAGCATCTTCAATGTCTTGGCATGTTATTGCCCACATTTGATGCCTGTCAAATAAATCCCCTAGGAGTATTTCAAATTCCAGAGCATGCGTTTTTCAAACAATGCAACATGGCACACTTCCTGTTGGGCAGAGCCTATGAATATGAGAGTGAAAGTTGTCCAGCTTGATGAGATCTATATATGTACAAAGATTGGTGACTGTAGGTGAAAAGGCATGTGCTTCAGAGCCTCCCAAATATCAAATTTTCAAGGGCCAGCAGAGAGCCCCCCTTGACCCCCCATGTGAACTTTTGCCAAGTTGTAATGACCGACGATTCTGATGTGTGTGCAAATTTTTGAGCATGTTAAGGGACCCAGAAACCTTTAAAAGAAGTTAACAGTAATCCTTAGGAATACAATAGGGCCTCCGCACTTACAGTGCTTGGGCACTAAATATATAATAGCAATATTAGTATACAAGTATAACATGTGTATTATATGTTGATATCAGTAGCGGCTCATGACCACAGATAAAGGTGGGACGGATATAATTTTTAAAAATTATTTATTCAGGTTAACTTATTATTCAAACACAAAGGCACCACACAATATGTGGTGTCCTTGCATTATTCCACCACAAGGCGGCACTCTTAGAACATAATGTTGATTCTAATATTCTAAATTAGAACGCTTCATCAAAATTCTAAATGTTCAAAATCAAATGTAATTTTATGTTAAGTGTTGTTGAAGAACCCCAGGGAGGAACAGAACTATCTACATGCCATTTGTACATTTCCACAGTACTAAAATCTTTATTCAGCAGTAAAAGGACAATTTTATTCAGCAAGTTTAAAAAGCCAAGCCTTCTTGATGTACAATTTGTCATAATAAAAATGCAAGTTGTCTTATCACCTACGCATCTTTTCATTGCCAAACAATTTTTTATGCCTGGCTTGTCAGGACCACGTTTGATTGTAAATTTGTCTAAAATTTGCTGTAGAAATGACACGCTGACTCAATGGGTCTTAATGAGGGTTAGCTGCAGTACCGTATTTGACCACAGATTTCCACTGGATAAATGGAGGGGCGCTGTGGAGTTCAGGAGGGCAACAGACCCTCTGGACCACATGCACATAAAGTTATCTTAAAAGTAATCAATGTGGTTAAATCGTGTCTTCTGAAACCAGAACAAAATTATTTATACATTTGTTATATTTTCTTTTTATATGCATATAAATATTTATTTCGCTTTGGGAGAGTCAAGAAGAATGGGTGCTAACTTTGTCACCTTGAAACTTTTTTTGTATTTTTTTTTCTGCTACAATCACATTTTGTAACTGATAATAAAAACTATGAGTGAATGTCAAATAATTCCTGTTGTAGCTTACTGACCCACCGATGAGAGTTACAGAAACAAAGACAAATAAAATATCAATCATAACAACAAACAGCCGTTTCTGTCACTGAATATATAATCTAACAAAGATGTATTGTAAATTTACAACTTAATTGCAGAAAATGTTAAGAGGAATTGTTATAATAATAATGAATGTTATTATTGTAGACTGACATTGTATTTGATGTGAAGAAAAATAAACGAGACAATGTGCAAAGTTTTACAATAAATAGCTGTACATTTATAAACGCGCTTAATACAGTATATTCATAAAGCCTGAGCTCAGAGAAATCTGATATATATATATATATATATATATATATATATATAACTTTGGGTTTCTGTATGGGAGACTTTTAATTTGACAGACGTTCCACCTAATATCCGCCCTGTCTTGAGCATGCGCAGAGCAGCAGCAATGGTCGTTTTTGTTTAGATCTTCTATAATAAAGAGTGTTTGGACGAAACGATGAGCTCGTCAGTGATGTTACAGAGTCAGATCTCCGCGATCATGGACGTGCTGGCGAAAGCGGCGGTGGCGGAGATCAGTCAGCTGCTGCAGGAGGATTCTGCTGCTCTTCATCAGGAGATCCAGAGGAGAAACGAGGAGATCCAGGGACTGAAGACTCGACTGCTCCTCACGGAGACTAAACTACAGAGAGTCACTGCGAACAGATGCTCCATCGGCGTTCAGGTGGAGATGATGATGATGGACACGAGTAAGTGTGAACTCATGCACCCTCATGTTGTTCCAAAAGATGTTAGGACAGTCTCAGTCACCTTTCACTTTCATTAGATAGGAAAAAGATGCATGAAAAAGTGAATGGTGACTGAGACTCATGCCTAATCTAATTTTGAGATCCACTGATGAATGTCACGAAGGTTACAGCAATATCAGCCATCGGGTTTCATATCAGTGTTTAAATGCTTATAATCTTATGTTAATTATGCATTTTTTTTTTTATTGAATTTACAGTTCAAGTCAAAAGTCTACATAGCTTAGCCTGAAGTCATTAAAACTATTTTTTAACCACTCCACAGATTTAATCTTAGCAAACTAGATTTGGTGAGTCATTTAGGACATCTACTTTGTGCATAACACAAGTAATTTTTCCAGCAATTGTTTACAGACCGATTGTTTCACTTTTAATTGACTATAACAATTCCAGTGGGTCAGAAGCTTACATACAAATTTAACAACTTTACATTAAGTTAACTGTGCCTTTAAGCAGCTTGGAAGATTCCAGAATTCATGACAAGCCTATAGACAATTAGCTTATGATAAGAGGTGTACTGAATTGGAGGTGTACCTGTGGATGTATTTTAAGGCCCTACCTCAGTTGCTTGACATCATGTGAATATCAATAGAAATCAGCCAAGACCTCAGAAAAAAATATTGCGGACCTCCACAAGTCTGGTTCATCCTTGGGAGCAATTCCCAAACGCCTGGAGGTGCCACGTTCATCTGTACAAACAATAGCATGCGAGTATAAACCCCATGGGACCACACAGCCATCATACCGCTCAGGAAGGAGACGCCATCATGTGACCACACAGCCATCATACCGCTCAGGAAGGAGACGCCATCATGTGACCACACAGTCATCATACCGCTCAGGAAGGAGATGCATTCTGTCTCCTAGAGATGAACGTAGTTTGTGAGAAAAGTGCAACTCAATCCCAGAACAACAGCAAAGGACCTTGTGAAGATGCTGGAGGAAACAGGTAGACGAGTATCCAGATCCACAGCAAAACGAGTCCTATATGGACATCACCTGAAAGGCTGCTCAGCAAGGAAGAAGCCGCTGCTCCAATACCGCCATAAAAAAGCCAGACTAGAGATTGCAAGTGCTCATGGGCCTCTGGTCTGATGTAAAAAAAAATTATTTAACTTTTTGGCCATATTGACCATTATGTGCACCAGTCCCTCCTGCATCAAAGCACCCCCACAACAGGATGCTGCCACAACCATGCTTCACTGCTGGGATGGTGTTCAAACATAACGATGGTCATTATGGCCAAAAAGTTACATTTTTGTTTTATCAGACCAGAGGACATTTATCCAAAAGTAAGGTCCCCATGTGCACTTGCAAACTGTAGTCTGGCTTTTTATGGTGGTTTTGGAGCAGCGGCTTCTTCCTTGCTGAGCAGCCTTTCAGGTTATGTCGTTATAGGACTTGTTTTGCTGTGGATCTAGATACTCGTCTACCTGTTTCCTCCAGCATCTTCACAAGGTCCTTTGCTGTTGTTCTGGGATTGATTTGCACTTTTCACACCAAAATATGTTCATCTCTAGGAGACCGAATGCGTCTCCTTCCTGAGCGGTATGATGACTGTGTGGTCACATGATGGCGTCTCCTTCCTGAGCGGTATGATGACTGTGTGGTCACATGATGGCGTCTCCTTCCTGAGCGGTATGATGACTGTGTGGTCACATGATGGCGTCTCCTTCCTGAGCGGTATGATGACTGTGTGGTCACATGATGGCGTCTCCTTCCTGAGCGGTATGATGGCTGTGTGGTCACATGATGTTTATACTTGCATACTATTGTTTGTACAGATGAACGTGGCACCTTCAGGCATTTGGAAATTGCTCCCAAGGATGAACCAGACTTGTGGAGGTCCACAATGTTTTTTCTGAGGTCTTGGCTGATTATTTTTGATTTTCCCCATGATGTCAAGCAACCGAGTTTGAAGGTAATCCCATGATGTCAAAATCAAAGTCAAAGTGGTTTTTATTGTCGTTTCAACCATATACAGTTAGTACAGTACACAGTGAAACGAGACAACGTTCCTCCAGGACCATGTGCTACATAAAACAACATAGGACAAACACAGAACCACATGAGACCACACAGACTAAATAACATTTCTACATAAAGTGCACGTGCAAACGTGTGCAAAAAGTACGGGACAGTACAATAAATACTAAAGGAACTGTGCAGTGCCGACCAGTACACATTTGTAATCGAGTAGTGCAAAAAGATGATACTTTCTAAAAATGCCAAATGTTAACATAATATACTATGAAATAGTGTTCTATGGACAAAGCAGTTATTGAGGTAGCAGCCAGGTATAAAGTGACGATGAATTAAAGTGCAACTCTGGACATGTGCAAAAGTTGGATGGTGTACAGGTGTCTGTGTCAGTCCAGTCTCTGAGTATTGAGGAGTCTGATGGCTTGTGGGAAGAAGCTGTTACACAGTCTGGCCGTGAGGGCCCGAATGCTTCGGTACCTCTTGCCAGACGGCAGGAGGGTGAAGAGTTTGTGTAAGGGTGTGTGGGGTCGTCCACAATGCTGGTTGCTTTGCGGATGCAGTGTTTGGTGTAAATGTCTTTGATGGAGGGAAGAGAGACCCCGATGATCTTCTCTGCTGTCCTCACTATCCTCTGCAGGGCTTTGCGGTCCGAAACGGTGCAAGTCCCAAACCAGGCAGTGATGCAGCTGCTCAGGATGCTTTCAATAGTCCCTCTATAGAACGTAGTGAGGATGGGGGGTGGGAGATGTGCTTTCCTCAGCCTTCGAAGAAAGTAGAGACGCTGCTGGGCTTTCTTGGTAACAGAGCTGGTGTTGAGGGACCTGGTGAGGTTCTCCACCAGGTGAACACCAAGGAATTTGGTGCTCTTGACGATCTCCACAGAGGAGCCGTCGATGTTCAGCGGAGAGTGGTCACTCTGTGCTCTCCTAAAGTCAACAACCATCTCTTTTGTTTTGTCCACATTCAGGGACAGGTTGTTGACTCTACACCAGTCCGTTAGCCGCTGCACCTCCTCTCTGTATGCTGACTCATCGTTCTTGCTGATGAGACCCACCACGGTCACGTCATCGGCAAACTTGATGATGTGGTTCGAGCTGTGCATTGCTGCACAGTCGTGAGTCAGCAGAGTGAACAGCAGTGGACTGAGCACACAGCCCTCGGGGGCCCCAGTGCTCAGTATGGTGGTGGTGGTGGTGGTGGAGATGCTGTTCCCGATCCAGACTTTTTGTCAAGCAAAGAGGCGCTGAGTTTGAAGGTAGGTCTTAAAATACATCCACAGGTACACCTCCAATACAGTACTCCTATCAGAAGCTAACTGGCTAATTAAAGGCTTGACATCATTTTCTGGAATTTTCCAAGCTGCTTAAAGGCACAGTTAACTTACACTAAGTCTATGTAAACTTCTGGCCCACTGGAATTGTTATAGTCAATTGAAAGTGACACAATCAGTCTGTAAACAATTGCTGGAAAAATTACTTGTCATGCACAAAGTAGATGTCCTAAACGACTTGCCAAAA
This sequence comes from Moxostoma hubbsi, assembly GCA_032164185.1. Taxonomy (NCBI): domain Eukaryota; kingdom Metazoa; phylum Chordata; class Actinopteri; order Cypriniformes; family Catostomidae; genus Moxostoma; species Moxostoma hubbsi. Next base: position 49,863,817 of record JAVLUX010000009.1, on the reverse strand, counting down.
TAGCTATAGTTTGCTCATATGAAATCTGTGGAATGGTTAAAAAATGTGTTTTAATAACTTCATCCTAAGCGTATTTAAACATCTGACTTCAACTGTAAATGGTCTGTAGCAACTGATCACATATAGAATTCATTGATGTGTGTTTAGATTTTTTATTATCAAGCGAATGTTGATAATGATTGAGGTGAACCTCTTAAATCACATATGAACCTGTCCTCCTCTGCAGGTGTGATGGCAGATTTTGAAGAATCGCACCAGGAAAAGGCCATCGCAACTAGTCCAGTAAAGGAGATCTCCGAGGAGAAGCCGCTTTGTTCACAGACACAGGAGATAAATGTGCTCCATCTGAAACGAGAGGAGTCAACAGCACCCTTCAAACCCTCCCAAGTGACGTCCCGAGCTCAGCAGAGCACCGCAGAGGATGAAGAGTTCAGTGGACTGGAGCTTGAGATGAAGATCGAACAGGTGGAAGAACTTGTTGATCAGAAACTGAATCAAGTTCAAGCCGAGCACAGGAGCGACGTGCAAACCGATGATGGATACTCTCATGTATGGTTGTCAGGAGGCGATCCAGGCAAAGCGTTTGACGATCCTGAGAGTCTAATTGATCCAGAACAACATTCTCAGAGTTTTACAGATCCGTATGTCTCGCAGGTGTTGATGGAAGAGCCAATGAGCTCTCAGTCGACGTCCGGTTTATTCGGTTCTGGTGTTGTGCTGGAAAGCGTGAGCTTTCATGCAGCTCAAAATAAAGACATTGAGTACGGCTTGAATCTTCTAAATGCCCCACGACAGAATTCCCATCAACCTTCGCCCAGCGTATCGGACTCAACGGCGTTCATCCGACATCTGCCTTTGAATTCCCCCTCAAGTGTGCCTAAAACAACCACGCAAAGTGTATTTATAGACCATTCGCGACACAATGCGAGGCCAAAACCGTTCCGATGTGAGGAATGTGGCAAACGTTTCACGCAGAAAACGCGACTGATAACGCACAGGTGGATACACACGGGCGAAAAACCCTTCCGTTGTCAGCTGTGTGGTAAGATGTTCTCGCGACATGACAGCTGTCTCAGACATGTACGTCAGCACAGAGATGGTAAACGTGCACACATAACTCTTTTATCGTGAATTTCGGTTAAAATTCAAGCAATTGTTACTTTGTTTAAATTTTACATTTTGTCCTGTTAAATATTCATCGGCCAGTTTGAGAATAGACACTATGGGAAGTTCACGGACTGAGTAAGTCATGGTACATACTTCTATGCACCTCAGATTGAATAGACTTGACCATCCAAGGAATTGGGATGCCTGTTTTGTTTCTTTTTGTGCTGGTTCCTCCTAACAGCGGGAGCTTGTTTTGTTGAATAACGATCCTTCGGGACAGTTGCAGATGAATCTGTCAGTTCCTTGTGCTTGTGCCTCCTGTTGGCTGGAGCTTGTTTTGTGGAGTATTTTTACAGGACACTGAAATGACGTCATCTGCTGCACTCATCAACAGCCGGCTCACTGATCATTCATTTGTCTGTCCAAGGAAACGGAACGGCTTTATATCGGCTGGAATTTGTTTTGTGAAGGATCACACCTTCGAGACAGTTCTGTGAATTAATCTACACATCTTTTGTGTTCATTCTGCCTATTGGCTGGGGTTTATTTTACAAAGTATTTTCTGTTATGTAATTTTGCCTTACAAAGTTGTGAGGCAAAATTGAACAATCAAAGATGGCAAAGTTGTCGCGGAGACTCGTGGGCGTGCATGGAATGTTTCAGTTTAGAGGGTTGGACGCCGGTTGGCGCTGTCGTGCAAGGGGTTAATGTGCATGTTTTTTCTGTTTGTTTTGTTCGGGGAGAAGTTCAGGGTTTGACTTTCACTAATGGGGAATGTGGTCTTTATCATTTTGTTATACTAATGACTAATATGTCAAAATGTCAAATGTTAATATGAGAGGGTTTTCTTTCTCTACGTGGAAGGTGAATGGGTTTGGGCACCCCATAAAAAGGATGGTTATTACTTTTCTTAAGCGTTAGAAATATGATATAGTGTTTCTTCAAGAAACGCACATTTCTCTGCAGGAAGCTGAACAATTTGGGATGATATGTGGTGGGCATGTTTTCTTTAGTGCTGGCTCAAGTAAGAGCAGGGGAGTCATTACATTGATAAGTAAACATCTATAATTCAAATGTCTCAGATTAAAGATAAATTAGGAAGAGTCATTGTTTTCACTGAAATTCAGGGGCAAAGGCTGATTTTGGCTATTGATTACGCACCTAATGCTGATGATCAGGGCTTTATTATTTATCTTGAAGGGATGTTGAACCCCTCATGATATAATATTGGGAGGAGACTTTAATCTTTTGATGGACTCAGTCCTTGATCATAATGAAGCAAAAGTGTGTAAGCCCCCTAGAGCAACATTGATACTTCACAGGATGTGTTAAAATATCCAAATCCCTCATTTTATCTGTTGTTGACTGTTCAATTTGAAACATTTCAGTCTCAGATCATGCCCTGGTGAGTTTAGAGGTGTTGCCACATACAGAGCATATAGTTGGCGCTTTAATGTATCCCTTTTGCAAAATCCTGATTTCCAACAAATGTTAAAGACTGAATTCAATGTTTATACGGAGACCAACTGGTCCTCAGTATCCTCTGTGGGCGTGGCTTGGGAGGCAATTAAAGTGGTTTTTAGAGGTCGGATCATACAGTATGCCTCATTCATCAAAAAATCCAAAGCACGAGAACTCATGGAGTTGGAAAGAAAATGTTAAAAGTGCAGAGGAAGAGCTGAAGTGCCGAAGATCTTGATTTTTATAGTTCCACATCTTCGTCTACTGAGGAAGATATTAGAAACTTTGTGGAACCATTAGAATTCCTTATATTGACGACTGAGCAAAAAAATTCTCTTGATTCTGAAATAAACTTGGAGGAGCTTGGCGAGGTAATTAAGGTCTTGCCTACAGGCAAGACTCTGGGGTCTTATGGCTTTGTTTTTCAAATTTTATGATACAGAACTGGCTCCACTTTTGCTAGAAGTTTATACGGAATCATTAAAGAATGTAAAGCTTCCGACACAAGCACGGATCAGTCTGATTCTTAAACAGGACAATGATCCAAGCGAGTGTAAGTTACCGTCCAATTTCCATGATCCAGCTAGATGTAAAAAAAAAAATGCAAAAATTCTGGCTAACAGATTAAGTAAAGTTATGACATCTCTTATACATATAGATCAGGTGGGGTTTATTTGTAGCCGCAGTTCTTCTGATAACATTAGGCGTCTCCTCAATATCATGTGATCAGTGGCGAATGATCAGATTCCAGTCGCTGCCATCTCACTTGATGCCGAAAAGGCATTTGATATGGTAGAATGAGATTATCTTTTTAAGATTTTAGGAATGTATGGGTTCGGGAATACTTCTATTGAATGGTTTAAGCTACTTTATAGACACCCGGTAGCAACGGTACAAACAAATGGATTATTATAATGGATATTTCAGATTATTTTACTCTGGATAGGGGCACCCATTATGTTTGCCCTCTTTCCCCATTATTGTTCTGTCTTGCCCTGGAACCATTAGCAGCAGCGATAAGAAGGGAAGATGATTTTCCAAGGGTAATTGCGGGAGGTGTGGTGCATAAACCTTTGCTTTACGCAGATGGTATTTTATTAGTCTCCGGCCCCATTGGATCTATGCCTTGCCTCCACAGAATTATTCATTCCTTTTCCAAGTTCTCAGGATTCAGAGTCAATTGGTCTAAATCCGAAGCTTTGGCTCTGACAGCGTACTGCCCAGAACTGCTTTTCAGTTGGGTGCCTTCCAGTGGCCCAAACAGGGCATTAAATATTTGGGAATTTTATTCCCAGCAAATTTGTTAATGAGTTAATTTTGACCCTTTAATAAAATGTTTTTCGAGCGATGTGGGCAGGTGGGCTTCATTACCTTTATCTATGATTGGGAAGGTTAATGTTATTAAAATGAATTGTATTCCAAAATGTAACTACCTGCTACAATCTCTCCCTGTAGATGTCCCCATCTCTTATTTCAAGTAATTTGATAGCATAGTGAAGTCCTTCGTTTGGATTGGAAAATGTCCCAGATTACATTTCAGTAAATTACACGGGCCGATTGACAAAGGTGGGCTAGGCCTACCCAAGATTTTGTTTTATTGTGCATTTGGTCTCAGACATTTGGCTCATTTGTCTCTTCCTCCTGAGAGAGCCCCTCCCTGGTTTTGCATTGAAAAGGAAGTTCTTGCCCCTATTTCACCATTGCAAAGCCTATCAAACTAACCGGAGAAGTTAAGTCACACCCCGTTATTTCGATATGGACAAAAGTGTCCAGAGTTTTTAATTCTGATATTTATTTAAACGTAGCCTTGAGCATATGGCTGAACCCTAAACTATGTATTAATAAATGCCATTTTTGTTGGTCAGATTGGATTGTGAGTGGGTTAATACACTCGGTGACCTATATGAGGGTGGAGTATTTAGACCTTTTGAAAATTTGGTTAAACATTTTGGCATTCCCAGATCTCAATTTTATAACTCTGCGCTGTTTTTGGGAGGGACACTTACCACGCTGGTGTGGCAGATACTCTGGGAGTGGTGATTGCTGCGTTTGGGAGAAAGATCTAAACTTGACATTTGAGGAGGGGGTGTGGGCTAGGATCCTAAAAAACATCAAGTCTGCATTTAGAGATGCAAGGGTTCACTTATGCAATTTAAGATTTTACATTGATTTTATTGGACCCACTTTAGAATATATATACTTGGTCTTAAAGACACGCCCACCTGCTGGCGATGTCAATCAGAGGATGGAGACTTATCCCATGTCTTTTGGGGGTGACTTCCCCCAGAAGTTCTGGTTGAGAGTTCAGTCTTATAGGTGATGTATTGGGCACTCGGTTTTCACTTTGCCCCAGATTCTATTTTGGGTGATGGGGTGGTCATTGACTTTGAGAATCGACACATAAAGAGTTGGGTCCTAACGAGCATCATGATCACCAGACAGGTTATTTTAAGGTGTTGGAGATCGGTTGGAGTGCCCTCATTTCATGAGTGGTGCTCTGACATGGGGAGGGTGGCGGCCTTTGAGGAAGGGATGTATAGAAGGTTGGGAAATCTGGGGTTATTTGATAGGAAATGGGGCAGATATTTGGCCTTTTTGGAATGCTTCACGGAGGGGTAGTGGAGAGGGATCTTTAGTTTTAAATGAGTGTGCGCAATTTGATTATTTTTTTGAAAGTATACTTTTTTTGTGTGTGCGCGCGTGTGCTTCCAAATATTTATGATCACTGGTGTGAGTGTTTGTGTCGGGTGGGGGTGTTTGGGGTAGAAGGGTTTAATTGTATATCATTTGATTCAGCATTTTCTGTGATGTTTAATTTGTTGAATGGAATCAATAAAAATGGTTAACAACAAAAAGAGCTAAGCTTTCTTGACCTACAATTTGTAATTTGTCTAAAATTTACTTTAGAAATGACACACGGACTCAATGGGTCTTAGCTGCAGTACCGTATTTGACCACAGATTTCCATTGGAAAAACGGAGGGGCGCTGTGGAGTTCAGGAGGGCAGCAGACTCTATGCACCATGCTTGTGTATCTTACATTTACATTCATGCATTTGGCAGATGCTTTTATCCAAAGTGACTTACAGTGCACTTATTACAGGGACAATCCCCCCCGGAGCAACCTGGAGTTAAGTGCCTTGCTCAAGGACACAATGGTGGTGACTGTGGGGATCAAACCAGCAACCTTCTGATTACCAGTTATGTGCTTTAGCCCACTACACCACCACCACTCCGTGTATAAAACACTGTGTGATGGAGCTTTCAGCTACTTTATAACTTAACTATAGTAAAACGTATACTAGGCCTGCTTTTAAATACATATGTCAGCATTTTGAACACATTTACAGGTAAACAAATTATATTGTTGGATGTATGTTTGCAAGTGGATGAATATTTAGGTGGGGCTCTGCCCTACTTGCCCATATAGACGAGCCAATCCTGGTTGAAATAAACATTAACCAAAATGAATAACTGCTGTAGAAGTATTGCTCAACTGTTCGTTAATGTAAAACCTGAAGTGTGTAATTTCTGTGCCACAGAATGGAATTTACCATTTTTTTTCAAAACAGCTTTCTTTGTCAAATTAAAGGGACATTTCACCCAAAAATTACAATTCTTTCATCATTTACTCCCCCTCATGCCATCCCAGATGTGTATGACTTTCTCTCTTCAGCTGAACACAAGAGAAGATTTTAGAAGAATATTTCGGCTCTGTAAGTGAATGGTGACCAAAACGTTGAAGCTCCGAAAAGCACAAAGGCAGCATAACTGTAATCCATGTGGTTAAAGCATGTAATCTGAAACCAGAACAAAATTATTTATACATTTGTTATATTTTCTTTTTATATGCATATAAATATTTATTTCGCTTTGGGAGAGTCAAGAAGAATGGGTGCTAACTTTGTCACCTTGAAACTTTTTTTGTATTTTTTTCTGCTACAATCACATTTTGTAACTGATAATAAAAACTATGAGTGAATGTCAAATAATTCCTGTTGTATCTTACTGACCCACCGATGAGAGTTACAGAAACAGCTTTTTAATGGTCAACAAAGACAAATAAAATATCATTCATAACTATGAAATATATATATATATATATATATATATATATATATATATATATATATAAACTTTGGCTTTCTGTATGGGAGACTTTTAATTTGACAGACGTTCCACCTAATATCCGCCCTGTCTTGAGCATGCGCAGAGCAGCAGCAATGGTCGTTTTTGTTTAGATCTTCTATAATAAAGAGTGTTTGGACGAAACGATGAGCTCGTCAGTGATGTTACAGAGTCAGATCTCCGCGATCATGGACGTGCTGGCGAAAGCGGCGGTGGCGGAGATCAGTCAGCTGCTGCAGGAGGATTCTGCTGCTCTTCATCAGGAGATCCAGAGGAGAAACGAGGAGATCCAGGGACTGAAGACTCGACTGCTCCTCACGGAGACTAAACTACAGAGAGTCACTGCGAACAGATGCTCCATCGGCGTTCAGGTGGAGATGATGATGATGGACACGAGTAAGTGTGAACTCATGGAATCTCATAATGTATTACAGCAGGAGACCCCCTCCTACAATATGTATAGGCTGCTAAATATTTTTGTGTATAAAGACCAAAGGAATATGTAAGAAACATTTTCAGTGTATTATTAAAATATTGTCTGTAGGGATGCACCGATGTATCGGCCAATTATTGACCAAGTAAAACTTATCAGTTTTTGTTTTAACCATTGAAATAAACTGCCAATATTAACCATCAGTTTTTCATATTGGTGAGCATGAAAATTGTATGTTTTTGTTAATTGTTTTTTTTTTATTGTAATTACAGTTGAAGTCAGAAGTTTACATACACGTAGGTTGAAGTCATTAAAACTATTTTTTAACCACTCCACAGATTTAATCTCAGCAAACTGTAGTTTTGGTGAGTCGTTTAGGACATCTACTTTGTGCATGACACGATTCATTTTTCCAACAATTGTTTACAGGCCGATTGTGTCACTTTTAATTGACTATAATCACAATTCCAGTGGGTCAGAAGTTTACATACACTAAGTTAACTGTGCCTTTAAGCAGCTTAGAAAATTCCGGAATTCACAACAAAGGACAAGTCTAAAGAAATCAGAAAAAGTGTGGTCACATGATGGCGTCTCCGTCCTGAGCGGTATGATGGCTGTGTGGTCACATGATGGCGTCTCCTTCCTGAGCGGTATGATGACTGTGTGGTCACATGATGGCGTCTCCTTCCTGAGCGGTATGATGGCTGTGTGGTCACATGATGGCGTCTCCGTCCTGAGCGGTATGATGGCTGTGTGGTCACATGATGGCGTCTCCTTCCTGAGCGGTATGATGGCTGTGTGGTCACATGATGGCGTCTCCTTCCTGAGCGGTATGATGACTGTGTGATCACATGATGGCGTCTCCTTCCTGAGCGGTATGATGACTGTGTGATCACATGATGGCGTCTCCTTCCTGAGCGGTATGATGACTGTGTGGTCACATGATGGCGTCTCCTTCCTGAGCGGTATGATGGCTGTGTGGTCACATGATGGCGTCTCCTTCCTGAGCGGTATGATGACTGTGTGATCACATGATGGCGTCTCCTTCCTGAGCGGTATGATGACTGTGTGATCACATGATGGCGTCTCCTTCCTGAGCGGTATGATGACTGTGTGATCACATGATGGCGTCTCCTTCCTGAGCGGTATGATGACTGTGTGGTCACATGATGGCGTCTCCTTCCTGAGCGGTATGATGACTGTGTGATCACATGATGGCGTCTCCTTCCTGAGCGGTATGATGACTGTGTGGTCACATGATGGCGTCTCCTTCCTGAGCGGTATGATGACTGTGTGGTCACATGATGGCGTCTCCTTCCTGAGCGGTATGATGACCGTGTGGTCACATGATGGCGTCTCCTTCCTGAGCGGTATGATGACCGTGTGGTCACATGATGGCGTCTCCTTCCTGAGCGGTGTGATGACCGTGTGGTCACATGATGGCGTCTCCTTCCTGAGCGGTATGATGGCCGTGTGGTCACATGATGGCGTCTCCTTCCTGAGCGGTATGATGACCGTGTGGTCACATGATGGCGTCTCCTTCCTGAGCGGTGTGATGACTGTGTGGTCACATGATGGCGTCTCCTTCCTGAGCGGTGTGATGACTGTGTGGTCACATGATGGCGTCTCCTTCCTGAGCGGTGTGATGGCCGTGTGGTCACATGATGGCGTCTCCTTCCTGAGCGGTGTGATGACTGTGTGGTCACATGATGGCGTCTCCTTCCTGAGCGGTGTGATGACTGTGTGGTCACATGATGGCGTCTCCTTCCTGAGCGGTATGATGACTGTGTGGTCACATGATGGCGTCTCCTTCCTGAGCGGTATGATGACTGTGTGGTGCTTATACTTGCATGCTATTGTTTGTACAGATGAAGCACCTTCAGGAGTTTGGAAATTGCTCCCATGGATGATCCAGACTTGTGGAGGTCCACAGTTGTTTTTCTGAGGTCTTTGCTGATTTCTTTTGATTTTCCCATGATGTCAAGCAAAGAGGCGCTGAGTTTGAAGGTAGGTCTTAAATTACACCCACAGGTACACCTCCAATTCAGTACACCTCCTATGAGAAGCTAACTGGCTAATTAAAGTCTTGACATCATTTTCTGGAATTTTCCAAGCTGCTTAAAGGCACAGTTAACTTACACTAAGTCTATGTAAACTTCTGACCCACTGGAATTGTTATAGTCAATTGAAAGTGACACAATCGGTCTGTAAACAATTGCTGGAAAAATTACTTGTGTCATGCACAAAGTAGATGTCCTAAATGACTCACCAAAACTACAGTTTGCTAATATTAAATCTGTGGAGTGGTTAAAACATAAGTTTTAATTACTTCAGCCTAAGTGTATTTAAACATCTGACTTCAACTGTAAATGGTCTGTAGCAACTGATCACATATAGAATTCATTGATGTGTGTTTAGATTTTTTATTATCAAGCGAATGTTGATAATGATTGAGGTGAACGTCTTAAATCACATATGAACCTGTCCTCCTCTGCAGGTGTGATGGCAGATTTTGAAGAATCGCACCAGGAAAAGGCCATCGCAACTAGTCCAGTAAAGGAGATCTCCGAGGAGAAGCCGCTTTGTTCACAGACACAGGAGATAAATGTGCTCCATCTGAAACGAGAGGAGTCAACAGCACCCTTCAAACCCTCCCAAGAGACGTCCCGAGCTCAGCAGAGCACCGCAGAGGATGAAGAGTTCAGTGGACTGGAGCTTGAGATGAAGATCGAACAGGTGGAAGAACTTGTTGATCAGAAACTGAATCAAGTTCAAGCCGAGCACAGGAGCGACGTGCAAACCGATGATGGATACTCTCATGTATGGTTGTCAGGAGGCGATCCAGGCAAAGCGTTTGACGATCCTGAGAGTCTAATTGATCCAGAACAACATTCTCAGAGTTTTACAGATCCGTATGTCTCGCAGGTGTTGATGGAAGAGCCAATGAGCTCTCAGTCGACGTCCGGTTTATTCGGTTCTGGTGTTGTGCTGGAAAGCGTGAGCTTTAATGCAGCTCAAAATAAAGACATTGAGTACGGCTTGAATCTTCTAAACGCCCCACGACAGAATTCCCATCAACCTTCGCCCAGCGTATCGGACTCAACGGTGTTCAGCCGACATCTGCCTTTGAATTCCCCCTCAAGTGTGCCTAAAACAACCACGCAAAGTGTATTTATAGACCATCCGAGACACAATGCGAGGCCAAAACCGTTCCGATGTGAGGAATGTGGCAAACGCTTCACGCAGAGAACGCGACTGATAACGCACAGGCGGATACACACGGGTGAAAAACCCTTCCGTTGTCAGCTGTGTGGTAAGATGTTCTCGCGACAGGATAACTGTCTCAGACATGTACGTCTGCACAGCGGAAAGAGATGGTAAACGTGCACAGAGACGACAACAAAAAAGTCTGAATTGTAACTATATTGTGTACATTGTTATATTTTGTCCCTTAAAGAGGAATAGTTCACCTATAAATTAATATTCGGTCATCATTTACTTACCCTTTTATCAGTCCAAACCTGCAGGATTTTCTGTCTTCTGTGGAACACAAAAAATGTTGAGCAGAATGTTCATGCTGCTCTTTAACATACAATGACTTTAAAGGGGGGCGGATGTTGTCAAGCTCCAAAAACACCAAAAAACGACACTGGTGTGAAAGTAAGTAAATGTTGACTTTTGGGTGAACGATCCCTTGAAGTGCTTATATATGTGGTAACACTTTACAATAAGGTTCAATTTGTTGACATTCATCACAGCATTTATTATCTCGGTTAACATTCATTCTTACTTTATCAAAATACTATTGTTCACTGTTTGTTCGGATTAGTTCATAACGCATTAATATTAATAATATGTCTGGGAAATTTAACGCGTTTATTTTTGTGATTAATAGTTGACTGTTTAATGCATTAAAAAATGAATGTAGTATGTTTATCAAAGATTTATACTTGAAGAAATGTGTCTAAGTAACTCTTTACAAAAACATGAACATTTTAACATATTGAAATAATTAAAATAAATAACCATTTTTGCATGTTCTTTGAGATAAATGATAATTCGTTTTTTTTTGGTTTAATGTACCATGATTGATCACAGAAAACCATGCATTAATTAGTTTGGCATTTTAATCGAATTACAAACCTAATTAAAGCTGCAAGCCGCGATGAACGGGCCCTCGCGCGCTGGTGTACGTTGGGGCTGCTGTGCCAGGGGAATGTCACATGTTATTTTCTGTTGCCAGTAGGTGGCGCTATGACTATATCTGAATATTGGCATATAGATGTGTTCAGGCTGGGTCTATAATCAAACATGTGAAGTTTGGGGCAGATTGGACATTGCATGCATGAGTTATAACAACTTCCTGTTTCATGGTGAAACATTGAAATTTGTCAGACCGTCACGGCCACACCGTGCAGTGAAAACCCAAAAGCTTCACAATTTAGCATCGCCAAGGCCTTTCGATTAGATTAACCAAATATGAAGTACAGCCGTGGCCAAAAGTATTGGCAGTGACATAAATTGTGTTTTGCAAAGTTTGCTGCTTCAATATTTGTAGATTATATTTTCACATGTTTCTATGGTACACTGGAAAACAATAATAAGCATTAAATAAGTTTTAAAGGCTTTTATTAGCAAAAACATTCAATATATGCAAAGAGTCAATATTTACAGTGTCGACCCTTGTTCTTCATAACCTCTGCAATTCACTCTGGCACGCTGGATATCAGCTTCTGGACCAAATCCTGACTGATGGAGATCCATTCTTGACTTATTAGTGCTCGGAGTTGATCACAATTTGGGGCTTCTGCTTGTCCACTCGCCATTTGAGGATTGACCCCAGGTTCTCTATGGGATTAAGATCCGGGGAGTTGCCCGGCAACGGATCCAAAATGTCAATGTAATGATCTCAGAGCCACTTCATTATCACTCTTGCCTTGTGACATGGTGTTCCATCATGATGGAAAATGCACGGATCATCACCAAATTGCTCCTGGATCATTGGGAGAAGTTGCTCTTGCAGGATGTTTTGATTCCATTGTTTATTCATGGCAGTGTTTTTGTGCAGGATTGTGAGCGAGCCCACTCCCTGTGATGAAAAGCAGCCCCACACATGGATGGTCTCAGGATGCTTCACTGTTGGCACGACACAGGATTCATGGTAGTGTTCACCTTTTCTTCTCCAGACTATCGATTTTCCAGATGTCCCAAACAGTCGGAAGGGAAAATAACTTTGCACCAGTCTTCTGCTGTCCAATCCTTGTACTTCCTGCAGAATTTCAGTCTGTCCTTGATGTTTTTCTTGGAGAGAAGTGGCTTCTTTGCTGCCCTTCTTGACACCAGGCCATTGTCCAAAAGTCTTCGCCTCACTGTGCCTGTAGATGCCCTCACACCAACCTGCTGCCAATATTGAGCTCTGCACTGGTTAAATGATGTTAGCTGGTCATTTTGTGCCAGGGCCAAAAAACAGTGACATTTGGGTTTTTGTGATAAAGTTAATTTTTTTTGGCCAATGAAGCTTTTTGCAATGATTTAAAATGCATCCGATCACTCTGGACAATAATCTAGAAACAATGTGAATCAATGCCACAACAATTGAAGCAGAAAACTTTGCGTAACACAAAATGTATGTCACTGCCAATACTTTTGGCCACGGCTGTAAATCTGATAATCTACTTAAAAGTACGAGGCCTGAAATAGCAAGAACTGAGCAAAAATTGAAGAGAAAAATGTAAATGGCTGACTTCCTGTTGAGTTTAGGGCATGGGTCCAAGAGACTTTTTTGTAGGTATTGGGATGTTACACAAGTTTACCAATTTTCGTACATGTAGGTGAAACGTAGTGTAAAACGCACATCGTTGAATGTTTGTAGGTGGCGCAATCGAGCCATTTTGCCACACCTAATTCTGAAACCCAAATCAGATGTAAATATTCGCCACTTCTGATGCGTCTGCAAAGTTTCATGAGATTGAGTATGTCTAGACCCTCAAAAATGTGATTTAATTTGGGGAAAAAAATAAATAAAATAATAATAAACCCTTAGAAGAACATTAGGGTCCTCGCACCATCGGTTCTCGGGCCCTAATTAATATATAATAACAATAAGAGTATACAAACATATTTGTAATAAACATTAACCAAGACTAATGAATGCTGTAGAAGTATTTTTCACAACAAAGTACTTTTAGTTCATGTGAAAGCTGAAGTGTGTAATTTCTGCGCCACCGAACGGATTTTCAAAAGTAATTTTTCAAAACAGGTTTCCAACTAACGGATAGTCCCGCCCCCAACTCACGCCATTGGTCGAGTTGTTTCAGGTCTAGACGGGTCTCTCAAAACATACAGAAGAATTTGTATAGCACCACAGAGACACAGTGTTTAAAGTTTTCAAGAAAATTAACTATGAATGGCATACTTATACAGTTGTCTCTGCATATTAATATTGGATTGGAGTAATTATTTTAATCCCGAAAAAGTTTCACACTTCAGCTTTAACTAATATAGTTAAGTAATGTTAGCTGATACAACCGTATTGTAGTGTTACCATATACCTATAATTATGTTAAGAATAAGAATAGTAGTTTTTGCAATTAATTTGATTTGTTGCAATTTACTTTTAGTGCAGTTGAGCTGTACTGTTTAAATGTTGTTGATGTGAATTCATTCAATAAATGCACCTTATTCCCAAACATTAAGGGTTTTTTATTTACAGTAAACATATTATCTGCCGATCTTCTGATGGAGGGGACCCATTCAAAGTTTGAGATATTAAATTACCTCCAATCACTTAATAAGATGTTCGTCTACGTAATCAAAATGTATTTTTTACACCTATGAAGTGACTTTCCTGTTCAGCTGACGTCAACAAGCCCTCTTATTGTCCAACCACCTATCATAGAGTGAGCCCTCTTAATGATGCAATCAAATTAGCATCCTGTTTCACTTATAAACGCATCACGTTACGGATGTAAAAGGGTTGTGAACGCTGTTTCATGTTGACTTTAAAGATGATCTCACTATGAAACTGCATTAAAACCAGTATTGGGTAAGTTACACAAAAAGTAATCTATTACAAATTAATAATTACTACTCTTAAATCAGATTAGAACGGTTCCATGGAGAACATGGAGATACAGATTGTTCATTAAAGTTTGTTTTTTTTCATTATTTAATTCAGTTTTTATTTATTTATTTATTTATTTATTTATTTTTTTTTTCAACAGGCAAAGCTGTGTAGTTTTGTTTTCTGTATACAAATAAAATGTTCATAATTGTTTGAATAAATAAAACAGGATATTCATGCCATGACTCTTTTAACAAACACTCAAAACAACAATAGTAGTAATAATAATAATAATAATAATAATAACATCGAGGGCGGTGGCACTTGGTGAATACAAATTGGGGAACCCTGATATAGAGCATTGCAAGAGAGCCAAGTCTACCTCATTTCAAAATAAGAGTCCCCAGTGTGTTTCGGGCTTGTTTTATGCATTATGCAACAAATTGTAATATTTTTTTTTTATTATTACTGGGATTTTGATTGTACAATAAACTACATATGGGATTTTATTTATTTAGGACTCTTGTCTGTGATTTTAAAAACTATCGTTCGATTAATCGGTTATCGGCCCCTTTTTCATCACTTTAGTTATCGGGATCGGCAAAATCCACTATCGGTCGACCTCTAATTTAAATTTTATTACACAAATGCATATATATATATATATATATATATATATATATATATATATATATATATATATATATATATATATATACACACATTGATATATCTAACCCAAGTAATGCACTTAAAATGATTTATTTTCATTGGAAGCCAGTAAATGTAATCTGATTACAATTAGAGTTAGGTTTAGGTATTACAATTACAACATAATGCATTACACTACTTCTGTGCCTAAAAGTAATCATATTTCAGTAACTAATTACTTGTAATCCAATAACACCCAAAACTGATTGCAACGCTGCAAACATAGGTGTAAAAATGAAATTTCTGTAACTATTTACTCACCCTCATGCTGTTACAAACCCGAATGACATTCTCTCTTCCGTGGAACACAAAGGCGGAACGTCAGTCTCGGTCACCATTCGCTTACATTCTAACGGTAAAAGATTAAATGTAAGCGAATGGTGACTGAGGCTGACATTCCACATTTTTGTGTTCCACAGAAGAGAGAATGTCATTTGGGTTTGTAACAACATGAGGGTGTGTAAATAATGACACAATTTTCATTTTGGAGTGAACTGTTCCTTTTTTAAGTTCATTGTTTGCCAGATTTATTCGATTTTCGCAAAAGATATTGCGTTTCCTCTGAACATCCTGTCTGGCTTATCTGCCCGAGCTGGATAGAGTGACGGCGTAACAGACTCCTGCCGCTCTGAGCTTCCTGTTTGACAGGAAGTGAGACTGTAGGTCTGGATTCTGGGTTTGTGTCTCTGCACACGGGTGGTAGAACAGCATTTATAGTAGCGCTAATGGGGAGCGGGGGCAGGAAACCGCTCCAGGACGGAGGTTTAGCACTCAACTGGTCTCGCGGCTTCTTTTTGCTAGTCGTTCTGCAGTCACGAATCCCACTAGGGGGCGCTAGAAACAACGAACTGGTTCTGTATATGGAAGGGAACTGGGTTCCGCTGGATGATGCTGGAAGTAACTCGTGTAGGTGAGTATCTGAGCTGGAGAACGTCAGTTTTAGGGAAGGTAACTGGAGTAGCGACTGACCTTGAAGGTCAGGTAAAGTATTCCTCCGGCTTTGTTGCCGCTCTTGTCCTGATTGGCTCCATTTGGGTTTGAAATCAGTTTTCTTTGATTGGCTGGCGCTTTGAAAACTGAGTGAGGAGGTGGTTTGATCCTCTCCGTGTCTTTCGCCACTCTCGTCCTCGTTGTCTTCTCCTACGGATCCCTCAGAGTTCTTCTCGTAGGTGTGGGTAAGATGGGCCAGGTTTTGAATGGCCAGCCAGGGCTCTGAGCGCAACCGTTGGCGGTACAAAGAACCGCTCCTCTGAAGCAAAGGAGACGACGTCTCGCCACCTCGAAAATTGAAGATGTTTTCTCCCTCGGAGTTTGGCGAGCTGGTCTTCAGCTCGATATCTGAGGGAGACATACACGAGACGGGTGAGCTGTCAGGAGAGGGCGGAACGTTCAGGTAACGTCGCGTCACGCTGCTGCCGTCGCAGTTTAAATCTGTGGCGATGATGATGATGTCACGTCCTCTGGCACGGCAGGCATCGAGCAACACCTGTAGAGTGTCCTGATGGTGGGCATTTATGGCATATACGAGAGACGAAGCCCCGGCGTAGTCTTCCATACTCGGGTCAGCGCCTGCCGCGATCAAAGCAGATGCCACGTCTACCCCTGCCCGCTCCATACAGGCATACATGAGGGCCGTACGGCCCGACTTGTCCTGTATGTTTGGGTCAGCCTGGTTATTAAGGAGAAACTGGATAAGTTTTAGCATAGTTGTTCCACACTGTTCGCCCCGAAGAACTCGGCAGGCGGCCAGCAGGGGCGTCTCTCCTCTCTGGTTGCGCTTGTTGACCTGGGCGCCTCCTTCCACCAACAGACGAACCAAACGCAGTTTGCCCAGTAGAGCGGCGGTGATGAGCGGAGTGCCATCCATCAGGTAGTCTTGTGGTTCTGCCATGACTGGCACACTTTATTTGCTGAAATCAAATTCACATCGGTGGTCAGTCGCTACAACAGATGTCCATATACATTCAACCTTAAACCAGAGTTCAGTTACTAAGTTTAAAGTTAGATAAGTCATGTGATGTAACTAACATGTATGTAGCAATTTTGAAATCATGTGACAAATCATAAAACAGAGAAGATCTCTTTAGACCCATGAGACTGTGTGTGAACTGTTGTGAAATATTTTGACATTTATATGAAAAGGCACATTTTGTTCTGGTCATTTGGTGTAACTATGAGAACTTCTTGATATTTTTACCAAAAATGTTTGTGTACACTCGGATATATTCATGGTGCAAGGAAACAATTTTAATGCCTTTTATTAGATGGTTACACCACATGACATTTTTAAAGTCATTAAGTCATTTTTTTTTTTTTTTTTCGAAAATGCTACAATTTATTTTCTATAAAATTTTAAAACTAACATGGACTCAAAAATAACATTTCTACAAACAAATTTGTTTTTTTATTTATTATTTTTATAAAAAAATTGAAAAAAAAGTTTTTATATATATATATATATATATATATATATATATATATATATATATATATATATATATATATATATAAAATATTATTTTTATTATTATAAAAAATACAAATCAAAAATTCAAGTTATAATATATATTTATTATTATTATTAATATTAAAAAATCTAAACATCAAAAATCGATATATATATATATATATATATATATATATATATATATATATATATATATATATATATATATAGATTTTAGTTTAGATTTTGTAATAATAATATATATTATAACTTGAAAAAATTAATTTTTTGATAATATATATATATATATATATGCTTATTATTATTATTATTATTATTATTATTATATACATATTATATATGTATAATGTATATATTATCATTAGTTTTTCGTGGGATTACTCCATTTGACCAAAACTAAAATTGCCTTTTCAAAAAAGAAAATATTTAAGAAATAAAAGATTATTCCAAATGACTTATGCCAACATTAGTTATTTTTAGAATTTTATGTTATTTATGATTTTACTGGCTCTGCACGGTTATAAATCTTTTCATTTAAGCTCCAGATAAAAAAAAAAAAAGAGCAAAATGACTCAAAACATGCCAAACATGATGTGAAAATGTCAAGTGGTCTAACCATCACGTTAAAGGTATTAAAGTTGGAAAGTTTTCAAAACATTTTCAAGGTAAAACTATTTTTAACAAATATCAAGAAGTTTTATTAGGATTACTTAATTTGTCCTGATCAAAATGTTCCTTTTCACAGAAAAAAAGCTTAAAAGAAATGGTATTAAATTGTTATTTAGACAACATTTAACTAAGACTGCTCATGCAAAGTCTCCAACAGGAACACAAACTCAACGTTTAATACTTACTGTTAGAGGTTTGTTCTAATCACTATTCACAGTTGTATCATTGATTGTGAATAGTGAACACCCCTCTATCTGAGAGACATTGCTACATGTGTGACGTGCAACAGTGCTTCAAAGTTGTAAATGGTGTCTGAGTTTGAAATGTCGAACAGCACAACAAAAGCTGCTTTTATGATGCTTTGAAATGCCTTCATCTCTCTGGGTGAGCGGTCTATTTTAAACCAGACAAGAGCTTGAAAGATCGTGACGTGCTATACACTTCATAGAACAATCTTTCTCCATTTCAATTTTAGTTGATTTAATCTACATGCATTATGAAATTCTAGGCTATTCACAGTATTTATGAAACCGTAGCATTTATTGGATAATTAATGCTTCATAATGTTTTATTTAGCATACATTTTGACTCCAAATCTTGCTGGATTAAAATGAATACTTTATGTTTGAATCCAGAGGTTCCATAAAACAACTGGATTACTGCATGTAACGTACACTATTATGGATATTGTTACTATATTAATGATATTATAACTTACCTGCAAAGTTTATCTCTTGACAGAAGCTGCGACCTGAACTGTAGCTGACAGAGTGCACATCTGAGATGAATCGGTGTATGTGAGTGTGTGTGTGTTTGAGAGAGCGTGTGTGTGTGTGTGTGTGTGTGTGTGTGTGTGTGTGTGTGTGTGTTTGAGAGAGCGTGTGTGTGTGTGTGTGTGTGTGTGTGTGTGTGTGTTTGAGAGAGCGTGTGTGTGTGTGTGTGTGTGTGTGTGTGTGTGTTTGAGAGAGAGAGAGCGAGTGTGTGTGTGTGTGTGTGTGTGTGTGTGTTTGAGAGAGAGAGAGCGAGTGTGTGTGTGTGTGTGTGTTTGAGAGAGCGTGTGTGTGTGTGTGTGTGTGTGTGTGTGTGTGTGTGTGTGTGTGTGTGTGTTTGAGAGAGCGTGTGTGTGTGTGTGTTTGAGAGAGAGAGAGCGAGTGTGTGTGTGTGTGTGTGTGTGTGTGTTTGAGAGAGCGTGTGTGTGTGTGTGTGTGTGTGTGTGTGTGTGTGTGTTTGAGAGAGCGTGTGTGTGTGTGTGTGTGTGTGTGTTTGAGAGAGAGAGAGCGAGTGTGTGTGTGTGTGTGTGTGTGTGTGTGTGTGTGTGTGTGTGTTTGAGAGAGAGAGAGCGAGTGTGTGTGTGTGTGTGTGTGTGTTTGAGAGAGAGAGAGCGAGTGTGTGTGTGTGTGTGTGTGTTTGAGAGAGAGAGAGCGAGTGTGTGTGTGTGTGTGTGTGTGTGTTTGAGAGAGAGAGAGCGAGTGTGTGTGTGTGTGTGTGTGTGTGTTTGAGAGAGAGAGAGAGAGAGAGAGAGAGAGAGAGAGAGAGAGAGAGAGAGAGAGAGAGAGAGAGAGAGAGTGTGTGTGTGTGTGTGTTTGTGTGTGTGTGTGTGTGTGAGTGTGAGGTCAGGCAAAACAACCCCCTACCTTCACGTGGTGCCGGACAGCAACGTCGTTGGCAGCGCCATGAGGGGGAGGGCCAATAGAGACTGTCCCCTCACCGTTTTTGTCATGGCGCTTTGTAGCCACCACAGCGGCCAAATGGGGGCTCTGGACGGGCTTAACTTTAATTAAGCTAGTGCCGGAGGCCCTGGGGGGACAGGCGTCTATGACCTCTCCTGGCCAAACTCCATCTGGCAGAGCCAGGAGACTGAAGCCTTACACTCGGGGCTCCTCCAGAAACAACAAAAAGCCGCTACGGATGGCCACGTGGAATGTTCGAACGCTCACAGCGGAGGAGAGGCTGCCACTCCTCTGTCGGGAGCTGGACCGGTACCGCCTGGATCTCTGTGGTGTACAGCATAGTGGTCCTGCCACTATGAGGGGTGGAGTAGAACAGGAGTAAACAACAGGGAGTGGCTCTTCTGAACAAAATAATGAAATTACTTTGGGCTCGCCCTTCCATCAACCAGAGGCGAGGAGAGACATTAGAAGACAAACATCCGTGGAGGGATGTGGGAAAGGCCGATGATGACCTGTCACAGCATGTCACAGGTGCTGGCTAAAGTGGCCTCGGGATGGTAAATGGTCTGCACTTATATAACGTTTAACCTTAACGGTATTCAAAGCACTTTACAATGTGACTCATTCACCCATTCACACACACATTCATTCATTCATACACCAATGGTGGCAGAGCTGCCATGCTAGCCTGCCATGCTAGCCTGTGGTTCAGTGTCTTGCCCAAGGACACTTCGGCTTGTGGAGTCATGTGGGCCGGGATTCAAACCACCAACCCCGTGATTGGTGGCCGACCCGCTCTACCAACTGAGCCACAGCCACCCATAGATAGAATCATCATGTTGGGTGACTTCAATGCCCGAGTTGTTCATGATGCTAGCACCTGGTCAGGAGTGATTGGAAGACATGGGCCAGATCAGCTCAATAACAACAGTAGGATGCTGCTAAATTTTTGGGCTTGTAATTACCAACACACTGTTCCGGCATTGGCGCATCCACACAACATCATGGATGCATGCCGTGTTCAAGCAAGAACATCTGCTGGACTACATAGTGACGGAATAGCGGATGCGGGCCCATGTCCTTGACACCAGGACCTACCGTGGAGCTGATCTGCCCACTGACCATCGACTTGTCATCTGTAAGATGCGCCTGCCATTCTTCCACTCTGGTGGTGGGTGTAAACCCAGGACCACTTTCAAACCCATAGTGGCCTGCTCTAGGCTAGCTGATGAAAGTTGCAAGCTTGAATTTCAGCATCACTTGCAGCTGGGGATGGCATCATCCCCCACTCCTCCAGATGTTGAGGGGAAATGGGCGAGGTTTGCAATGGCAGTTTTGGGCACACGGTCCAGACATCCTCAGAGACCCTGGCTGACGTAGGAGGTGTCCAGGCTTGCTGAGAAAAAAGTGACAGGCCCACTCTCATCATCTACAGCATCCCACGTCAGAGAATGAGGAGGCTTACCGCAGCCTTCACTCTGAGGTTCGGAGAGCTGTGAGGCACTGCAAGGATGGTTGGTGGTCCCGGGTTGTTGAGGAGATGGAGTCTGCCTCAATGGCTCGTGATCACAAATCGCTCTAATTACATGCAGCGCCACACCAATTACCATAATTAGAGAAAAGAACAGTGAGCCAATCTCCGACCCCCAGGAACAGGTTTGCAGATTTGCTGAGCATTTCTGTGAGGTCCTGGAGAGGGGAAGTCCAGGAGCCTGGAAAACATTGTGGGATAAAGTGGGGATGACCCCGCTGGGGCTGCGGTGCCTCAAATATTAGAGGAAAAAGTCACTTCTTGTGGGTGGCTAGCTCAGGTGCCATCTTTGGAGGAATTACTGAAGGCGATCCCGAGCCTGAGACCAGGAAAGGCACCGGGCAGAGATGATCTCCCAAGCTAAATGCTGAGGGAGGGTGGCGTTTGTGCACAGACTGCCCTACATGACATCATAACAGTCTGGACCACTGGGCAGGTTCCGCAGGATTGGAAGGATGCCCTGGTGGTCCCTCTCTTTAAACAATAACTATAGGGGCATCTCACTCCTCAGTGTGCCAGGAAAGGTCCTGGCAAGGATTATTCAACATCGCCTTTCCAGGCACGCTGAGGAGAGGCTTGCGGAGCCCCAATGTGGTTTCAGGAATGGGCGGTCTTTCACAGATGCCATATTCTCTGTCCGTCTGCTACAGCAGAGGTGTAGGGAATTCCAACAAGACCTACATCTCTGCTTTATTGACCTGGTCAAGGCCTATGATACCATCAGTAGCTCTGGGCTCTGGGTTGTTCTTCGTGATTTCAGAGTCCCAGACCCGCTGCTCACGATCATTAAGGACCTTAATGATGGCGAGCGGGCCCGGGTAAAACTACGAGTTCGGGAGTTGGAACCATTCCCTGTTCACCGTGGAGTGCGACAGGGATGTCCTCTGGCTCCCACGTTATTTAATATCTATTTCGACCGTGTAGATCGTGAAGCCTTTGGCTGTACCGGAGGAATTTCCATCTGGTACAGATATAATGGGAGGTTGATCGATGCCTGGGTGCGGTCAAGGGATGCTCCCTATTGGTCAATCAGATTATGTATGCTGATGATCTGGTGATTGCTGCTCACTCAGAGGAGGAGCTGGAGGCGCTGCTGATGAACCTGGAGCGTGCCACTATGAGATGGGGCCTTACCATCAGCCCAACCAAAACTAAGCACCTGCCTGGGTATTATGTACCATCAGACACTCCACCCCCACAGCTCCCAATTGGTGATGGGGCAGTTGTGGAGAGAGTGTAGTGTTTTCCATACCTGGGCAGTGTGCTTATGACCAGCTCCGGTTTGACAGCAGAGGTCTCACTCCGAATCAGTCGAGCGGCATTATCTTTTCATCGGTTGCGTAACGCTGAGTGGAAGCTACCTGGTTTGTTGCTCTGCACAAAGCTTCAGGTATTCTCGGCCACGGTCATTCCCTCCCTTCTCTATGCTTGCGAAACGTGGACCCCCCCCCAATGGAACATCGTCGCCGGTTAGAAACATTTAGGCTGGCCTGCTTAAGATCCATCCTGGGTTTAACCAGTCTGGATTGTGTGAGGAGCTCACAAATCTTTGAAAGATGTGGACAAAGTCCCATCGGTGAGCTCCTCCGGCAGGCAAGGTTGCGTTGGCTGGGTCATGTAGCCTGCACGCCCGGCCACCGCATGCCTAAACAGCTTTTGTTCGGCCGGATAGAGGGGGCTAAGCGGGCGCAGCACGGGCTGGAGAAGAGATGGAGTGATGTGGTACAGGAGGATGTGGAGCTGACTGGACTTGCCAATGACTGGTACCAGCGATGTCAAGATCGGCCTCTTTGGAGGAGGCTCGTGAAGGATGCTACTGGGCAGTTGGAGGCAATCGCCCTCCTACAACAATGGAGGGCAGGGGAGTGGTTGTTTTTGCGTGTGTGTGTGTGTGTGTGTGTGTGTGTGTGTCAGTCTGGAAACTCTTCATTGGGTATATACTGAAATCAAACTGTATTTGAACACATGCAGATGGCAGAGTCTGACACACGGACAACAGTATTAGCCTTTATTGGTTAGTGTGATCCCTACAAAGTCCATAACAGCAGATTTGTAAACACGGCCACTTGATTTGAGATAAATAATAAATATAAAGTCTGTTGCCTTTAAATTGTTTAACTTGGGTCAAATGTTTTGGGGATCCTTCCACAAGCTTCTCACAATAAGTTGCTGGAATGTTGTCCCATTCCTCCAGACAGAACTGGTGTAACTGAGTCCGGTTTGTTGGCCTCGGATTGAGGTCAGGGCTTTGTGATGCCCGCTCCAATACCTTGACTTTGTTCTCCTTTAGCCATTTTGACACAACTTTGGAGGTGTGCTTGGGGTCATTGTCCATTTGGAAGACCCATTTGTGACCGAGCTTTAACTTCCTGGCTGATATCATGAGATGTTGCTTCAATATATCCACACAATGTTCCTTCCTCATGATGTCATCTATTTAGTGAAGTGCACCAGTCCATCCTGCGCATATATATATATATATATATATATATATATATATATATATATATATATATATATATATATATATATATATATATATATATATTAATTTGTGTATATATATAGAAATTAAAGAAAATATTTATATATTTTTTTTTTTATATTCATTGCTAAAAAAAAAAATCATATGCACAAATCATGGTTTCTAACCCTGTATTCATGTCCCAAATTTTGCTTACAGGGTTACAAAAGCCATATATCAAGTTAATAATAGTCTATTTACCTTTTACCAAAGTTATCAAAAGCAATCAAATGTTGATATATATATATATATATACTTTTTGAAATTATTTTTTTTACTAATACATATTTTATACATAAATTTGTCTTCATACATCTACATTTTCTTCTGTAATTGCTGTTACTTTAATGTGCATTGCTAGAAAATAATAAAACCACACAAATCAAGGTTTTTAACTGTATTTGTGTCCCAAATTTTGCTAACAGGGTTGTAAAATGGAAAAATGCATATAAAATTAATAGAAAAAAAGAACTGATCATTTAACCCTCCTATGGTATTTAAAAATGGGACCTTCATTTTTTGAAAAATGGAAAAAAAACAAAAAAAAAAAACATGTTTGACTGGAAGGGTTTATACATTTGGCATAAGGATTAGATGTGGAACCCAGTTTTTAATATATTTTTTTGATGATGATAATGATACTATTTTTTTCCCTGAAGTAAGAACAATAAAATTATGCATTTATTTTTTGGGGGGAGTTTATGCTATTTTGATCTTATTTACATGTACATTTCTAAATTGTACCGACTGAACATCATGTGATGTCAGTAACAGCCAGTAGATAACTGTAGACACATATTGTGCAGTCTGATAACTTATAACCTAATTTAATATTTTATCACAAGATATGCATTTGGATATTTATTTACACATTATCAAACTATTATTTGTCAACATTTAACAGTTAAAAAATGATTTAAAGTGTCATTTTTTGCTGTAAATCAGCACTCAAGCTTTATTTTTATTTTCTTAATGAAAATAGTATTTTTTTTTTTTTCTTTCTTCTGGTTTTGGATTGAAATATAAACCTGACATGTTCTTTCAGTTTTCATGGGATTCACCTGGATGTCATTTCAAACAATGACACTATTGTACTGCACACAGTAACTGTATATACAATTTGCAATGCCTAGGGGTTAGGGTTATTATAGTCTTGAAACTTTCACTAGTTTTAATTTTTATTTCGTTTTGTGTTTTGGTTTTCAATTTTATTTTAGTTTTAGTGGCACGTAAATGGTCTTTAAATCGTTTTTTTTATGTCTATTTTTAGTTGTTGTTTTTTTCATACGTAAAATAAAAAAGATCGAGAAAACATTGAGAGAACGGAGTTGTTGAATTTTTCTCACTTTAATATTTATTGTAAATATATTATAGATATTATTATATTATTAAATATAGAACGCAAGCCAGATTCATGCATTATTAAAATAATAAATAGGCATGGAATACAAATCTGTATGGCAAGTAGAAAGAAATGGGACTGAGCAGCTATTAATTTCCCCATTTTAACTGTTCATTGTGTATTTTCAATTCAATATTTGACTGTTATTATCCAAACCGCTGTTGGAAATGCTCAGTCACGTGGTGTCTGTTACTTTTGTCAGCGCTGGGTGAGAGGAACCACTCACAGTCGTTTGTGATTACTGGATAAGGCATATCTTAAATATAATTTTATACAAATTACTGTAATGTACTTCCATCTGGATCTCACAATACTGATAGTTTAAAATCAGATATTAAAAAGATCACACTTTGTAGAATACAAATAACTGTAGCAAGTCAAAAAACGTCCTGAGATTTGAATGCAGTTCTATGGAGGATCCGGTGATGTGGGCCACCAAGCGCCCCCTAGAGGAAGCAATGATCCGCTGCAGTAATGTTATGAGTCCATAGCAACTGATGGCGGAGAAGCGTCGTGCCGGTGCCGTGATGTCCGATTCAAAATCCGCGAAATGTGATTCGGATAATGAGTTTCTGTCGCAGGCCGGAGTTAGCACGCTGCTCAGAGGAGCTCTGCTGAAACTAGTCGAGTCCAGGACGGAGGATCCCGTCGGATTTCTAGCCGAACATTTCGGTAATCTGTCGTCGGAGGGTGATGATGGAGGATCGGAGCATCAGATCGTGAGCAGAGCGCTGTGGCACCTCAGTCTCGCGCATCACTCACAGAGGTTTTTTTTTTTTAAATATATTTATTATTTATTTAATGTTATTTGTGTATTTTTAGCTATGTATTATCATTATATTTGTGATTATTTATTATAAAAAATATTGTATTAATTATTGTATTAATATCTATTCAGATTATTATGTATTCTATGCTGCACATTACTACAATAAACAGACTAGAATTTAGTAAATTAGAACAGCAGTCATAAAGGGGATTTGCAGGCCTTGTTATTTTACTTTCTTTTTAAAAAAAATGTATTTGTTAAATATATTTTTTATATTTATTTATTTTGTAAATGTTTTATACTTTTATTATTATAATAATTATTATTATTATTTGCAATGTTGGAGATGTTTATTTTATTCAGTGATTTTATTAATTCACTATATACATTAAAAAGTTGTATTTTAATTATCATTATATTTTTGATTATTATTAATACAAATGTTTTATTTTGGTATTTATCACCATTGAAAAAAAAAATATAAAAAATAATAAAAAATAAAATACTTAAAAATACAATTATTTTATTTTATTTAGTGAATTAATAAAATCACTGAATAAAATAAAAAACACCTCTCCAGCATAGAGAATAATAATAATAATAATAATAAAATAATTACAAAATGAATAAAATAATATAAAAAATATATTTAACAAATAAAATAAAATATTTAAAAATAAAGTTAAATAACAAGGAAACAGTCTGCAAAAATGAGATATACTATAATATTTAATTATCATTACATTTTTAATTATTATTAAAAAAATATTTTACTATTGTATTTATCACCATTTAGATTTGTGCTGTCTATCATTTTATAGATAAAATATTTAATAAAATATTTGTATTAATAATAATTACAAATATATAATTTTTTATTTTATTAATTTTAATCTTGATAATTTTAATTTTGATTAATTTTATTTTTATTAATCAAATCAAAATATTTAAAAATAGTGTCAAATAACGAAGGTGTATTCGTTCTCTTTATCGTTTTACTTCTTCGCATCACAGATCTGCATTCAACAACAACATTGATGTGGCGTACGAGCTGCTGATGCAGGGTGGGCCACGTCGCCCCAATTCTGGAGGGGTCCGCGGGCAACGGTACACGGAGATGCTCCAGTGCCTGTGCAGTGAGGGGGGGCTCTCGGGCACCACTGCCGCCCCCCTGCTGCGCCGCATCCAGTGCCACGATTACGAGGCCGTGCCCTTTGAACTCTTCCGCCAGGGCGTGCTGACCTGCTCTGTGTTCGCCGACTACATCCGCAAGTCCCAGTGCTTGTACGCGGCGGTGGCGAGCGCGCCAGACAGACCGGCAGAGAGAGCGCTGTGCCAGGCTGTGCTTGCCACCCTCCAGGAGGCGCTAGAAACGGCAGACGGAGCCGATGTGGCACGTTACCTGGAGGCCAGTGCCAAGATCTCACCTGCTAAGCTGGCACAGGCCATGGCAGAAGTTCACCCACACCAGCAGGAGGGTCCCACGATGGACGCGCAGGAGTTTGAAGACGCCGCGGCAGCACTCTTCATCGCGCGGGTGCGAATTGTGACCTGAGAGGGCAGCGTCGGGCTGTTACCGCTAAAATAAAAATGTTACAAAGCTTTCCAAGAATAATACCTGACTGAGAATTCCCAAAATGCAGGAGTGAAAAATTCCCTAAAAAATACCTTTTAGTTCTGTTATGTATTTAATTGTATTATGTACTTATTATTTTATTGACATTAAACTCAACATGAAATCAAAACTGAGCTTATTTATTTTATTAACACACATTATCGGTCTTATAGTGAATGAAAATGTACTTGCTCTGCCTCTGAAACGACGTTATGTATCTGATGACATCATCAAGCCCTCCTAACTTTCAACCACCTGTTACATCCAACTTTTTCCTGAACGCGGAAGTGTATCGCAATTCATAGTTTTCACTCGCAACGGCGTGTCTTTAGAGGATAATGTGATGTTTAGCACGATTTGTAAACACTTGCCAAATTAAAAAGCGCGTTCCTCCATAGTGCCGACACGACTCGGCCATCCGACTCATGGTGGTGCCACCCAGTGGTTGGTCAGGAAAACTGAACACCGTCCAATGCACAGAAATGGACTACTTGCACAACTGATCCGCGTTATGGTGCGTTCTCATACAACGAGCATTTCACGTGCCGCGATTACATACAAAGTCAATGCAAAGATGTGAATAGACGCGAATTCGCGAATGGCGTGACTCGAAAAACGTGAAATAACTTCATCGCGCGAGTTAGATGGCTGGCGGTTAGATTGCTAGTGGTGTGTGTGGAGAGTCTAAACATCACTATACAGTTTCTATACAATTAATATTATAATTAAAATATTTGGACCACGCGAGCTCTACCATCTTCTCTCCTATTGGCTGTCACTCCCAAAAGTCGCTCTTCATTTGCATAAAGTTAAACATTTCTCAACTTTGTCGCGTCACTGGACACGCCCACATTCGGTCGCCATCGCTCGTGTATTCGCCAGCTCTCATTGAAAATAAATGAGATGAGGTCGTTTTATTGCTGCATGTCGCTGGCAGTGTGAACGCAGCTTTACTCACGTGAACGCGAGTTTAAACACACACGTATAATCCAGCGGACAAACTCGCGCAAGCATTGCAAGGTGAAATTTTCTTTGCGTTGTATGTGAACGCACCATCATACGTAGTGCGGCTCAGCCGTTTCTGGCTACAGCGTTCAGTGCACCTTCGTGCTAAGAGTTATCCACGGGAACACTTGATTAAAGCAATAAATTATGTTTCTGCCGTTAACGTGACTTATCTCAAATGTATAATTGGCTAAAATTTGCCTCCCTCAATATATATATATTTCCTTTCTAAATGCACGATCATGATGTCAAGCTCGATTACACTTCCTAGTGCTTGTCGCATGTGCAGGAAGTGTAATCGAGTTGGAAATCATGATCGCCAAAGAGTCTGCCGATTTCGAGATTTATCGTGAAAAAGGAGTGATATTTATGATCTGTTCCCACTCAAAACTGAATAGATTGCTTCTAAAGACATGGATTAAACCAATGGAGGGTACTCTGGGGGGTTGCTAGGGTGTCGCAAGGGCGTTGCTAGGCGGTTGCTAGGGTACTCTGGGTAGTTGCTAGGGTGTTGCTAGGTTATTCTGAGTGGTTGCTAGGGTGTCAGTAGGGCGTTGCTATGCAGTTGATAGGGTTCTCTGGGTGGTTGCTAGGGATTCGCTAGGGCGTTGCTAGGCAGTTGATAGGATACTCTGGGTGGTTGCTAGGGATTCGCTAGGGTGTTGCTAGGTGGTTAATAGCGTCCTCTGGGTGGTTGCTAGGGTGTCGCAAGGGCGTTGCTAGGCGGTTGATAGGGTACTCTGGGTAGTTGCTAGGGTGTTGCTAGGTTATTCTGAGTGGTTGCTAGGGTGTCAGTAGGGCGTTGCTATGCAGTTGATAGGGTTCTCTGGGTGGTTGCTAGGGATTCGCTAGGGCGTTGTTAGGCGGTTGATAGCGTCCTCTGGGTGGTTGCTAGGGTGTCGCAAGGGCATTGCTAGGCAGTTGATAGGGTACTCTGGGTGGTTGCTAGGGATTCGCTAGAGCGTTGCTAGGTGGTTAATAGCATCCTCTGGGTGGTTGCTAGGGTGTCGCAAGGGCATTGCTAGGCAGTTGATAGGGTACTATAATAAATTGATCAATTGTCACACATTATACATACATTTCTGCATATATACAGTGAAATTATTTATTTTTCACATATCCCAGCTAAGCTGGGGTCAGAGTGCAGGGTCAGGGCACACTATGTCTTATGGATTACTTGTATGCTGCCTTTATGTGCTTTTTTCAGCTCATGCTTTCAGCTTATGGACCTACAGAGCTGAAATATTCTTCTAAAAATTTTCATTTGTGTTCTGCAGAAGAAAGAAAGTCACACACATCTGGGATGACATGAGGGTGAGTAAATGATGAGAGAACTTTCATTTTTGGGTGAACTGCCCCTTTAAGTCCTGTCCCAACTTTTTCTTATTGAATACCCAGTTTCCCACAGAAACACATTAGATCACATGAGATTTCCAGCAGAGGGGGTTTAAAACCCTTCCATGAGATATTGCACAATGGTGTCTTGTTGATAACATATGATTCATTTTAGACCAAGAAACCTCAGTAGACATAGCCGGGTGTTTGCAGAGATGTGTTGTTTTAGTCAGGTGGTGAGATATATTTCTGATACAGATAAGTGAGAGTGCATTGATCCCGTTTTCAGTACCCAGATAACATTCACAAAGTTTCTGTTCTGAAATGTCGTTTTTGTTCATGAGCACAAAAGTGTCAGCCTTTCAGCCGTTTAAATGTGCCCTTAAAGGATCCCAGATCAGTTTGCAAGCGAACCCTGAATGCTAATTCGCTAATTGGTTCCCTCGAGATCTTCCTATGGCATTTGATAATGGTGGTTTTCAAAAGTAATTTATGTGGTGAACATTACTTGAAGATACTTGGACGTTTTGTTCTGGAACATAAATTACACGCAGTCAAATCACAAACGTCTGTATCAAAAAATGTATGTTGCTAACGAGGTGCTGGATAAGAACTACAACTACCAAAAGTATGCTAGTGAATGTGCCCGACGAAACCTTATTAGTTTACGAGGAGCCTTGAAGGCCTCAACTGTTAAAAAGCCTCTTAAAAACACTAGTGAAATAAACATGAATGAAATTCATTTATATGCATAATTGAAAAGCTTTCCAACAAACGCTGGTGAAATAAATACATTGATTTAAGCATTAGACACATTCATTCGTATGCTTTATTGAAAAGTATCTAGTGTTAGTGTTCCTAGCTAGTGTTGATATGGCACTCTGGGTGGTTGCTAGGGTGTCGCAAGGGTGTTGCTAGGCGGTTGATAGGGTACTCTGGGTGGTTGCTAGGGTGTTCCTAGGTTATTCTGAGTGGTTGCTAGGGTGTCAGTAGGGTGTTACTAGGCAGTTGATAGGGTTCTGTGAGTGGTTGCTAGGGCGTTGCTAGGCAGTTATTAGGGTCATCTGGTGGTCACTAGTGTGTCGCAAGGACGTTACTTGGCGGTTGATAGGGTACTCTGGGTGGTAGCTAGGGTGTTCCTAGGTTATTCTGAGTGGTTGCTAGGGTGTTAGTAGGGTGTTACTAGGCAGTTGAGAGGGTTATCTGAGTGGTTGCTAGGGTGTTGCTAGGGGGTTATTAGGGTCATCTGGGTGGTCACTAGTGTGTCGCAAGGACGTTACTTGGCGGTTGATAGGGTACTCTGGGTGGTAGCTAGGGTGTCGCTAAGGCGTTGCTAGGCAGTTGATAGGGTACTATGGGTTGTTGCTTTGGCATTGCTAGGTTGTCGCTAGGGCATTGCCAGGCGGTCGATAGTGTACTCTGGGTGGTTGCTAGGGTGTTGCTTGGCAGGGTGATGGAGTATTCTGGGTGGCTGCTAGGGTGTCAATAGGGCATTGCTAGGTGGTTGCTGGATGTTTTGAGTGGTCACTAGGGTGTCGCTGGACATTGCTCGGCTGTTGATAGGGTGTTTTGTGTGGTCTCTATAGTGTCTTTACGCCATTGCTAGGTGGTTTCTAGGGTGCTCTGTATGGTCGCTAGAGCATTGGTAGGTGGTTACTAGGGTGACCGATAGGGCGTTGCAAGGCACTTACTAGGGTGTTTTGGGTGGTTGCTAGGGCGTTGCTAGGTGGTTGCTATGGTGTTTTATGTGGTCACTAGGATGTCACTGGATCAGTATGAGCATAGCAGTTGATGCGAGAAGATTTCATGTCTGTTTAAGGGATTTCAGTCGTGATTGAGACAATTTCAGAAGCATACAGTAGTTGAAGTAATGATTGTAAGACACTTTCAGCTACAAATGTGTGAATTTAGTTTAGGTAGAGTCACTTTTCACCACGAATGTAAGTGTGGCTTTTCAATCATTTAGATGAATGAATTTCACTGAAGTTTACATCAATGTATTATTTTCACGAGCGTTTGTGAGAAGCTTTTCAATAATGCATATCAATGTATTTCACTAGTGCTACTAGCCTCTTACAATTATGGCCTACAAGGCTCCTCGTAGTGTTTTTTGGGCTTTGTTAAAGACAGCGAGCAGATCTGAGAAAAGACAAAAGAAGGAAATAAGACTGTGGGAATGAAACCACAGATTCTGACGCCGCTGAGCGACTCCAGTGTTCAGATGTGTCAATAATTCAACAGGGTGTATGTTACAGTCGGCAGATTACAGCGTTCATGGTGTCTGTGTGCAGCATATCCTGTCTATTCTCTCTAACTTCTGTCATCATTTACTCACCCTCATGTCACTTCAAACCTGTATGACTTTCTGCAGTGGAACGCTAAAGGAGATGCTTGAATGTTTAAGTCTTAATATTTTATGCAATATTATTTCTCTGATGGACTTATTGTTTTAACACTTGTGTTCGTTTACTGGTCAAAAATGACCGGCACATGTGTTTGTGTGAGTGTGTCTGTGTGTCCGAGGACTTTGCGAGCACAAACACACATCCTCATGTGTTCATCTAAAGGATTGTGATGCTCCTGAACACTTAATATTTCAGTATTTTATAGTCTAATTCATTCATTTCCAGTGGGCGGTCATTTTTGACCGGGAGCACCACAGGTGTAACAAAGTGAAATAAAATAAAAACAATTGAAAGAAAATGGTCCAAATTAATTTTTGTTTGTGAACATAGTCAAGGAATTTTATTTCAACTGCATTAAGTTAAAAAACAACTGTATATCTGTGCGTAGGACACGAACATCCAAATAGACATTTAATACGCAAGAGGCCCAAACACTACACCCTTGTACACAAACTTGTACACCCTTTTTTCCCTTTTCTAAATAATAAAGTGCAGGCTTCTTGCACATACTGAAAAATGAGTATTTGACTCCATCCAGGTCTCCTTAGCAACCAAATTGGCCCCGTTGCTAGGGAGGGTAGAGTCACCATAATGTGGTTCTCGCTCTCGGTGGGGCACGTGGTGAGTTGTGCGTGGATGCCGCAGAGAATAGCGTGAAGCCTCCACACGTGCTACGTCTCCATGGTAACGCACTCAACAAGTCACGTGATAAGATGCGCGGATTGATGGTCTCAGACGCGGAGGCAACTGAGATTCGTCCTCCGCCACCCGGATTGAGGCAAGTCACTACACCACCACGAGGACTTGGAGCACTTTGGGAATTGGGTGTTACACGTTGTGGTTTATTTATAGACTTAATTGATTGATTAATTGATCTTGATTATAGAACATTTCAATAGAATGAAACTATTAGTGCTTTTATCAGCAAAAAAGAAGCCAAGCTGATCTTGTTCAACAAACTGATTTATTTATAAAAAAAAATATATACAAGATTGTTTTAAAGATTTTGAAATGAACATAAAATAAGAGTTTTGCATGACTGCATGAAAGACATTTGAACAAGCTGGAAACATTTTTAAACATTCATAGTTGCATTTCAATCTCAGATGGACTGAAATGTTTCCACTCTTTTAAAGGTGCTGTTAGCGATATCAGCTGTTCTTAATTTCCACGACACTGAGCCGTTGGATTAGCCACGCCCCCTCTTTCCAACACCCACCTCCAAAAAGACCAAATGAGCTTTATTGAGACCAACATGAGTTAAAATAACAGCAGCACAACAGCGCCCTCAACTGGCAACTGTTATGAACAACACAGCATAAAAATGGCATTAAGCCTCAATAACTCACTGCAGCCACAATACAACGAGAACATGCAAAATGATTGACAGGTTGAAAGCGTCATTAAAAAAAAAAACACATTTTGGTCAAAGTATACTTAACATCATGCAACCCCACGTCCACATGTGTGGATGTTATATTTTGGCTTTGCTATAAGGAATGCATCATTTAAATTAATTTAAACTGATTGATCTCTGTTGTCAGTAAAGGGTTAATCTTTCGACATATAGAGTCATGTGATCAAACAACATGGCGCCGATCACAGCGGACATGCCAACAAAACTACAACAGGTAAAAAACAATTACTATTTTACATTGAAACCTGTTTTTAAACATTTGAGTGAATTATCGCAAAATGGCGCACTGTTAAACACAATGTACACAATCGTGGACTAAATGCTCAGTTTCGGATAAAATATCCTGTATTTTCTGTACATTATCACATTGAGAATAAATGTATTCATGCAAAAACTGATAATTGTGTCTGTCAGAGGCTTTATATGGAGTTATGATGAAAATAAGATGCATTTCAAACTGTTCTGAGAGCAGTGCAGACAGACGGCACACTGGAGGTTAAGTAATGCACTAAATAGGGAGCAAGGGAGCACCCTATAGCTCTCCTATAACTGTTCTGAGACCAGTGCAGACAGACAGCGCACTGGAGGTTAAGTAATGCACTAAATAGGGAGCAAGGGAGCATCCTATAGCTCTCCTATAACTGTTCTGAGACCAGTGCAGACAGACAGCGCACTGGAGGTTAAGTCATCCACTAAATAGGGAGCAAGGGAGCATCCTATAGCTCTCCTATAACTGTTCTGAGACCAGTGCAGACAGACAGCACACTGGAGGTTAAGTCATGCACTAAATAGGGAGCAAGGGAGCATCCTATAGCTCTCCTATAACTATTCTGAGACCAGTGCAGACAGACAGCACACTGTAGGTTAAGTAATGCACTAAATAGGGAGCAAGGGAGCACCCTATAGCTCTCCTATAACTGTTCTGAGAACAGTGCAGATAGACAGCACACTGGAGATTAAGTCATGCACTAAATAGGGAGCAAGGGAGCATCCTATAGCTCTCCTATAACTGTTCTGAGACCAGTGCAAACAGACAGCACACTTGAGGTTAAGTAATGCACTAAATAGGGAGCAAGGGAGCATCCTATATCTCTCCTATAACTGTTCTGAGACCAGTGCAGACAGACAGCACACTGGAGGTTAAGTCATGCACTAAATAGGGAGCAAGGGAGCATCCTATATCTCTCCTATAACTGTTCTGAGACCAGTGCAGACAGACAGCACACTGGAGGTTAAGACATGCACTAAATAGGGAGCAAGGGAGCACCCTATAGCTCTCCTATAACTGTTCTGAGACCAGTGCAGACAGACAGCACACTGGAGGTTAAGTCATGCACTAAATAGGGAGCAAGGGAGCATCCTATAGCTCTCCTATAACTGTTCTGAGACCAGTGCAGACAGACAGCACACTGGAGGTTAAGTCATGCACTAAATAGGGAGCAAGGGAGCATCCTATATCTCTCCTATAACTGTTCTGAGACCAGTGCAGACAGACAGCACACTGGAGGTTAAGTCATGCACTAAATAGGGAGCAAGGGAGCATCCTATAGCTCTCCTATAACTGTTCTGAGACCAGTGCAGACAGACAGCACACTGGAGGTTAAGTCATGCACTAAACAGGGAGCAAGGGAGCATCCTATAGCTCTCCTATAACTGTTCTGAGACCAGTGCAGACAGACAGCACACTGGAGGTTAAGTCATGCACTAAATAGGGAGCAAGGGAGCATCCTATAACTCTCCTATAACTGTTCTGAGACCAGTGCAGACAGACAGCACACTGGAGGTTAAGTCATGCACTAAATAGGGAGCAAGGGAGCATCCTATAGCTCTCCTATAACTGTTCTGAGACCAGTGCAGACAGACAGCACACTGGAGGTTAAGTCATGCACTAAACAGGGAGCAAGGGTGCATCCTATAACTCTCCTATAACTGTTCTGAGACCAGTGCAGACAGACAGCACACTGGAGGTTAAGTCATGCACTAAATAGGGAGCAAGGGAGCATCCTATAGCTCTCCTATAACTGTTCTGAGATCAGTCCAGACAGACAGCACACTGGAGGTTAAGTCATTCACTAAATAGGGAGCAAGGGAGCATCCTATAGCTCTCTATGCAGTTAAGTGCATTCACTCCTAAAATCTGATCAAAAGTTCAGTTTCAGGCTGCAGATGATGTTTGGATCAACATGTTTGACACACATGGGACGATGATCATCAGTACATAGATTCACCATTTATAATGTGTCATTTTATTTGAACATGATTGACAGTGATTGGATGATGCTGGAGGTTACTTTCAATCTGAATTAATTATGCTAATTTCTGAATAACATATCAAAAACATGAATAATCAATTTGATTAACAAAGCTTGGTAATATTTAAAATTTCACAATTTAATCCTGCTGTCCATATATATATATATATTTTTTTTTTGCATGTTTCTTAAGGCTATTATTTACAAATATATATTAGGGCTGTCGATTTAACACATTAATTCAGTGCGATTAATTTTATGAAACATAACATGTTAAAGAAATTCAAACAATTAATGGCAATGCCCCCAGACCATAATAATGAAGATTCCTGAGAAATGCAACCTTGTAGTACCACCTGTTTACTCCAGGGGGCAGTAAGTGAAACTTCAGCTGTATGAGCAACACAGTTTATACAGTGAAGAAACACTTCAGCAGAACAACACAAACATGTGTTACATTCTTGCGTTCAAAACACTTGATGGAGCGCAAATCTGAACTAAGGGATCTCAAGATGTGTTTAAAGATTGAGTATTAAACTATATTTAACTCGACACAGTGACCTAAACATGTATGTTAATGACGCAACGCACCCGAGACACTACACAAGCATGTCTGAAGCAGGTGTACATTAAG
Source organism: Moxostoma hubbsi (assembly GCA_032164185.1). Classification (NCBI taxonomy): domain Eukaryota; kingdom Metazoa; phylum Chordata; class Actinopteri; order Cypriniformes; family Catostomidae; genus Moxostoma; species Moxostoma hubbsi. The sequence goes on along the minus strand of JAVLUX010000009.1, from coordinate 49,827,220 downwards.
GGGTCCTTAAACAAGCCCTCATAATAAATCTCCAACTGATTGATAAATTCACTTGTGTAATGGATTGCTGTGAACTGTGTGTCAATGATTGACTTATGATCAATAATATGGTAGTAATCAATACATTGTATTATTAATGATGAACTCTTCTGCCGCAAGAATGTAATGCACTTTAATTATCTGAGTATTTTTTATTATATATAACAATGTATAATTATTTCATCAATATATATTGAATTATTTTTATATGAGGGGCTTTCAGCAAATATCTGTATATGTGATTAATTAATTAAAATGTAATTAATTTGATTAAAAATTGTAATCGATTGACAGCCCTAATATATATATATATATATATATATATATATATGTTAGTAGAAATATAATTAATGTGTAATATAATAGTAATATTTTTGTATAATATTTAGTGCATAATTTGGCAAAATTACAGCTTGATTGATCAAAATCTGCTCACAAGTGATATTTCCCTTGATTTTCTCAAGCACACTATTAATATGACACGTTCGTCCACTTGGTTAACAAATACAGTAACTTTACAACTGGGGAAATGTTTGATTTTATTCACACATTCAATATTCAAATGTTTATTTCACTCTGTTTAGATGATCATAGTTTGAAACATGTAATAAGTGGTATTATAGTTTACGTGAATGTATTGATGTACAAAACAAGCTTTAATTTCTATGCAGTCTTTTAATTTAGGGATGAAATGTGACCGAAGCAAGTTGTTGTGAGTTTATCTCCACAGCTCAACCGCTTCAGAGGCATCAAAGCTGCCAGTTCATGCATTAACAATGATAATATATAAAAACTTTCATTACAATTGGCTCAAACTCAGCAGACATTCATTACAGTAATATTATCTACAGTACTTTCCCACGACCCCATTAGACATATTAGAGATTACAGAGGTCAGGATGTACCGTACAGTCTTAATTTATGTGGGGGGTGGAGGAAGAGGAGGAAGACCAGCGCTGACCTGAAAACGTGTTTCATCTGATATTCCATACTGCTCCAGAGGATCCTATAATCATGACAGGAGATCACAAACCACTTTAAACCATTTTCAGTTCATATTATAAAATCTCAATATTAAGGGAGGTGCAAAATAGCACCCCTCCTATGGTATTCACGGTCAGATATGTAGACACGTACTGTGCAGTCTGATGACTTGTAACCATTTTATCACAAGATGTGCATTTGGATATATATTCAGACATCATCAAACTATTATTTGTCAAAGTTTAGCCGTTTAAAATGGATTTGAAGTGTCAGTTTTTGCAGTTCGTTGTACTTACAGTCAAACCTGACCATGGTGTTACAAACACACAATAAACATTTATATACTAAGGTTGAAATGCATTCAGTATATAACCGACGGCAATTACATCATTGTTATATTTACATGTGATTTGCATCTATTTAACCATCTATTGCCACCTTAGGCTACAATACTATTTTCAGTTTCCCAACGTCAACACTTTTCAAAGTTTCCAGCTCAACATTCATGCATTTGGGAGACGCTTTTATCCAAAGTGACTTACAGTGCACTTATTACAGGGACAATCCCCCCGGAACAACCTGGAGTTAAGTGTCTTACTCAAGGGCACAATGGTGGTGGCTGTGGGGATCGAACCAGCAACCTCATGATTACCAGTTATGTGCTTTAGCCCACTACACCACCACCTCTCCGTAATGACTCCGGTCTGGATAAGAGGCGTAAATGTTTTCAAATGGAAATGTACTTGTGCAGACATGGTCTTAGTCTCGTGCATATCATCAACACTTCAACACTCTTCCTGCTGTTTCAGGAAATGCAAATCGAGTCCAGCTTGTTACTGAATCTTCACTGGCCTCGATTCGATTATAAAACGATTCTCGATGCATCTTGTCCTTCAATATCTTTTTTTCAGTTTCCATGCAATTCATATTCATTTTTAAGCACAAATGTGAGTTGCTGGTCCAGGATGAGAGACACATCAGCTTCTCCTCTCCTCACCTGCACAGGTGATAGTAAAGCGCTTTAAATAGCGCAGTTGTTGCTTCAGAGTAGGGCTGGGCGATAAAACGATATCGATATTTATCACGATAAAGAAATTCCATGATAAGCTTTTGAGGAATTTCCGATATTTACTGCGTGTCGCTAAAACACAAGCAGTTTGACTTTCTCAGGCTGCGTTTCCACTGGGGCGGACGAAATCCGCTCGAAGGCGCTCACAGCGCTAGGAGAGGGGTTGCCCCGCACCGCCGCCAATCCTACGATCCACCTTGCGAGCATGACGCTCGGATTTCATAGGATGAGCGAAGCTCTCAGCTTCGCTCACAATGCGCCAGTGGTAACGTAGGGTCAGACTGGATGAACTTGCTAATGCTAGCTGCCTTGCTAACGATTAGGCTACGTCAGACACCAGATTGACTCCATCCGCACCACAAGACTTCATGACAACGGTTGCGCCCGCTCATCGTCTCTAGTGAAGAGTGTGACAGAACAACAGTGACGTGGACAACAGCTCTGATCTCTCTGCGCTGTTATCTTCAATATTGTCCTCTAGCACCAAACATGCATCATTTCTGCCCTGTCCCGCTCCGCACGCGTCGCCTCTTTTCCCTGCTTGTGTGTAGACATGAAGCGCCGCATGAGTTAACGTGGTTTCAAAGCACCTTTTAGACCAAAACGTTTGTCCCTTCTCAATGTATCTTTATTAATCCGCATGTTACGAGCTTTAATAATAAACAAATCGATTTCGGTTCTGACTTTGTGAATATTAATCAGACGTCTGGAATGGATGAGGAAAGACTCAAATGACTAGTTGGTCGACTAGTCTCTCTCTTTAATGAAGATATACAAATGTTTTCTAAATGTTCTCTCGGGACACCCCTGAACCCACATTCAGCATCACTCCACAGTCACATGGGCTTCTATGCCCCAATAATGCACACAATATTATTAACAAAGATTATCGTGATAACAATTTTGCCATATCGCCCAGCCCTACTTCAGAAATCATCAAGCGTCCCGTATGCACAATGCACCGTTCTATCTGTTTGCTCTGCGAGAAGAAGATAAAAGCTTTATTGTCAGGTGTGCCCACTTGTCCAAACAAGCCGATGAAACGGAGAGCACGCAAGAGTAGAGAAAGACATCGGGGGGAGAAAAAATAATTAAATGTAAACATCAAAACATCATCTCATGAACCGCTGCCTCCTCATTATTTTCTGTGCGAGCTCGTCTTTCATGTTGTCACGAATAAACTCTCCCGTTGCAATGTGCGTGTGTTTGTGACGGGCACAAACGGGCATGTCGTGTTTGTGCACTCAACTCGTGTCTTTGTTTCCACATCTGTCTTTGGCGTGCACCAATGCTCTGCCGTGATTTAAACTGAACTCAGATTCGATTCTGATTCATTTGAGAATCGATTCTGATTCTTTAGAGAATCGATTCGGATTCATTTGAGAATCAATTCTGATTCATTTGAGAATCGATTAAGAATCGTTTGAGTATGTATCGTGACGCATCGCTGAAACGATTTTTTCCAACAGCTCTAAATGTTACTTTGTCTTTCTCACCTTGCCAGTCAATCGATGGATTTCAGTGCGGTAGTAGATGAGGTTCTTGCGCATGAATTCATAACTGTAATAGACAAGGCAGATTTCATTTATAATACTGTACATTACTATGAATCGCACAGAATCAGATGTACAGTGAGTGCCACACACCTGGATTTAATGATGGCATCAATCCACTCAACACACTGCTGCTCAGAGTCACACTCAAACAAATACTTCCTCTCCGCCTCGTCAAGAAACACTGGAAAACCAAAGAAACACGGTGAGATGTACAACAAATCTAAGGGTTGTAAAATGAATGTTGCTCTTACCAATAGAGAACACGTGTCCGTCTTCTCTCTCCACCCGACACTGTTCCAACAGCAGCGCTCCAATGGGCTGAAAACACAAGCCAATTAAACTCAGCATGAAAGCATTAAGATCCAGATCAGACGGCGAGTCGAATAAAAGCCGTGCTCACCTCATCCTCATCAGTGCGAAAATAAAACAGGAAATTAACGATCAGCTTCACTAGACGCTTCTTCACAACTGGTGAGAGAAACAGAAGAGAAAACAAAAATAAGCAACAGTCGAGAGACTAAACTGGAAATGCATTATAAAGCATTTTAGTTTTGTTTGTTGCGTTCGACTGAAGTGGCGTCGGCGATTTTAACGAAAGCCGTGCGTCACGTCGCAGCAGCTGTACGAATAATAGGGGGAACGCTGCAGTCGATTGTACTCTCTAGCCAATAACAGGCATGACTTGCTGTTTCATTTGACGTCACCGCATGACCGTTTCTGTTTAAAGGAACAGTTCACACTGTTGTGCCCAATTCACGCTACTTAGTAGGTCCTCGTGGTGGCGTAGTGCCTCAGTCCGGGTGGCGGACAACGAGTCTTTGTTGCCTCCGCGTCTGAGACCGTCAATTGGCGCATCTGATCACGTGACTCGTTGTGCATGACACCGCGGAGACTCACAGCATGTGGAGACTCATGCTACTCTCCACGATCCACACACAACTCACCACACGCCCCATTGAGAGAACCACTAATCACCACCACGAGGAGGTTACCCCATGTGACTCTACCCTCCCTAGCAACCGGGACAATTTGGTTACCCCATGTGACTCTACCCTCCCTAGCAACCGGGACAATTTGGTTACCCCATGTGACTCTACCCTCCCTAGCAACCGGGCCAATTTGGTTACCCCACGTGACTCTACCCTCCCTAGCAACCGGGACAATTTTGCTACTGTCAATTACCAATTTGGTTACCCCACGTGACTCTACCCTCCCTAGCAACCGGGCCAATTTGGTTACCCCACGTGACTCTACCCTCCCTAGCAACCGGGACAATTTTGCTACTGTCAATTACCAATTTGGTTACCCCATGTGACTCTACCCTCCCTAGCAACCGGGCCAATTTGGTTACCCCACGTGACTCTACCCTCCCTAGCAACCGGGACAATTTTGCTACTGTCAATTACCAATTTGGTTACCCCATGTGACTCTACCCTCCCTAGCAACCGGGCCAATTTGGTTACCCCACGTGACTCTACCCTCCCTAGCAACCGGGCCAATTTGGTTACCCCACGTGACTCTACCCTCCCTAGCAACCGGGACAATTTTGCTACTGTCAATTACCAATTTGGTTACCCCATGTGACTCTACCCTCCCTAGCAACCGGGCCAATTTGGTTACCCCACGTGACTCTACCCTCCCTAGCAACCGGGACAATTTTGCTACTGTCAATTACCAATTTGGTTACCCCATGTGACTCTACCCTCCCTAGCAACCGGGCCAATTTGGTTACCCCACGTGACTCTACCCTCCCTAGCAACCGGGCCAATTTGGTTACCCCACGTGACTCTACCCTCCCTAGCAACCGGGACAATTTTGCTACTGTCAATTACCAATTTGGTTACCCCACGTGACTCTACCCTCCCTAGCAACCGGGCCAATTTGGTTACCCCACGTGACTCTACCCTCCCTAGCAACCGGGACAATTTTGCTACTGTCAATTACCAATTTGGTTACCCCACGTGACTCTACCCTCCCTAGCAACCGGGCCAATTTGGTTACCCCACGTGACTCTACCCTCCCTAGCAACCGGGACAATTTTGCTACTGTCAATTACCAATTTGGTTACCCCATGTGACTCTACCCTCCCTAGCAACCGGCCAATTTGATTGCTTAGGAGACCTGACTGGAGTCACTCAGCACGCCCTGGATTCAATCTCACGACTCCAGGTGTGATAGTCAGCGTCAATACTCACTAAGATACCCAGGCCACGTGAACACGGTTATTTTTGCCTTTGTACAGTCTGGCGGTCTGGTTATGAATTTAACAACGGCCAATATATCGCCAGGCCAATTAGCTAATCGGTCTATCTACATATGACGTTGTTAAATTTATAACCCCCAGGCTGTACAAAGGAAAATATAAAGCGCTATAATGTCAATATACAGTATATATTTAACGTATATATACTAATATTAGTCAATAAACAACTAATCATAATTCACGGTAGTCGTATTTACACAGCAAGTTGATATGGAAAATACAATTAAATTAACGAATAACTAAATTAACCACGCTTAGCTACAATAGTAATTCATGCTCATGCTTTGGTTGCTTTGTGTATTTTTAATGAGCTGATCATGAGCATTTCAGCTGCTCTAAAAGCAGCAATTCATAAAGACGTTTAATAATATTGTAACTAAGACCACAAAACAACGCAAACATTTGTAACATCTGAATAAGAGATGTTTACAGTGATGTACCGGTGCGCGTATGTACTCGCTGGTCACACATCAGACTCGACGGCGTACAGAGACGAATCGTGGATCAAATATATTTAAATGTTCGGCATTATTCGTGATGACCTCAGTCCTGCTGACCTTTCCTGGGACTTGACACGATCATAAGCCATTTTTTAAAACGTGACTTCTCTGAAACGGGTCAATAGTGCGCGACGTTTAATTCTTCCACAGATTAATTGATTTTCAACTATTATTTATAAACCTTTAATGACAACGATGAATGACGCAATCGGATGACGCAATCGGGTCGCTCTCCCTACACCCTCGAACTACATATATATTAGTTTATTATTGCATTAAAATGTATTTGTTACTATACTTATAATCAATGACCTAAAACCTACCGTTTGATTTATTTCCATCGTTTTATATTCGATTACGTCATTCGCAATGCTTCATCATGGGATTGTACGCTCATTTTCTCAATAAAGACATTAAGTAAAAAATTGTCAAATAATTTTTTTAATTCAAATTAAAGTTTGTAATGTTGCGATTCTCCTCGTAGCTGGTTGGTTTTGAACTCTTTTATAAACGATTTTATAAGATCAGTACGGAAAAAAACAAAGTGGGCGGGCACTGTTGCGCTCTATTGCTAGTCATTTCTAATTGGTAATAGGGGGAGGGGCATGATCTTTCAAGACAGCATTTGATTGGACAAAAATGTGCCATGCCTACGAGTGCAAGATGACGTCATTAATATTTTTGGTCTGTTTTACTAAATAAGAACTACTGTAAATTTTAAATGCGCTGAAAGTTTTTTTTTATTTTATTTACTATTTTAGCAGTATTTTAACATATAGATAACCTAAACGCATACAGACATGGACTTAACCAGACAAAACACACATTTTAATTGCACCGGGTCTTTTGTGAACGCGTTCGTTGCGTCGCGCTTCGAAACCGCGTCATTGATTATAATGGGCACGTTCTAGTTTTGCTGCGTCGCGTCACAAATTCTTTGTTGATACTGAAAACTTGATGGTTGTGGTTTTGTTGCGTCATTCGCTCGTCCTTAATGTAGATGATAGACAGCGGCTCTTACCGTCTCCTTTCTTCGGGCCTTTCATGCCCAGCTCGGCCGCTCTCTCTGACGGCTGGCGGCTCAGGAACACCAGCTCCTTCTCGTTAAAGCGCATTTTCAGCTATTGAACGTCAGCTCCAAATAATTAAAGCGCATTTTATCACTTTAAAGCGCAGTTTTCGCAGGCTTTCAGTCCAGCATCGGAGTCTGATCAGACACGACACATCCAAACGATCATACTGCTGCTGTTGTGTTCAGTAGTTCTTGATAAACTCTTCTGGTTCTGATCTGTCCGCTTCCGTAATGCCAAATGAACGGAGATAACATGCACATTCAAACACACTTGAAGCAGCAGCAGCAGGATTCAGGAACTGAGCACCATCCGGTCGCGAGAGGGCGCTGATTTACAACCTATTTAAAAAAAATAATAAATATATATATATATATTGTGTGTGTGTCATGTATTTTTTAATTAGTGAATAATTTATAATTTATTACAAAAAATTTTATAAAAAATGATGATGAAAATTTCGATTTCATAAAAACTCTCAAAGCAAATTTGATTACTTAATGAGTTATTTTGCGCAATATTAAAGATGTTTTTAAGCCTCTCCGATTTCTCTGACTAGTAAGACAAAATCTGATAATATATCTCGTATAAAGATTTTCAATAGTCAATATGTCGTTTTGCCTAAGAAGAGACATATATATATATATATATATATATATATATACTAAACACTACAAAAACAATATCGTTGCAAAATTGCCAAGGTATTCTTTCCAATAACAGTTTTTAGGCATTTACCATGGTATTATTTAAAGTATACTGGTAAAAGTAGTATTAACGTTTATTTCTATTTATTTTGTTATTTATTTATTGTATTATTATTATTCATGTGTTTGCTGAATGGGTGAAAAATGTGTGGGTGAATTATGTGTGGGTGGGGGGAGAAAATTAATTACCACTCATGAAAAAGAGAAAAAGTATCAAATGAAATGCACAATATGATGAGAAATGTATAGAACAAATATGCGTTAAGGAACAATAAAGTGTCTTGGAGTACCGCATAAGCACTGTGTTATTTAGAGACTGGCAATGATTAAATTAAGATTATATATTAATGTATTGGTACGGTAGTGATGATTCAGTAGTATGAACAGTGTTGGGTGTAATGCATTATTAAGTAATTAAATACTGTAATTAAATTACGTTTTCATAGAAAAAAGTAAAGTAGGGGATTACTCTTAATTTGTCTGTAATTTAATTACAGTTACTTCAGATGCAAGTGAATTTAAAATCAAAATTTAACGTCTAATGTTAAAATGTATGTTTTGTAATTTAATGCTTTCCCTTTAATTCTTTGGACAGTTCATGAATAATTAATTAGATTTAATTTGCTTTATTTGAAAGAATTATAGGATAGAATTAGTCTATCCTTGTATTTTTCATCTGGTCGAGGTTGATCAGGGTTTTAGAAAGTAATTAGTATTAAGTAAAATAATTATTTTTCAGACAGAGTAATTAGGACAGTAATCTACGTACACTGTAGATGTAATTAGTCGTTAGTAATTCATACATTTTTAGAGTAATTTACCCAACATTGACTATGATATACATCTAAGTATTACCGCCTGATATCATCACTTTACCATGGTCCCAACATTGTATTTATTTATTTTTCCATTTGTGCATTTTTTATTTTTTTACACAACAACACACAAACGTAACCGGGAGATACAATTGTTCAAGTAAAAAAAATAAATAATAATAATAATATATATATATATTAAATAACTTAAAATACATTTTTATTAGGTAAAGCAAATACCTTTTAACCATATATACAATTATCAATATAAAAATAAAATACTATTTAGTTGTTCTTTTCTCATTAGTGCTGCTATCGTACTACATTTCAATAAAGTTGCGCGTTTCAAAATAACAGGAAGAGGTACAGGAAGTGCGTCACTTCTCACACATGCGCAGTTGTGTACTAGAGCAGCGGCGGTAGCAGCAAGCGTGATCTGGACGTTTGGGTAAACTTGCTTTTAAATGAATTTCCAGAGCAAAATCAGATTTATTTTAACTTTTAATTGACAGATGTAATGCATTACGATAAGTTTAACTCAGATAGTTCATCCAGAGAGCTTTTGTTGAGCTTTGAGCTTGAATTATTAGTGCTAAATTAATCTGAATCAACTTGTTGCTTTTTACACTGTAAAGCATTAATTTATATTTCATTTAATTCTGTTTCACTTCTATTGGTAAATTCAGGTAATAGTTGTGGTCATGGCCTTTTATTTAAAATGTGAGCCTATTTATGACAAAATGGCACAAATATACAGATTATCAAAAAAGATAAAAATACCAGTACATTAAAAAGTTGCATTCCCCACCGACAGTGTACTTTAAAGGGGCTTTTGCATTTAATGTTTACAACTGAGGTTCTCTTATAATGTTAAAGTTTTCATGACCATTTTCCACCCCCATCTCTGGCCTTTTACATATAGAAATCTCAAAAGTACAGCCTGTTTATTTAGCCTCTTATTAGTGACGTCATAGCAGTGAAGATTTCTGCATGAGCCATTTTTGCAGCTTTCATTAAATGTTCTTTTTTTGACTGGGGAAGAAGTTATGAAAGTTACAGTATGTTTTCACAGTACAATTACAGTTGTTAAAGAGCAAGAAGGCCGTGTGCATTAAGCTCTTTCAGTGTGTTTTTCCTCTCTGGTGATTCCAGCATCTGCAGTCTGAAGGTCAGGATCTGTCATCATGGATTTCCAGCACAGAGCTGGAGGGAAAACGGGCAGCGGTGGCGTCGCCTCTTCGTCCGAGAGCAACCGAGACCGGCGCGAGCGACTGCGACAGCTCGCCTTAGAGACTATAGACATCAATAAAGATCCATACTTCATGAAAAACCATTTGGGCTCATACGAGTGTAAACTGTGTCTCACACTGCACAATAACGAGGTATGATGATTTTGCGAAACTTTATTAACGTTTTATGTGATTTCGCATTGTGTTAACGGCTGTTTCTCTTTTAGGGAAGTTATCTAGCTCACACACAGGGCAAAAAGCACCAGACAAACCTGTAAGTGGCTTATAGCACTAGTAAGTGCAAATAGGAAATTGTCAGAATGGTGTTAAATTTAAGGACACTAAGATTTAATCTTTAATTTCAGAGCGAGACGAGCTGCAAAAGAAGCGAAGGATGCTCCGGCACAACCGGCTCCAGAGAAGGTGAAGGTTGAAGTGAAGAAATTTGTCAAGATTGGCCGACCGGGTTATAAAGGTATGTGACATTGGCTTTATAGCTGTTAAGCGCATTTCCCCCCAAATTCTCACAACTGTAATGCAAAATAATAATTATATTTACAGTATTAGAGCTGTCAGAATGAATGCATTAATGCATGCGATTGACTTAAAAAGTTGAACGCATTAATTTTTTATTGTTGCTTTTGTTTCCGCTGCTGCTCAATATTATATTATATGTGCTTGATAGATGCGCTGCTTGTGTCTGAGTATTTTCTGCATTTCTAGGAAACAATGTGTCGTCCGAGCAGATCATTATCATAGTCCGTTATCACATGTATCGAGTCAGATGAGTCTTTAGTTTAGGCATTATTTAAGACTTCATTGTTTGTAGGTTATTGGCTGCAAATCTAAAAAAGTGTGGATTTGATGCATGTTTTTACTAAATTTACCCACAAGGCTTAAACATTTAAAGATCAAAGGGGAAAACTATCCCATGCTAAATGAATGTGTCTGTTTATTCAGTTCCTGCTCATTTCCTGTCCAGTGATGTGTGGTTAAGCCCATTCAAAGCTTAATGTTTTTTGTGTATGTGGGAACTACTGCAGATCTTGTTCATAGGATTTTGGTGCATTTCTATCTTAATACTGCGGAAGGCTTTGTTTGGAAAATGTTAGTAAAGCATTATATTGTTACATATTGTTTTGTTTTCTTCCCTAAGATGGAAATAAATGCATTTAGGGAATATAGTGTGTCAACTTGATGCATTTTCAAAATCTGCGATTGACTAAAACAAGTAATCGATCAGCAGCACTAATATACACGTGTGTGTGTGTGTGTGTGTATAATATATATATATGTGTATATATATGTATGTATGTGTGTTTACAAATGACTGAACTGTTACTTTATGCAAGTGTGATTGGACATTTTGTTAGATCTCCCTGTTTATATTGTATTTATAGACAACGAATCATCATAACGTCATAAACATTTGTTCTTACCCATAGTAACAAAACAGAGGGATCCAGAGACTGGACAGCAGAGTTTGCTTTTCCAGGTAAATCCAGTCGTTTCTCTCGAGCTTTGTTGAGAATCTGAATATTTCACCATCACAGGAAGAAAGTCTTTTCTATGTTTTACTCTCCACATTAAACTTGTTCTCTCTGTGAAGCTAATAATTATCTATTGAATTCTGATATGCATGCTTTCATTGTCATCCTAAACTTTGTGCCTGCTTTTCAGATTGACTATCCAGAGGTGGCGGAAGGCACCGGGCCGCGGCATCGCTTCATGTCGGCATACGAGCAGAGAATCGAACCTCCAGACCGTCGCTGGCAGTACCTGCTGTTTGCAGCGGAGCCGTATGAAACCATCTCGTTCAAGGTTTGTCTCCCAGTGTGGGTTAAATACTTCAGATGTGTGGATCCATTAGTCGGGGTATATTGGTTAGAATAAGTTGGGAAGGTGAAGTCAGATACATTCATCATTACCAAAGTACTCGGTTAAAGTTAGTAAATGTCATTGTTTTCATCTGTGGTTTTGTCTTATGGGCTCGTTATGGAGTTTGTGAATAACAGGGATAAACAGCAGTGCAGCAAAATGTTTGATTTAAGATAAAACTTGCTCGTTTGGATTTTGGTTTTGACGTTTGCATGCATTTATCTCATTTGTATCTGTTACGTCTTCAGGTGCCCAGTCGAGAGATTGATAAAGGAGAGACCAGATTTTGGACACATTGGAACAGAGAAACAAAACAGGTGAGAAAATCATTTATGGGTGAATGTCTGGTTCACATTTCATCTCACAAATCAAGTGTAAAAAAAAATTCACTTTTTAGGACCTTTAAGATTTTTGAGTTGTTTACGTTGTTTTCATGCTAACATATTATCCATCCAAATTCTAATGTAGAAATTACTCTCCTCGTCTTTTGTAATGTTATTATTTATTAGGGCTACAAGCACCGAAGGTTGTAATTTACGGTCGACAAAATTAGGCTTTATACAAATCGGCCACAAGGTGGCACTATAGTTGGCTTATTTACATTTTTTTCTGATAACATCCGGACCGAAAGAGCTAGAATAAAAAATTCTGTTTCTTCTGAATCCATCAGTGTCCCGAAATCCTTTGATCGTGTGGATTTCAATTTCTGCAAGTACTTTATTATTTTTCGAAAACCGTAATTTTTCGAACTCGTCCTAGGTCGTTTTCCCCATTTGTTCAAAATGTGGTATACGTCATCTACAGACCCTCCTGACAAAAAGTTGTTAGAAGAATTTTGATTCGTCAAAGCATTATATAGTTATATATATTAGTTATATAGCCTATAATTCTTTGGGTTTGAATTGTAACTACTATGCCTTTATTTGTGTGCACAAGATCCAAACATGACAACACTGAAAACATGAACACGGCAGGTCTGAGGACATGAATGTAACCAATTTCCTCTTTATCAACAGCAAATAAAAATATGATTTATTTCAACTGTAAATGACAGATGAAGGATGTACTACCTATTTTGTCCACTAGATGGAGCACCAAGTTAAGAAATTCCGTTAAATCCTCTGACTTTGAGTTTTTGCTCTTGTAATGTAATATCTGTGCAGTACAAATAGCATCAGCTATCCAATGAAGAAGCCTATGGAGTTATTCTCAAGTTCAGTGTTTCCTATTTTAATTGTCCATCAATCCAAAAGCTCATTTTGTAAGTCAAGGTTGCATTACCGATTTTGGCCGCTAGATGGAGCGCCAAGATTAAAGATCCTTGAAAATCGTCTTTGACTACTTTATGCTCCTGTAATGTGCTGTTGTCCACCAATCCAAAATCAGCATCATATTTTTGATTTTTCCACTTTCATTTATCATAATTTGCAAAATCAGAATTTAATTATAATGACAAATAATTAAATTCTGATTTTGCAAATTGTGATAATCTTTTTGAAAGACATTTTACACACCATTAAACTATTTTGGCCATGTCCTAAAAATACGTGCTTGGGCCCCGATGATTTCTTTATTCCCATTATGATAATTTTTAATAGATATTCAGAGCAGTATAACAAATACAACTATGATTTAATATTTGACAATTTAAATAATCTATTTTTTATATAATTTTTTTATTTTATTTAAATATCTATATTTTATATAATGTATTTAATCAGAATTTGGGGACAAAAATGTTAATTGTCCTAAAAAGTAGTCACATGTAATCTTGAAAAGGTCCTGCACTGCAAAACTTAATTTTCCTACTAAGTATTTTTGTCTTATTTTCCAGTAAAAAATATCTAATTAAACGTAAACAAAAAAAAATATTATTAAAAAGGAGAAAAAGATATTACGTCGTGTTTTCAGAGAAATTTAACACAATTTAGTCAAGTTTAAAATTACAACAAAAAAAAAAAGGTTGCCAATTGTGTAAGAAAAATAAACCTGTTTTTCTTTTGAATATTTTTTTTATTTATCTATTTTTATTACGTTACTAAAGTTAATTTGATTTTCTCTGAAAACAAGACAAAATATTTTGCCGTTTTTTAAAAGAATAATATTTTTGCAGTGGAAAAATTAGGATTCATTTATTATTTTTGGGGTGAAATATGATTTGGTTTTGTGAGATTCCTTGAGTGTGTGACGAGCATCAGGACGGATGTCAATATTGTATTTCTTGTTGTTTTTCAGTTCTTTTTGCAGTTTCACTTTAAGATGGAGAAATCTCTGCCCCCTCCACCTGGTCAAGCGGCATCAGTGGGTGTCAAACGCCCACCGTCACTCATCACTGGATTTGGGCTACGTCCACCAAGTGACTCTATGCCACCCCCACCACCCGGAGGCATGCTGGGAATGCCCCCTTTGCCCCCCGGTGCCCCTGGCATGCCTCAGATGCCCCCTCACATGAGACCGCCCCTCCCCAGTAACGGACAGACAGGAATGAGCAGTAACTGAACGAGTGTGTTTGTAAATAATGACGGTTCAGAGACTTCATGTCTTTGCTGGGTATCCAAACGTGTTTCTTTTGTCTGGCACCACAGAGAGGTTTGTGATGTTCTTCATTTTTATGTCAAAATCTCTCTTTTGGCTCCGGTACAACAGCCCAACCGCACAATATCCGATTGATTTAATGTCCTTTGTTATTCCAAGAAAGAAATCTGTCTTTGTGATGCATTTTTATTTCTTCAATTGTTGCACATTTTTTCTTTTGGATAAAATCTGTTCATGTTAAGAGAATAAATCACTCAGCTTTTGTGACCTTTGTCGGTTTCTCTGTATTATAGATTTAGAAATTTAATAGGAAATGTAACTTCTCATGCTTCACGGTTGGGATGCTGTTCTTCGGCTTGCAAGCCTTGCCCTTTTCCCTCCAAACATAACAATGGTCATTATGGCCAAACAGTTCAATGTTTGTTTCATCAGGCCAGAGGACATTTCTCCAAAAGTCAGATCTTTGTCCCCATGTGCATTTGCAAACTGTAGTCTGGCTTTGTTATGGTGGTTTTGGAGCAGCGGCTTCTTCCTTGCTGAGCAGCCTTTCAGGTTATGCCGATATAGGACTCGTTTTGCTGTGGATATAGATACTCGTCCACCTGTTTCCTCCAGCATCTTCACAAGGTCCTTTGCTGTTGTTCTGGGATTGATTTGCACTTTTCACACAAACTACGTTCATCTCTAGGAGACAGAATGCGTCTCCTTCCTGAGCGGTGTGATGGCTGTGTGGTCACATGATGGCGTCTCCTTCCTGAGCGGTGTGATGACTGTGTGGTCACATGATGGCGTCTCCTTTCTGAGCGGTGTGATGGCTGTGTGGTCACATGATGGCGTCTCCGTCCTGAGCGGTGTGATGGCTGTGTGGTCACATGATGGCGTCTCCGTCCTGAGCGGTATGATGACTGTGTGGTCACATGATGGCGTCTCCTTCCTGAGCGGTATGATCACTGTGTGGTCACATGATGGCGTCTCCGTCCTGAGCGGTATGATGACTGTGTGGTCACATGATGGCGTCTCCTTCCTGAGCGGTATGATGACTGTGTGGTCACATGATGGCGTCTCCTTCCTGAGCGGTGTGATGGCTGTGTGGTCACATGATGGCGTCTCCTTCCTGAGCTGTGTGATGACTGTGTGGTCACATGATGGCGTCTCCTTTCTGAGCGGTGTGATGACTGTGTGCTCACATGATGGCGTCTCCTTCCTGAGCGGTGTGATGACTGTGTGGTCACATGATGGCGTCTCCTTCCTGAGCGGTGTGATGACTGTGTGGTCACATGATGGCGTCTCCGTCCTGAGCGGTGTGATGGCTGTGTGGTCACATGATGGCGTCTCCGTCCTGAGCGGTATGATGACTGTGTGGTCACATGATGGCGTCTCCTTCCTGAGCGGTATGATCACTGTGTGGTCACATGATGGCGTCTCCGTCCTGAGCGGTATGATGACTGTGTGGTCACATGATGGCGTCTCCTTCCTGAGCGGTATGATGACTGTGTGGTCACATGATGGCGTCTCCTTCCTGAGCGGTATGATGACTGTGTGGTCACATGATAGCGTCTCCTTCCTGAGCGGTATGATGACTGTGTGGTCACATGATGGCGTCTCCGTCCTGAGCGGTATGATGACTGTGTGGTCACATGATAGCGTCTCCTTCCTGAGCGGTATGATGACTGTGTGGTCACATGATGGCGTCTCCTTCCTGAGCGGTATGATGACTGTGTGGTCACATGATGGCGTCTCCGTCCTGAGCGGTATGATGTCTGTGTGGTCACATGATGGCGTCTCCTTCCTGAGCGGTATGATGACTGTGTGGTCACATGATGGCGTCTCCGTCCTGAGCGGTATGATGTCTGTGTGGTCACATGATGGCGTCTCCTTCCTGAGCGGTATGATGGCTGTGTGGTCACATGGTGTTTATACTTGTGTACTATTGTTTGTACAGATGAATGTGGCACCTTCAGGAGTTTGGAAATTGCTCCCATGGATGAACCAGACTTGTGGAGGTCCACAGTTGTTTTTCTGAGGTCTTTGCTGATTTCTTTAGATTTTCCCCATGATGTCAATCAACTGAGTTTGAAGGCCCTAAATTACATCCACAGGTACACCTCCAATCAGAAGCTAATTGTCTAAAGGCTTGACATCATTTTCTGGAATCTTCCAAGCTGCTTAAAGGCACAGTTAACTTAGTGTATGTAAACTTCCGACCCACTGGAATTGTGATTATAGTCAATTAAAAGTGACACAATCGGCCTGTAAACAATTGTTGAAAAATGTACTCATGTCATGCACAAAGTAGATGTCCTAAACGACTCACCAAAACTATCGTTTGCTAATATGAAATCTGTGGAATTGTTAATAATTTGTTTTTATGGCATGAACCAAAGTGTATGTAAACTTCTGACTTCAACTGTAAATGCCTCATTAGCTGAAGAGTCATCCAGAAACGCATGAAAGTGAGTTTCTTCCAGGTAACTTTCACATGATATCATTTGCCAAAAATGTTGCACAATATTCTAGATGATATAACAAATAATCCAAATGAAACTAAATGTTAAAACGCTGAGAAATAATCGGATGCTTGATGGTGGGATGAATAAATGGAACCGATTGAAAGGTCATTACCATAAAGGAATCTCGATCCAAAACATTCAGAATATGTTTGTTTTACCTTCTATAAAACGCCCGGTACAAATAACCCCTAGTTATAATCCCGTGGGACACGTATAATGTGAACGGATTATCCATATGTTTTATTCAAGAGTGTAATATAGGATTACAGGCTCGCTAATATCACCAAATCTGTTCTGTTCTGCCTGATATTCCCTTCAATGTCTTCTAATAATCCCATATACAATATATGATTGTTTAATGTTTCCTGCATAATAATTGTTTTTACATTGAGTTACATGGTGTCACACACATTTCTACAGACATCGCTTCAGTCCCATCATGCAATATGGTAAATTTATGTAGCAATGTTTGTTTTTTAATTTTGCAGAAGAAAAAAACGCCTTTTTATTTCATAATGGAAATGAACGGAAGATGCACGGATTGACAAGTCAACCGTTTGCAAGAATCTGTTGTTTAAATCAGTCAATCCAGAGAACTGAAGGTCTTATTTTTCCTTTATAAGACTGAAAATAATTGTTAATGGAACCGTTACAGAACCTGAATTGATTCGGTAAATTCCAAAATTCAGAAAATTATTTTAAGATTCACATATTCCGATTTCAGAATAAAAATTCCATCAAATTTAATTGAGTAATCTTTAACAAAATAACATAATAAAACTAAATGTTTTGTTTGTTAGCGTTATAACAAAAAGAAAATCTAACCTTTTAAAAATGATATTTATAACATTTCAAAAGTGAATTTTTTTTTTTAGTTAAATTTTGTTAAACTACACCAATTTGATGGAGTGTTACAACAATGTTATAACAAAATAACATTTAAAAAAAATTATATTTAATCGAGTAATCTTTAACAAAATAACATTAAAAAACAAAAATTTTAAGTTGTATTTTTATTTGGTTAAACTACACAATTCAATTTGATGGAGTGTTATAACAAAATAACATTTTATGTTTTATTTAAATTTTGTTAACTACACAATTCAAATGCGTAAATCCTAAAAATATTTAAATTTTTGAGTGTACGATTCATTTACATTGATGCATTTGGCAGACGCTTTTATCCAAAGGGACTTACAGTTCACTTATTACAGGGACAATCCCCCCGGAACAACCTGCAGTTAAGTGTCTTACTCAAGGGCACAATGGTGGTGACTGTGGGGATCAAACCAGCAACCTTCTGATTACAAGTTATGTGCTTTACCCCACCACACTTAGGGATTCCCCTCCCTATAGTCCCAAAGCACGTGTGTGTGTGAGACTCACACATGTGTCAGTGCTGATATGTGTGTGTGATTGCACATTAAGCAACTTGGTGTCAAGGTGATTTTTAGTGGATGTATGAAGTCTGACTTAAATAGTGTGCTTGTGTTATCTGTCTTTGATGTTTTATTCTAATACAACGACTTTCAGACATCTTAAGAGTGAATTAAGTGACCAAGTACTTTCAGGGTTCACTGTTCTTCTGTATCTCTCTATGACCAGTAAATTGTAATATTTACCTTTTGATTTTCCAAACAAATTAAATACACTTGGATTTCTGCAACCTGGAGTTTATGACCACGAGCTTTCAGTAATCATCTTTCCATTAGCTGAATGATGGACACAAGCCTCTATGAGACGTTTGAGGAAGAGCTCGGTAAACCACTGCATGAACCTCTGACCTGCTGAACATAAAACAACAGGGACACGGTGGGCATGCAAACATGTTTCTACATAAAACCTTATAAGATATGCAACCAATCTCTCTCTCTCTGCTGCAGCATCAACACTGTTTGTGGCATGAACAGTGTCTAATACAACAGAATACAAACACATCTCACAGGCTGCATGTCTTTATTCTATTTCAATCTTTATTTACAACGCTATCTGTATTGCATCTGTCTATCTGCCCATCCGTCTATCTGTCTGTGTATATGTCTATCTATTTGTCTGTCTGTCTTTCTCACGGTCCATCTGTTTGTCTGTCCGTCTGACTATCTAACTGTCTATATGTCTGTCTGTCTGTCTATATGTCTTATCTGTCTTTCTCTCTGTCCGTCTGTCTGTCTTTCTAACTGTATATGTCTATCTGTCCGTCTGTCTATCTGTCTGTCTGTCTATGTCTGTCCATCTGACTATCTAACTGTCTATATGTCTGTCCATCTGTCTGTCTGTCTTTCTCTGTCCGTCTGACTATCTAACTGTCTGTCTTTCTAACTGTATGTCTATCTGTCCGTCCATTTGTCTATCTATCTGTCCGTATGTCTATCTGACTGTCTGTCTGTCTACCTATGTCTGTCCATCTGACTATCTAACTGTCTATCTGTCTGTCTGTCTGTCTAATTGTCTATATGTCTGTCTGTCTATATGTCTCTATCTGTCTGTCTGTCTTTCTCTCTGTCCGTCTGACTATCTAACTGTCTATATGTCTGTCTGTCTGTCTATATGTCTTATCTGTCTTTCTGTCTGTCCGTCAGTCTGTCTTTCTAACTGTATATGTCTATCTGTCCGTCTGTCTATCTGTCTATGTCTGTCCATCTGACTATCTAACTGTCTATATGTCTGTCTGTCTATATGTCTCTATCTGTCTATCTGTCTTTCTCTCTCTGTCCATCTGACTATCTGTCTATATGTCTGTCCGCTTATCTGTCCGTCAGTCTATCTAACTGTCTGTCTATTTATCTGTCTGTCTGTCTGTCTGTCTTTCTAACTGTATATGTCTAACTGTCTGTCTGTCTATCTATCTATCTATCTATCTATCTATCTATCTGTCTGTCTTTCTAACTGTATATGTCTATCTGTATATCCGTCTGTCTATCTGTCTGTCCGTCCGTCTATCTAACTGTATGTCTATTTATATGACTGTCTGTCATTCTAACTGTCTGTCTATCTGTCTTTATCTCTGTTCGTCTGACTATCTAACTGTCTATATTTCTGTCCATCCGTCTGTCTATGTCTTTCTGTCTGTCTATCCGTCCGTCCGTCTGTCTTTCTAACTGTCTATATGTCTATCTGTCCATCCATCTTTGTAACTGTTTGTCTATCTGTCCGTCTGTCTCTCTGTGTAACTGTTTATGTCAATTTGTCTGTCCGTCTGACTGTCTGTCTGTCTTTCTAACTGTCTATCTGTCTGTCCGTCCGTCTATCTAACCAGCTATGTCTATTTATCTGTCCGTCTGTCTTTCTCTCTGTCTGTCCATCTGACTATCTAACTGTCTGTCTTTCTATCTGTCTTTCTCTCTGTCTGTCCGTCCATCTATCTAACCATCTATGTCTATTTATCTGTCCGTCTGTCTGTCTGTCTGTATCTATCTGTCCATCTGACTGTCTGTCTATCTATCTATCTATCTGTCCATCTGACTGTCTGTCTATCTATCTATCTATCTGTCCATCTGTCTGTCTAACTGTCTGTGTCTGTCTGTCCATCTTTTAATGCTGTGTAGATTATTCAAAGTACATTTAAACTTGAACTTCAACAAATGAAATTTTTCATATGGTTTTGTAATAGTTATTCAGACATTAGTGATGTAACGATGTGTTGTTGATGTTTATAGAGATGTACGGTCAGAGGAGGGTGCGACAGGTGAGTGTGACGGCACTCTGAACTACAGCAGTTTATAATGACCTCTATCTCACACTTCAACAGTTCCATTGATACATATTCTGCTTTCTACGGGACGTCCCGGCAGTCCAGCAGGTTACGAAAATGATGTCAGATGATGATGACTGATTGAATGTTCAGAGGCACTCAGAGGTCATAAGGTCAGTGAAGATTTCACAGCACTGAACGAGAGACATGCGCTGATCAAGAGAGGAAGATTAACGGCACATGAGGTGAAAACAACATCTTTAATTCTGTCCAAGAACCCCCCCGCCAACAAACACAAGGTCTGTGAGCAGCGGTGGTAGTTTACAGATTAGAGATTTGGGCAGGAAATGTGCATTATTCATAGTGTGTGTGTGAGAGAGAGAGAGAGAGAGAGAGAGAGAGAGAGAGAGAGAGAGAGAGAGAGAGAGAGAGAGAGAGAGAGAGAGAGAGAGAGAGAGAGAGAGAGAGAGTGAGAGAGCCTTTTTTCATGCCTTAGAACTATTAATAATCAAATGAAGAAATGGACACGCCACATTTTACTTCAAAGTCAACAGACAAAAAATTGTTACAAATATTTTCTTCATGCAAAATATCTATTACAAATCATTTGCATTGTCACATTAATTTCATGACACATTTAAACAGCGTTTCTTTTGTTGTTGTTTTTTGTTTGTTTGTTTGTTTGTTTTTTGGTCTCACCCCTTTAAAACTAGAAAAACATTTTAAAATCACTTCAAACTGAATGCGTTCACTCAGTTTCCACTGTTTTCCAGAATAATCAAGTTATGCTTTTAATTGAAAATAAATCTAAAATGTAACTTTTTTGTCAATAAGCTGAGATTGTTGTTATTTTCTACATACTCTCTGTTTTACATAAATACATAAAACTTTTTAATTAGCCCTATATAAGTGTAAAACATCCAAAAATGTAATAAAAAGAAGAGTGAAAAGTGATACTGCTTGCACCAGCAATATTAATATAATAGCTCAACCAAAAATGTATTGAATGTTATGAATTAGCCGTAGTAGATATACATACATAGATGCTGCAGTTTGAATGCAAGTCAATGGAGGAGAAGCCTAAACTGCTTTTGTGTGGAAATAGTACAATTATATAATAAATTGACGGCATGGCTCCTTAATTTCAATATGTTTGCCAATACATACATACATACATACATATATATATATAATTTTTTTTTCATTTGTAACCTGTGTGTAACAATACAATCCCTTCAATGCAAGTCTATGGGAGTTTTTCACCATTTTGATATGATGCACCAGGTTATAATGGTACGTGTGATCGCTTAGTGTTTTCCACTAGAGGGAGATATAACTCCATAAACCATTGGGTGATTATTTGTGGAAACATGGAAGCACTACATCCCCAAATCAACAAACCTGACCTAAATTGCATTGTGAATCTCACTGTTAGACAAATGCTCATAAAAATGATCAAACAATACTACAGCTACAGGACATGCCCTTCATAGTCAAGATGTCTTTGAATATACAGTAAGTCTCGCTCATGGCAATAGTTGCATCATCATCATCATCATCCTCATCATCCTCAAACGGGCATGTAAAGTGTCTGTCTCTCTCCTTCATGGCTGATTTGATGGTGATGAGGAGGTGAGACAGACTGACAGTGTGTCTGACAGCAGTGGACGCAGAGCTCTCGGCTGTCTGCTCTCATTACATATGCTGTAAAGAGAGACAGACAGTATTTCAGATGTTACAGAAGTGGAAATGACATCTCGCTGTGACCTTCACAGCACAGAGCGTGTTCTTGCCGTCAGTAATGTGCTTTAGGTGCTTCTTCAGGGGGGAGAGATATGATGTGTGTATGCCGGAAGACAAGCAGGACACATTCAGTCGTTACGGGCCAATTCACTGATTGTCTTTCAAACATGGATCTGCGGGTGGAACTAAACATTTCGGTTTTCAGCCCAGATCCTGAACCGCACTAAACCACAAAAATTATATAAATAATACTAATAGCAATGAAGGTTCTTTCAAATGTATCTATCACAAACTGCTTATTTTATTGGTCAGTTCTTCTCAGGAAACTATCGGTTCTCACACACACATACATACATACATACACATTCAGAGACGCACACACTAAGTCACACATACATTCACATGTACACACACATTTGCATTCAGTCACACACATATATACACACATGCACACACACACACACACACACACACATTCAGTCACAAACATACATACATACACACACACACACACACATTCAGTCACAAACATACATACACACACACACACACACACACATTCAGTCACAAACATACATACACACACACACACACACACACATTCAGTCACAAACATACATACACACACACACACACACATTCAGTCACAAACATACACATTCAGTCACAAACATACACATTCAGTCACAAACATACACATGCACATACACACACACACATTCAGACACAAACATACACATTCAGTCACAAACATACACACACATGCACATACACACACACACACACACATTCAGACACACACATGCACATACACACACACACACACACACATTCAGACACACACATGCACATACACACACACACACACACACATTCAGACACACACATGCACACACACACACACACACACATTCAGACACACACATGCACACACACACACACATTCAGACATGCACACACACACACACATTCAGACATGCACACACACACACATTCAGACATGCACATACACACACACACATTCAGACACGCACATGCACATACACACACACACATTCAGACACGCACATGCACATACACACACACACATTCAGACACGCACATGCACATACACACACACACACATTCAGACACGCACATGCACATACACACACACACACATTCAGACACACACATGCACATACACACACACACACACATTCAGACACACACATGCACATACACACACACACGCACATGCACATACACACACACACACACATTCAGACACGCACATGCACATACACACACACACACACATTCAGACACGCACATGCACATACACACACACACACACATTCAGACACGCACATGCACATACACACACACACAAACATTCAGACACGCACATGCACACACACACACACACATTCAGACACGCACATGCACACACACACACACACATTCAGACACGCACATGCACATACACACACACACACACACACATTCAGACACGCACATGCACATACACACACACACACACACACATTCAGTCACGCACATGCACATACACACACACACACACACACACATTCAGTCACGCACATGCACATACACACACACACACACACACACACATTCAGTCACACACATGCACATACACACACACACACACACACACATTCAGTCACACACATGCACATACACACACACACACACACACACACATTCAGTCACACACATGCACATACACACACACACACACACACACATTCAGTCACACACATGCACATACACACACACACACACACCCACATTCAGTCACACACATGCACATACACACACACACACACACACACATTCAGTCACACACATGCACATACACACACACACACACACACACATTCAGTCACACACATGCACATACACACACACACACACACATTCAGTCACACACATGCACATACACACACACACACACACATTCAGTCACACACATGCACATACACACACACACACACACATTCAGTCACACACATGCACATACACACACACACACACACATTCAGTCACACACATGCACATACACACACACACACACACATT
Source organism: Moxostoma hubbsi (assembly GCA_032164185.1). Classification (NCBI taxonomy): domain Eukaryota; kingdom Metazoa; phylum Chordata; class Actinopteri; order Cypriniformes; family Catostomidae; genus Moxostoma; species Moxostoma hubbsi. Next base: position 49,802,546 of record JAVLUX010000009.1, on the reverse strand, counting down.
CAGTCACACACATGCACATACACACACACACACACACATTCAGTCACACACATGCACATACACACACACACACACACATTCAGTCACACACATGCACATACACACACACACACACACATTCAGTCACACACATGCACATACACACACACACACACACATTCAGTCACACACATGCACATACACACACATTCAGACACACACATTCAGTCACACACATGCACACACACACACATTCAGACACACACATTCAGTCACACACATGCACACACACACACATTCAGACACACACATTCAGTCACACACATGCACACACACACACATTCAGTCACACACATACACACACACACACACATTCAGTCACAAACATACACACACACACACATTCAGTCACAAACATACACACACACACACACATTCAGTCACAAACACACACACACGCACATGCACATGCACACACACACACACACATTCAGTCTCACACACACACACACACACACGCACATTCAGTCTCACACACACACACACACACACGCACATTCAGTCTCACACACACACACACACACACGCACGCACGCACATTCAGTCACACACACACACACGCACATTCAGTCACACACACACACACACACACGCGCACATTCAGTCACACACATACACATTCAGTCACACACATACACATTCAGTCACACGCATACACATTCAGTCACACACCTATACACACATTCAGAGACACACATTCACATTCATTCACGCACATATACATACACATTCAGTCACACACATACACATTCAGTCACACACATACACACACATATACACACACATATACATACACATTCAGTCACACACATATACATACACATTCACATTCAGAGACACACATTCACATTCATTCACGCACATATACATACACATTCAGACACACACATATACACACACATTCAGACACACACATACATACACATTCAGTCACACACATATACACACATTCACATTCAGAGACACACATTCACATTCATTCACGCACATATACATACACATTCAGTCACACACATACACACACATTCACATTCAGTCTCACACACACACACATTCAGTCACACACATATACATACACATTCACATTCAGTCTCACACACATTCACATTCAGTCTCACACATATGCACACACATTCACATTCAGTCTCACACACACACACATTCAGTCACACACATATACATACACATTCACATTCAGTCTCACACACATTCACATTCAGTCACACACATATACACACACATTCACATTCAGTCTCACACACATTCACATTCAGTCTCACACATATACACACACATTCACATTCAGTCACACACACACATTCAGTCACACACATATACACACACACATTCAGTCACAAACATATACATACACATACATATTCAGTCACACACATACACACACACACACATCCACTAATTCCAACATAATTCTCAGTCCTATTCAAGAGAATGTCGTGATCTATCGTGTCGAATGCAGCACTAAGATCTAAAAGCACTAGAAGAGAAATGCAGCCGCGATCAGATGATAACAGCAAGTCATTTGTAACTCTGATAAGTGCAGGCTCTGTCTCTGATGAGGCCTAAATCCTGACTGGAATTCTTCATATATACCAATTCTCTGTAGAAATGAACATATTTGGGAGGACACTACCTTTTCTAGTATTTTCAACCATAAACGGGAGATTTGAAATCGGTCTATTTTTAGCCAGTTCTCCAGGATCAAGTTGTGACTTCTTAATAAGCGGTTTGATAACGGCCATTGGGACATGTCCTAAGCATAGCGAGGAGTTAATGATATTAAGAAGAGGTTGTGAGATGACAGGGAATACCTCTTTTAAGAGCTTAGTTGGTATTGGATCTAACATACGTGTTGTGGCTTTTGATGTTTTGTTAGATCTTCATGACCTGTGACAGAGAAGGATTGAAGTTGCTCGTGAGAAAAATAGGTACTGTGGTAGATGATTGCATAATTCAAATTTATTTCTGATTATTTCAATTTTATCAGTAAAGAAATTCATGATGTCATTACTCTTGAGCTGTGACGTAATATCTGGTTCTGTTGAGGCTTTATTCCTAACCAATTTAGCCACAGTACTGAATAAACATCAAGGATTGTTGTGGTTATTTTCTATGAGTTTGCTAAAATATGCTGACCCGGCAGCTTTTAGTGCCTGTCTGTAGCTACAGACACTATCCTTCCATGCACTGCGAAACACCTCTAATTTTGTCTTCCACATGCGCTCCATTTTCCGAACTCTTGAGAGCTTGAGTGTGATCATTGTACCACGGTGCGGGGATTTTTTCTTTAATCGAAGTGGGGCGACAATATCAAGGGTGCTAGAGAAGACTGCATTCATATTTTCTTTATTTCATCAAGTTCTTCTGGGCTTTGGGGTTTGAGTGTATGAGATAGATCTGGAAGATTATTAGTGAAGCTATCTTTAGTGGTCGAAAGAATAGTTCTACCTGAATGATAGGATGGTGTAGATTGAGTAACATTAGCTGATCGCACATACAAGAGACGAGGTAATGATCCGAGATGTCGTCGCTCTGCGGCAGAATATCTATAGTGCCGACATCAACTCCATATGACATAATTAAATCTAGCGTATGATTATGCCGATGAGTTGGTCCTGTTACATTTTTATGTGACTCCAAGGGAGTTGAGAATATCGTTAAATGCTAATCCCAATGTATCATTTTCATTATCTTTGTGAATGTTGAAGTCACCAGCAATTAAAGCTCTAGCTACAGTAACTACTGTAAGTAAGATCTGATAAAAAATTAGCATATTCACCAAGGAAACCTGAATACGGCCCTGGTGACCTATATACTGTAGCAAGGGTAAAAGACGACAGAGATTTTATTCATATCTGATGATGTTACATTAAGCATTATTAGTTCAAAAGACTTCCTGTCCTCTGAGTAACACCAAAAACTTCACTGTAAATTGTAGCAACACCACCTCCTCGACCCTTCAGACGAGGCTCATGTTTATAACAATAATCTGGGGGAGTAGATTCATTTAAACTAATATATTCATCTGGTTTAAGCAGGTTTAATTCAAACAGAGTGCATCCAATCTATGATCTGTAATCATTAACAATTAGTGCTTTGGTAGAAAGAGATCTAATGTTTAGTAGCCCTATCTTTATGTGATGTTTATCTTTATTTTGTTTGTTTTATTTAAATTTGACCTTAATAAAAAAAATTCTGAATGATTTATTGAGGGTATTGTGTTTGGTAGTTTGGGGAACAGACACAGTCTCTATGAGATATCTAGGTGATACAGTCTCTGTGTTGTAGTTTATGTGACCTGTGTGACGTCTCAAGGAAGCTAGCAGACGTTCGGATTAACCAGTTTGTCTGCTTCCTGTCCTGGGCCCCAGTTAGTCAAATGCTCTTTATTAAGACTATGAGCCAAATTACTAGAGAGGGATAGTCTGTCTATTTTTAGCAGGTCAGGTCTACCACAAAAACGTTTCCAATAGTCTGTAAATCCTATTTTATTCTCCTGACTCCGACATGTTTTTACAATAAATCTTCGCTTTCACTTTCACATTATTCTTTTGTGGATATATTCTTAACGGATATAGCCACCTACTGGGCAGAGAGGAGAATTGATAGTATATTGGTCTGTTTCTCGTGCACACACACACACACACACACATACTCCTATCAGATCACTTCTGAAGATATGGAGTAAACCACTGGATTACTTTAAGCTGCCTTTATGTGCTTTTTTGGAGCTTCAGAGTTCTGGCCACCATTCACTTGCATTGTGAGGACCGACAGAGCTGAGATATTCTTCTAAAATTTTTAATTTATGTTCTGGTGAAGAAAGAAAGTCATACACATCCGGGATGGCATGAGGGCAAGTAAATGATGAGAGAATTTCCATTTTCGGGTGAACTATCGGGTGAAATCGGGTGAAATTATAGTCCCAAAGCTAGCAGTGAATCTGAAGCAAGAACAAATTAACTTCACAATCTTGAAGATGTTTGTGGCCTCCTGCGAGTAGAGGGTAAGAAAGTGGTCTGATGCCACCCCGTGCATCCCCCGTGCCCTATATATATACACCTCACCACTGGGGGAACAGTGGGTCTGTGCTGTGTGATGCCCTGTGTGTTATTCACTGTGAAAAATTACACTGTACTCTGTTCTTCATAAAGGACCCACACTGAGCTTTTTTATCCTCTGAAAAATTTCGAGAGGTAATGTGAGATTTTTTTTTTTTTTTTTTCTTTCTAGCTAACATTAAGCATGTGATACCAACCTCTGCCACCAGGTGCCACTATCCGTAAGCATGAAATATTATACTGACAAGGCGACAGAATGTCTGTGGTACTTCTATGTGTTGATTTATAAATGTATAGTTATAGTATAATACAATAACAAGAATGTTTTGCAAAAACACAATGTTAGAGAGTATTGTAATACAGTTAAATTAATATACATCAGGCTACATATGCTTCATATGGCATTCATTTTCAAGTGTGACAACACAAGTTATTTCTGACTGTTCTGATGACATTCACCTTGTCAGCATAAGATTTCATGCTGCCTCCTGGTGGCTGAGGTTGTTACCAAATGCTAATTGTTAGCTAGCAAGATAAAAAAAAATAGAGGTCATTCCACAGCATCTCTATTGGGTTAAGGTCTGAGCTCTGACTGGGACCCTCCAAAAGGTGGATTTTCTTTTTTTGAAGCCATTCTGTAGTGGATTTACTGCGATGTTTAGGGTCATTGTCCTACTGCATCACCCAACCTCTACTATATGTAGTGCTGCGTGTTCTTCCAAACAATTCAACCTTACTTTCATCAGTCCACAAAACTTTTACCCAGTAGTGTTGTGGAGTGTCAAGGCTGTCTTTGGCAAACTAAAGGTGTGCAGCAATATTTTTGTTGGAAAGTAGCTGCTTCCTTCATGATGTCCTGTCATGGACACCATACCTGTTTAATGTTTTCTGTACAGTAGACTCATGAACAGAGATGTTAACCAGTTCCAATTATTCCTTGGCCACTTCTAGTGAGAGTACCTATAGTACTAAATCATCTCCATTTATAGACAGTTTGTCTAACTGTGGACAGATGAATATCTAACGGCCACTTTTAGTGAGTACCTATAGTACTAAATCATCTCCATTTATAGACAGTTTGTCTAACTGTGAACAGATGAATATCTAACGGCCACTTCTAGAGAGAGTACCTATAGTACTAAATCATCTCCATTTATAGACAGTTTGTCTAACTGTGGACAGATGAATATCTAACGGCCACTTCTAGTGAGAGTACCTATAGTACTAAATCATCTCCATTTATAGACAGTTTGTCTAACTGTGGACAGATGAATATCTAACGGCCACTTTTAGTGAGTACCTATAGTACTAAATCATCTCCATTTATAGACAGTTTGTCTAACTGTGGACAGATGAATATCTAACGGCCACTTCTAGTGAGAGTACCTATAGTACTAAATCATCTCCATTTATAGACAGTTTGTCTAACTGTGGACAGATGAATATCTAACGGCCACTTTTAGTGAGTACCTATAGTACTAAATCATCTCCATTTATAGACAGTTTGTCTAACTGTGGACAGATGAATATCTAACGGCCACTTCTAGAGAGAGTACCTATAGTACTAAATCATCTCCATTTATAGACAGTTTGTCTAACTGTGGACAGATGAATATCTAACGGCCACTTCTAGTGAGAGTACCTATAGTACTAAATCACCTCCATTTATAGACAGTTTGTCTCACTGTGGACAGATGAATATCTAACGGCCACTTCTAGAGAGAGTACCTATAGTACTAAATCATCTCCATTTATAGACAGTTTGTCTAACTGTGGACAGATGAATATCTAACGGCCACTTCTAGTGAGAGTACCTATAGTACTAAATCATCTCCATTTATAGACAGTTTGTCTAACTGTGGACAGATGAATATCTAACGGCCACTTCTAGTGAGAGTACCTATAGTACTAAATCATCTCCATTTATAGACAGTTTGTCTAACTGTGGACAGATGAATATCTAACGGCCACTTCTAGTGAGAGTACCTATAGTACTAAATCATCTCCATTTATAGACAGTTTGTCTAACTGTGGACAGATGAATATCTAACGGCCACTTTTAGTGAGTACCTATAGTACTAAATCATCTTCATATATAGACAGTTTGTCTAACTGTGGACAGATGAATATCTAACGGCCACTTCTAGAGAGAGTACCTATAGTACTAAATCATCTCCATTTATAGACAGTTTGTCTAACTGTGGACAGATGAATATCTAACGGCCACTTCTAGAGAGAGTACCTATAGTACTAAATCATCTCCATTTATAGACAGTTTGTCTAACTGTGGACAGATGAATATCTAACGGCCACTTCTAGTGAGAGTACCTATAGTACTAAATCATCTCCATTTATAGACAGTTTGTCTAACTGTGGACAGATGAATATCTAACGGCCACTTCTAGTGAGAGTACCTATAGTACTAATTCATCTCCATTTATAGACAGTTTGTCTAACTGTGGACAGATGAATATCTAACGGCCACTTCTAGAGAGAGTACCTATAGTACTAAATCATCTCCATTTATAGACAGTTTGTCTAACTGTGGACAGATGAATATCTAACGGCCACTTCTAGAGAGAGTACCTATAGTACTAAACCATCTCCATTTATAGACAGTTTGTCTAACTGTGGACAGATGAATATCTAATGGCCACTTCTAGTGAGAGTACCTATAGTACTAAACCATCTCCATTTATAGACAGTTTGTCTAACTGTGGACAGATGAATATCTAACGGCCACTTCTAGTGAGAGTACCTATAGTACTAAATCACCTCCATTTATAGACAGTTTGTCTAAGTGTGGACAGATGAATATTTAAGCTCTTCCAGATAACTGTGTAACCCTTTCCAGCTTCATGCAAAGAAGGGGCAATTTAGAGTCTCCGATTCACTTAACATGCATGTTTTTGGACTTGTGGGGGAAACCGAGGAACATGCAAACTCAACACAGAAAGGCCCAGTTGAGCAGGGACACGAACCCGGCATCTTCTTGCTGAGTCACCGTGCCCCCTAAGACAAATTTATACGTAATTTCAAAGGGTTCACATGCTTTTTCTTTCCACTTTATTTTATTATATTAGTATGTTTAGAAAGTCGTTTTCTTTGTGCGGACCGTTAGCTAATCCCAACAATAGCTGATTTCAGGTTATACCACCCTTGGGACATTTTGTCACACACTGTAGGCAAAAACACACACACACACACACACACACTCTCTCTTGAGCTGGAGTGAACTTTGTTTTCAAAGGCATTTTCCACATCTTCACAGTCAAACACACACAGACAGAGAGAATAAAGAGCAGCGTGTACAAATATGCTCCGTGAGCCTCACATGAGTCCCTGGAGTTGATTCATAAAAGAAAAGTTCTGTGAGTTTCCTCTGTTTAAATTTTTATAGAGAGAGAGAGAGAGATACAGTACATCAGTGTCACCATGGCAACAGCTCCCAGCAGTGCCCTTTATAAACAGACTTCTGAGAGCTCAAAGGCCACGTACAAGCCGCAGCTAAACACTGTTTTCAGTAGAGCTGGCTATTGAGACCGATTTCCCGGTTCCGAGTCGCAAGCTCTCCATTCGAAAATAATAAATACAAACGGTCACATTTTAACTTTTGAAAAATGTTCAACCTCAGTCTATTACATCTATAAATGTCTTGAAATTATGACACAAAATATGTTTTATTCATTAAATCGTTCAGAAGATATTAGACAATATGTTTTTGGGTGTACAAAACGATGAGTGTGTCTGTGGGTTAAGAAACTGGTCAGGCCATCATCAACGTGGGCAACCGAAATATACTCGGGCCTTTAGGGTTAGAGTTAGTGTTAGGATTACCTTAGGCTTACCTAACCCTAACCAACACCAAAACAGCGGTAAAATCTGTCAAATCTGATTATTTTGTTAATCTCTCCATATGTGCTTGGCCCCTGATGATTGCCGTTTGCGGCTATACTTAGTTACATTTCTCAATTTCACCATTCACCAATGAAAATGCAAATAAACAAATGTATGTAACAACAAATCAGTAAAAACCTATTTCTATGTCTAAGTTGAAACATGGAAAAAAAAATGAGAACGTGTCATATATTTCTAGTGAAAAAATAAGACTTGAAAATCATGTTATGACAATAATAGCCAGTAGGTGGCGGCGGTGTTCTATGCAGACACAGTGGAGTAATTCTATATTGGATCATAAGTTTTATTTATATATATATATATATATATATGTGTGTATATATGTATGTATATATGAGAGAGAGAGAGAGAGATACATATATACATGTAGACATTATCAAACTATTATTTGTGAATGTAATGTTACATTATTCTTAGTCAAACCTGACCATGGTGTTACAAAGACAAGACAAAGAATAATAATTTTGTTACCAGTCATTTATTTCAAACATCAAAATTGAATAACGCAGTCAATTAATAAGATAAAGAAAATGAGCAGTTAATTTTATAATATCAGCCATTAATTTCTACAGTATGTTTGTTTGTTTGTTTGTTCTGCATTGCGGCTGATTTCTAAATTTTATTTGACAATTAAATACAAAAAAAAAATTATATATATATATATATATATATATATATATATATATATATATATATATATATATATATATATATATATATATATATAATTTTTTTTTTTTTTTTGTCTGTCCTATTCATTTCCTAATCCAAATTTTGTTTGTGTGTTCAGATGGCAAAAGGAGAACAAGTCTCCAAGAATTGTACTGCTCAGAAAAAGGAATTTGTTTTATTATACTTCAGAAAAAATGATTTCGGTCAAAAATGACAGAAATGTGAAAGCAAAGCGATGCAGGTTCACACATTCACGCAATATCAAACATAATCGCTACAAGTTATTACACAAAAATAAAAATGGGAAATGGTATCACAGAATAGATGCCGATGACAACATCGCGAGCTGTTAAATAAATACTGCACTTTCTGTGCTCCGCCATAATAAAAGGTTTTTAAAAGTAAATATGACAAAAATATGGTACTATTGTACAAAACAAATATAATAATAATAATTCAGAGTATTATTTTATATAATAAAATCAAACTGGGATCCAAAAAAGTCAGTGAACTTGTAGTTTTTGCACACCTGTTCATTCACAAAAAATAAAGTATGTACATTTTTTATATATATATATATATATATATATAATGTATGTGTGTGTGTATATGTGTGTGTGTATATGTGTGTGTGTGTGTGTGTGTGTGTGTGTGTGTTTAGGTTAATATAGGCAACGCTACATTAATCCGGACACATTTGAAAACGGCGTTTTAGTTTCAAATCGCTCTACGTCCACAATAACGTTTTCAAGCGTTTACCAAAAGTTGCTCGTCCACACTGAAACGTATGAAAATGTTTAAATCATGTCACTGCACATGCGGGACATCCCGTTGCACGTTCGGTCTGAAACGCAATTGTCCTCGTGTTCCGTCGCCGGACACCAATTCCGAGTAAACTTCCCTTCGCCTTTGAAGGAACACAATGTGAAGTTTGTACAAAGTAACATTTATTTTTTAACAACGCTATCAAAGTGAGTATCAAGTACAACAGCGCCGCTCTAACACGGGCCGCCATCTTGATTGTTTTGGTTGGATAGATCACATGACTAAAGCGTCATCGATTTCCAAAGCATCCGTTTCCACCGTCCGCACAACAACGCGAAAACGGCGTTTCAAATGTATCCACTTTAGAGCGAGTTTTCAGAAAGCTCAATTTTCACGGACCAAAACGTCGTCTCGGTGTGGACGGAAGGCCAAAGGAGATAAAAATACACATTTTCTAACGAAAGCGTTTTAGTGTGACTAGGCCTGAGCTTTTTTTTTATTACTGAATTGTTGTAGTGGTGCATCTAAATAAAAAAAAATGTGTAATTTCTTTTTTACATGAAAAAAAAAAAGCCGCCTGTGTTATTTTTTAATTTTTATTTCATGCATTAAACATTTCCAGTACACCTGGCTACAATGAATGTTTGGTTGAAATGGTGGTTATTTTGATAGAAACAAAAACAAACGTTTAATGCCGTTGTAGAACAAAAACAGAATTATCTATTTAGAATATCGTCAATAGGCTGAAAAATAAAGCGATATCATTTTTAGTTTACATGCACGATTTTACCCGATTATGCTTATTAAGCAGGCATCATGTGAGGTCGCGTAAACGCCTTAAAAGACGTTCCTTTATTTGTGTTATAAACAGTTTAAGCAAGAAACGATCGGATTCACGTTGCATGTAAACACATTACACATTGTGATGCGCTTGAGAGAACTAATAATAACTGTATACTCGATTAATACTTTACTATCAATTTATACCAACTAATGCTATTGTATGCTAATATTTAACTAGTCTGCAAGAGATTTTGCTGAATTCGTTTGACGTCTCATTTTATTGTGGTTTACTTGTTTAAGGTACGTTTAATTTAATGTTTAGAAACCCCATTTTCTCGGGGTCTGGGTCGCTCGGCGAGTATTGATGCCGACTATCACACCAGGAGTCGTGAGTTTGAATCCAGGGCGTGCTGAGTGACTCCAGCCAGGTCTCCTTAGCAACCAAATTGTCCCGGTTGCTAGGGAGGGTAGAGTAGAGTCACATGGGGTAACCAAATTGGCCCGGTTGCTAGGGAGGGTAGAGTCACATGGGGTAACCAAATTGTCCCGGTTGCTAGGGAGGGTAGAGTCACATGGGGTAACCAAATTGTCCCGGTTGCTAGGGAGGGTAGAGTCACATGGGGTAACCAAATTGGCCCGGTTGCTAGGGAGGGTAGAGTCACATGGGGTAACCTCCTCGTGGTGGTGATTAGTGGTTCTCGGTGGGGCGTGTGGTGAGTTGTGTCAGTATGGCTGTTTGTGCAGAAGTTGTGTTGTTGTTTATCACCTCCCTGAAGAGTTTTTTGGGGTGGTTTTTCTGAACGCTCTTCTGCAGTACTCGGATAAACAACGTTACTTTTGTCTTGCTGATACATTTTTCATCTGCTGCTTAAAGATGTAGGTGAAAATTGGATATCAAAGAAACTGCATTAAATCAGACTGAAACGGGGAATTTGATGAGAGGGGGAAAGTGTTTAAAAGAACATATGAGAGAAAAACAATAACAAATAATTATACCAAAAGTGCTCTTCTATTATTAAAACAGGTATGTGTGGGGTATCACACATTGAGCTATACAGCAATGACAATTTGAAGGTAAATGTGTGTAATTGTCCTAAAAATGATTTTGCAATGCAAACAAATCTAGGCTTTATATTCTGTATGCAAAAATAAAAATACATTAATATAAAATTACACGTTTTTTATCTTTAGGTTTTATCTTGAAATATGAGCTGGACATGTTCTTGATAGGTTTTGTGAGATTCAGCCTTTCAGACAGATAGTGTGCTGCCTACGTAGGCAACATTTTAAGGCATCATAGCACTCCTGATGTGAAGCCTGCTCTGAAAGGTACAGTTCTTTTGGCTAGTACGTGTCCTGCATGATTATCCCCTTCAAACACAGCTGACTATGTAGGAATGTGTGTGTGTGTGTGTGTTGTGAATGAAGCGTGTGTGTGTTTCACACAAACACACACAAGAACACACACCTGTAAGCCAATTCTTCCCCTGCTGATATAGAAATGACAGCCTCCGGTCTGTTTACCTGTTCCAGGTTCACAGATCAAACCTCACCAGGCAGTTCTGTTTAATTCCTTTCATAACAGACAGTGACAGAAGATCACAGGATGAGTTTTCCTTTGGCGCTTGGGATAAATAATATGCTTTTTAGGTATACATGTGAAAAAAAACGATAAGTCATGTAAGGTAAATTATATTGTGAATTCATGAAGCATCATCAGACAGAACAACTTCACATTTTGACATTATTGCTTTAGTCTGTGGATCTTTCAAAATGGCGGCTGTGATGTAATGACCTTGAGATCGGGTTTTAGCAGAGCGTTTGTTATTAAGTCTATATTTCTGCAATTTATTAAGAATATCGATGGTGTCTACGTAAACACGAACAATGTGTGTGTAAAAATGAGCAAATACAGTGGCAAGAAAAAGTATGTGAACCCTGATTGGATTGACCTGAATTTATGTGTAAATATGTCTTATAATTAGCTTTCATGTTAGCTGAATTAGTTTAAACCGGTTTAAAATCGTTTTTGTTCTTGTACATACTGAATACATCCTTCAAACATTCAGTGTAGGTTGGAAAAAGTATGTGAACCCCTAGGCTAAAGTCGTCAGGAGTTGGAAAACCCGGCATCCAGTTAATGAAACGAGATCGGAGGTGTGGGTTAGAGCGACTTTGACTTATAAAAAGCACTGAAACGCAAAAATACACCAAAAACATATTTGAACCTATTTTTCTAATTTACGCATGTCAATTTCAAATGTCATATTCCATCAAATTGAAATATGTGTTTATATATATATATATATATATATATATATATATATATAATACATTTGTATTTAAAAAAATATGTACTTCACCTTTTAAGGAATTTTATGAAATTAAAATGTGTAAATAAAAATTTAAAATACATTTTGAATGTAGTAGCTAAGTGATAACTAACCAAAACTATAAATAAAGGCATGAAAGATTATAATTATGTGTGTGTGTTGTTATCTTAAGCACATTGTGTTTGTCTACACTTGTGACTGATGAAGATGAGATCACATTTTATGACCAATTAATGCAGAAAAACAGCTAATCCCAAAGGGTTCACATACTTTTTCTTGGCACCGTATATGTATGCTAGAACCACACTTGATGAGATCACCTTGAAATTAACTACATTTTTAGATACTTTGCCTACACTTAAGTTATCTAAAAGGGCAAAAAGGCAATTCAGAGGCTCCGCTCAGACAGACAACACAAATATGACACGTTGCGGGTGTTTGGAAATTCATAGCTGTGCTGAAGAGATTCACAGCATCCACTACATGTGTTTGACTAAGTGGAAGACGTGAGGGTTTTACAAAAGCGCCTACAGTGGCCACACACACACACACACACACACAATGAGTGATGAAATCAAGCACATTTTGAAGTGGACTCCTCACGGTTTGACTTTGCATGGCAGATTTTAAATGGCATGTATTGGTCATGTTTCTCTCAGTGGATTTGCTTGAAATCACAGATTACTTTGTCAGGCATCTCACCGGGTGCTTGTCTGGTCTCTGTGCACAGAATATTTTTTTATTTGCAATGTGATTCACACATGCAGCGCTGCTGTACAGGACACATATTGATATTTCTTACCTGCCTGACAACTGTGAAAATGACGTTTACAATTTGACCGTCATCGCACCAGGAGGATGCACTTAGAAACTAGATTTTTCTATAGTCTGAAGAGAATGTGAGTGGTTTTTGCCCATGCTCTTGCCACCATAATGCACTTGCCACTCGTGGTTGCTAAGGCTTTTTGAATGGTTACTTGGGTGTTACCACATGAGTGCTCTGAGTGAACATGCTGTTCTGAGTGATTGATGGCATGTTGCTAAGAGGTTGCCTGGGTGTTCTGAGTGCTTGTTCACATGTTCCTTTGTGGATCCTAGCTAGGCCGTAACTAGTGGTTGCAGATTTTGAAAGTGCTGAAATTTGCCACTATATACATTTATTTTCCTGTCAAACTTTTTCACCCAATTTGTAACTCCCAATTCTCAATGTGCTCTAAGTCCTCGTGGTGGCGTAGTGTCTTATCTCAATCCAGGTGCTGGAGGACGAATCTCAGTTGCCTCCATGTCTGAGACCATTAACCTGCACATCTTATCACATGGCTTGTTGAGCGTGTTGCCATGGAGACGTAGCGCATGTGGAGGCTTCACGCTATTCTTCGCGCCATCCACGCTCAACTCACCACGTGCCCCACCTAGAACGAATCACATTATAGCGACCACGAGGAGGTTACCCCTTCTTCGTCATCATCATCATCATCATCACCTTCTACTTCTTCATCATCATCATCATCTTCTTCTTAATACTAAAAATAAGTAGTAGTGGTGGGGGGTCTGTGTAGCTCAGCGAGTATTGACGCTGACTATCACTTGGTTGCTTTTTAGACCTGGCTGGAGTCACTCAGCACACCCTGGATTCAAACTCATGACTCCAGTCAGGTCTCCTAAGCAGCCAAATTGGCCTGGTTGCTAGGTAGGGTAGAGTCACATGGGGTAACCTCCTCGTGGTGGTGATTAGTGGTTCTCTCAATGGGGTGTGTGGTGAGTTGTGTGTGGATCATGGAGAGTAGCATGAGTCTCCACATGCTGTGAGTCTCCGTGGTGTCATGCACAATGAGTCACGGGTCAAGATGCGTGGATTGACCGTCTCGGCAATGGATTGAGGTGAGTAACTGCGCCACCTTGAGGACCTACTAAGTAGTGGGAATTGGGCATTCCAAATTGGGAGAAAAAAAAAAAAAATAAGTAGTAGGTGTTGTGGTAGTAGTAATAGTCATACATCAAAAATAGTAGGCAGAATGCCATTTTGAACACACCCTTAACCCCTAAAGCTTGAACGATGTCCAATATAGCAGACTCTGAACTGAAGAAAAGATTAAAGGTCGGATTAACCGTTGACACTAAAGATATAAATTCGTAACACTGCTCTGATGGCGGCATGAATATTTATTTGTGTTAATAACTTCTGAATCACTTTGACTTTGAAATGACTTAATCATCATCTTACAGCAAGAAGAATTTCTAATCCTTTTATGCGGAGCTCATCAGCATATCACTTCAAAAGTAGCGCATTAGAATCTGCACCCATCCCAGTACAGCTGACATATCTTTTACACACTTCAAAGAGCACTTTGAAGGGACAGTGTGAGAGGATTTCAGACAGGCTGAGAAACTCTCTGTGACCTTGCTGGCCAGCTAATTCTCCTTGGAGTTGCTGGCGTGCATATTAAGTTCATCAGCGAATCGCAGTGGCTAGAGCTCAGGACTCTTATCAACCAGTCAATTATGAGCATTAACCATCCTGACAGCGCTCTGATTCACAGACGAGCCACACACGGGGTGTGCAGTGGCCACAGATGAAGAGATGGTAATTAATACATACTGCTCACTTGAGACTGCCCTACAATCCCTCAGCAAATTACTCCGTCAATATGTGCGCTTTTCACAGTATGTGCCTTAGTCTGGCTTCCGCGGAGGTTACTTTTTAGGCAAAGAGAGGGGATGGATGGGTGATTTATGCTCTTGTTTGGACTGTGGATCATTATAGACCTCTTGACAACTAATTTCTCTTTAAGGATTAGAGATGGTTATAGAGCGCTACAGTCACTGTCTACTTTTAGTATTTTTCATAATAATTTTCTCAATTTCCTCCATTCTCTTAAATTAAGGATTTTCCCCATTGTGGAGTGTCATGGTGGTTTTTGGCAAACTTCAGGCATGCAGAATGTTTTAGTAGGAAAGCAGCAGCTTCCTTTATGATGTCCTGCCATAAACACCATACCTGTTTAATGTTTTCTGTACAGTAGACTCATGAACAGAGATGTTCATCAGTTCTAGTGATTCCTTCAAGTCTTTATCTGTCACTCTAGAGTTCTTCTTTACCTCATTGATCATTCCGCGGTGTGTCCTTTGATTCATCTTGACTGGACGGCCACTTCTAGTGAGAGTACCTATAGTACTAAATCATCTCCATTTATAGACAGTTTGTCTAACTGTGGACAGATGAATATCTAACGGCCACTTCTAGTGAGAGTACCTATAGTACTAAATCATCGCCATTTATAGACAGTTTGTCTAACTGTGGACAGATGAATATCTAACGGCCACTTCTAGTGAGAGTACCTATAGTACTAAATCATCTCCATTTATAGACAGTTTGTCTAACTGTGGACAGATGAATATCTAACGGCCACTTCTAGTGAGAGTAACTATAGTACTAAATCATCTCCATTTATAGACAGTTTGTCTAACTGTGGACAGATGAATTTCTAACGGCCACTTCTAGTGAGAGTAGCTATAGTACTAAATCACCTCCATTTATAGACAGTTTGTCTCACTGTGGACAGATGAATATCTAACGGCCACTTCTAGTGAGAGTACCTATAGTACTAAATCATCTCCATTTATAGACAGTTTGTCTAACTGTGGACAGATGAATATTTAAGCTCTTCCAGATAACTTTAACCCTTTCCAGCTTTAAGCAAAGAAACAATTGTTGATCTTAGGCCTTCTGAGATCTCTTTATTGCGAGGCATGGTCCACATCAGCAGATGCTTCTTGTGAATAGCAAACTCAAACAGTTTGAGTGCTTTTTATAAGTCAAAGTAGCTCTAACCCACACCTACAATCTCATTTCATTAACTGGTTTGCCAACTCCTGATTCGAATTTTTTACATTAGCCAGGGGTTCACATACTTTTTCCAACCTTCACTCTGAATGTTTGAAGGATGTATTCAATATGCACAAGAACAATACAGTAATTTGTGTGTTATTAGTTAAAACAGATTGTGTTTGTTCATTATTGTGACTTGGATGAAAATCAAACCAGATTGAGACAAATTTACACATAAATGCAGGTAAATCCAAAGGGTTCACATACTTTTTCTTGGCACTGTATATTGCAAAGTCATTAAAATATTAGTTGATTTACAGAGACCGGAGCAAATATAGCAAATTGAACATACCAGAATGAAATAAAGTTAGAAATGGATAATTTCATTATTTAATATAATTTTTTCCAAATTTAATGATACATATTACAATGTAAAATATGGCTCTCCAGAATAGTATTAATTGTAGTCTAAAATAATGGATAAATGCTTTAAAATTAAAATAATATTTAATTAATATATAATAAATATAAATGTTATTTATTATATATTAAATGTATAATAATTTATCCCTTTACTGTAATGAGAATTTATTTAATTTATATATGATGTTAATTATATAAAATTAATAAATAATTATAATTATCATGAAATAAATGTTACAAAGGAAGGAATCTTAAATGTATTCATTTTTATTTATTTTTAATTTGAAGTGTGTGATTTATTTATTTATTTTTAATTGAAAGCAATCCTTTCCTATCTGCCATTGGTCGAACAAACATAGTTCCCAAAGTCACGCCATTGGCTGTGTCTGTGTTTCTGTGGCTGGTCGTGATGCTCAAACAAACAGCAATGTTTTGAAAGTGCCACTTTTCGGGTAAATCAACTTTTAAATGGTATAGCTATTTCACTATTCTTAGCTAGTACAAAAATGTGTGCGCTTCCCCTTTAAGCAACATAAGATGTTTTATTACTTTTGATTTTGCCATGAAATATGAGCAGGACGTGTTCTTGACAGGCTCATGAGTGAAGAGTCAGTCTTCTGGTAAATGATTGCTGAGGCTGCGGTAAACACTCTCTCACTTTCCGGACACTCCATTATATAAAACACATCAAATGCTGCTCGATTGAGAAACTTTTCACTCCTCGCTGCCAGTATCTACTCCTTGTTTCCTCTCTCTCCATCTCCGTTGGGCCTCTATTATGTCCTCTGGGTCTGTGATCAATAGCTCATTTCTCACCACACAGTCGGTCTCACAGTATTGATGAGCAGCTCACCAATTGAATCCACCTTCCATCAGCTGTCAGTCAAATCACAGTGTGGAAGATGACAGATGGAGGATTGTGGATACGAGACTCTAAACATTTCTGAATGTCACTGTGATGTTTTTGCTCAAAGTGTCCTTGAATTTCAGCACCGGTTTTGTGTTTTCATGGCTTTGAGCCCACGCTACAGGCGGATATTTGCAGGTGTGTGTCATATTTAGATCATTTCTGCAAGGACAAAACAAACTATGAATTTGTAAAATTTCAGTCTTGCTTTTAATTTTGCTATAATGAGAGTCTGGAGCTATAATACGGTGCAGAAACGCTTTGAAACTTGCGTGATTATCTGTCGTCTTTGAAACAAAGTAGCTATTGTGCAGAATGTTCAAGCTGCTCTTTTCCATATAATAAAACACAATAAGGACTGAGGCTACTAAGCTCCAAAAATGACCATAAATGTACCATAAAAGCAGTCCATATGACTTTTGTGCTCTCTTGCAAATCTTTTGAAGTCATGCGATTAGATTTGAAGGAACTTAAAATCTCTCTTTGTGCACAAGTCGTATACATCAGTACTTTTATGGTGATGGTCATTTTTGAAGCTCAATCTTGTGTATTATTGAATGGAAAAGAGCAGCATGAACATCTGTAGTGTTTTAGAGAAGGAAAAAAAGTAATACAGGTTAGGAACGACATGAGGGTGAGTAAATGATGACATAATCTTCATTTTTTTGGGTGAACTCTCCCTTAATAAACATGTGCCCACACCACACAATCCCCCCAAAAATATAAATATAATGATGGAGATGAATGGTTTGTATTAAAATGGGTCATATCACTGCAGGTTGGTAATTGTCATAGTAACTCATCATATTCTGGTAATCTGGAGAGCGCTTCATGTCTCTTCCATCTGCTGTTTTATGACTTTCAATGAAAATGGGAATATTGTCATTATCTGTGCAGGTACGTGTGCAGGAAACACAATTTTCCTTTATAAATGTATTGAAAGTCTTATAGTCATCTCATTAGAATGAACATCAGTGTCTCTCATGCTGGTTCGGTCTTTCTCAGTGTCTCACTTTCTGTCTGTTTCTCTTGTCTTTTGTTCTTTCCAGAATAGCGTACTACCATCCTGTATCCCACAATGCAATGTGCTCGCCTTGACCCTTCATGTCCGGCATGACCGGAACCGGAAGTATAATAAGCTGTCACATTTATTATTTCACTCATTATTTGATTGGACTGTCAAATACTTAATTGGTGTTAAATAAATAGTTTAAATAACTTAATTTTCAGATTTAAAGTAATATTATTGGTTCAATACAATTTAAACTTAATTAACAACATTTGTGGCATGTTTTACCACTGCAAAAAATACTTTTGACTCATCCCTCCCTTTCTTTAAAAAAGAAAATCACGGAGTGATGCACTTACAATGGAAGTGAAAGGGGCCAATCTATAAATGTTTAAACTTACATTGTATCAAAAGTATAGGCATAAAAAATTTTTTGGCCGATACTGATATCAATAAAAAAAAAAAAAAAAAATATTGACCAATACGATACCGATTTTAACACAAAAACTATTGACCGATACCGATTTTAACACAAAAAACGAATTACCGATTTTAACACAAAAAAACCGATTGGCCGATACTGATTTTAACACCAAAAAAACGAATTACCGATTTTAACACCAAAAAAACGAATTACCGATTTTAACACCAAAAACCCGATTGGCCGATACCGATTTTAACACCCAAAAACCCGATTGGCCGATACCGATTTTAACACCCAAAAAACCGATTGGCCGATACCGATTTTAACACCAAAAACCCGATTGACTGATACCGATTTTAACACCAAAAACCCGATTGACTGATACCGATTTTAACACCAAAAACCCGATTGGCCGATACCGATTTTAACACCCAAAAACCCGATTGGCCGATACCGATTTTAACACCAAAAACCCGATTGACTGATACCGATTTTAACACCAAAAACCCGATTGACTGATACCGATTTTAACACCAAAAACCCGATTGACCGATACCGATTTTAACACCAAAAACCCGATTGACCGATACCGATTTTAACACCAAAAACCCGATTGACTGATACCGATTTTAACACCAAAAACCCGATTGGCCGATACCGATTTTAACACCCAAAAACCCGATTGACTGATACCGATTTTAACACCAAAAACCTGATTGACTGATACCGATTTTAACACCAAAAACCCGATTGACTGATACCGATTTTAACACCAAAAACCCGATTGGCCGATACCGATTTTAACACCAAAAACCCGATTGGCCGATACCGATTTTAACACCCAAAAAACCGATTGGCCGATACTGATTTTAAAAAAAATTATTGGTTAATTCCGATACCGATTTTAACTGGAAAAACTATTGGTTAATACTGATTTTAACAAAAACAATTATCCAATACTGATCCCAATTTTAACAAAAAACTATTGGCCAATACGATACCGATTATAACCAAAAACTGCCATTAAAAAATGGCTTTCTAACCTTGTCTGTGTAAAGATTGGTACACCCTGTAATCTGGTAAAAATAATCATAATGCCAAAAATCACACTGAAATCATGTAAACAAGTTTATTTGTAAGTACACGTATAGACATATGTTTACATTTTGTGGGTATACTTTTTTTTTTCTCCATAAACTGGATTGCCCAATGCGCTGTAAGTCCTCATGGTGGCGTAGTGACTCGCCTCAATCCGGGTGGCGGAGGGCGAATCTCAGTTGCCTCCGCGTCTGAGACCGTCAATCCGCGCATCTTATCACGTGACTTGTTGAGCGCGTTACCATGGAGACATAGCGCGTGTGGAGGCTTCACGCTATTCTCCGCGGCATCCACACACAACTCACCACACGCCCCACCGAGAGCGAGAACCACATTATAGTGACCACGAGGAGGTTACCCCATGTGACTCTACCCTCCCTAGCAACCGGGCCAATTTGGTTACCCCATGTGACTCTACCCTCCCTAGCAACCGGGACAATTTGGTTGCTTTGGAGACCTGACTGGAATCACTCAGCACGCCCTGGATTCAAACTCACGTCTCCAGGTGTGCTAGTCGGCATCAATACTCGCTGGGATACCCAGACCTCCTGTGGCTATACTTTAGAAACGGTGAGCATGTTTATGTTTATGGTCTGCCCCCAATGCTTACATATGTAAGTGCCTCCCTGTAACTGCAAATATCAAATAAATCCCAGCCAGCCAGACACAAATACATTAGCTCAACTGATGGCGTGAGTTTCAATTCTGTTTTTCTAGAGGCACATAAATAACATGAGATGACAATGTTGCATACTAAAACATTTATTGTTACATTCTGCATTCTATTTTCCATACTATATTATAAAGGAAGACAGTAAACAGTCCCTGTGCATTATGCAGTGTGCTAATATTCCATTCCAAACATAGCCTCTCTCTCTCTTTTCAAGACGTTTGGTTGAAAATGTCCTTTTAGCTGGGCTGCCACTGACTGTTGATTGCAGATAATTACACCTATTTGAAAGCCACAGTGAAGAATATTTTTTTTGTGGCCTGCCATTTAAACAGTCTTTTCAATTAGCTAGCTTTTGTTTCGTGAGCAGCTCAACGGTCCACAAGCTAAAATGTTATCCACCATTAATGTGTTTCCTTTGAGCACAGACGTCGTGTCTGTGAACGAGCTTGAGGTTGTTGGGTTTGTCCGTGTTAAACAACTGCTGTGCTGTTTGGTTGCAGTGCATTGGGTCAGCGTGCTGAAGTCCTCCTGTTTATAATAGATCAGAACATACGGGTCAAGCATGAACATGCAGGAGTCTGTGAGCAGATGGCTTAAATGAGTCAATGTAATGAACCATGAGAAATTTAAACAGGGCTGAATTCACTCGAGATTCACAGTCAAGTCATTTTTAATTGTATAGTGTTTTTCACAACACGCATCATTTCAGCGCAGCTTTACAGAATATGTATTATCAGAAAATTAAACCGTAATATCTATGAAGTCTTAGTCATCATTGTGTAGTTCGATAATATGATTTTGAATTGTGTTTAAAAATAAGTAATTAAATAGTAATTGTATTAATAACCCCAGTGAGCAAGCCGAAGGTGACCTTGGCAAGGAACACAAAACTCCATAAAACGTTTCCATATACACTTACTGCTAGGGAACGCAAAAGTCATTGCGAGGGAACGCAAAACTTATTGAGAGGGAACGCAAAACTTATTGAGAGGGAACACAAAACTTATTGAAAGGGAACACAAAAGTCATTGAGAGGGAACACAAAACTTATTGAGAGGGAACACAAAAGTCATTGAGAGGGAACACAAAACTTATTGAGAGGGAACACAAAACTTATTGAGAGGGAACACAAAACTTATTGAGAGGGAACACAAAAGTCATTGAGAGGGAACACAAAAGTCATTGAGAGGGAACACAAAACTTATTGAGAGGGAACACAAAAGTCATTGAGAGGGAACACAAAAGTCATTGAGAGGGAACACAAAAGTCATTGAGAGGGAACACAAAACTTATTGAGAGGGAACACAAAACTTATTGAGAGGGAACACAAAAGTCATTGAGAGGGAACACAAAACTTATTGAAAGGGAACACAAAAGTCATTGAGAGGGAACACAAAACTTATTGAGAGGGAACACAAAAGTCATTGAGAGGGAACACAAAACTTATTGAGAGGGAACACAAAACTTATTGAGAGGGAACACAAAAGTCATTGAGAGGGAACACAAAAGTCATTGAGAGGGAACACAAAACTTATTGAGAGGGAACACAAAAGTCATTGAGAGGGAACACAAAACTTATTGAGAGGGAACACAAAACTTATTGAGAGGGAACACAAAAGTCATTGAGAGGGAACACAAAAGTCATTGAGAGGGAACACAAAACTTATTGAGAGGGAACACAAAAGTCATTGAGAGGGAACACAAAAGTCATTGAGAGGGAACACAAAACTTATTGAGAGGGAACACAAAACTTATTGAGAGGGAACACAAAACTTATTGAGAGGGAACACAAAAGTCATTGAGAGGGAACACAAAACTTATTGAGAGGGAACACAAAACTTATTGAGAGGGAACACAAAAGTCATTGAGAGGGAACACAAAACTTATTGAGAGGGAACACAAAACTTATTGAGAGGGAACACAAAAGTCATTGAGAGGGAACACAAAACTTATTGAAAGGGAACACAAAAGTCATTGAGAGGGAACACAAAACTTATTGAGAGGGAACACAAAAGTCATTGAGAGGGAACACAAAACTTATTGAGAGGGAACACAAAACTTATTGAGAGGGAACACAAAAGTCATTGAGAGGGAACACAAAAGTCATTGAGAGGGAACACAAAAGTCATTGAGAGGGAACACAAAACTTATTGAGAGGGAACACAAAAGTCATTGAGAGGGAACACAAAACTTATTGAGAGGGAACACAAAACTTATTGAGAGGGAACACAAAACTTATTGAGAGGGAACACAAAACTTATTGAAAGGGAACACAAAACTTATTGAGAGGGAACACAAAACTTATTGAGAGGGAACACAAAAGTCATTGAGAGGGAACACAAAAGTCATTGAGAGGGAACACAAAAGTCATTGAGAGGGAACACAAAAGTCATTGAGAGGGAACACAAAAGTCATTGAGAGGGAACACAAAAGTCATCGAGAGGGAACACAAAACTTATTGAGAGGGAATGCAAATATTTTTAAATGCGTTTTATTGCAATTAATTAGATTTATTAACACTAGAACTTCTGGAATTCTATAACTGCTAGAATGGTCATAGCGGTCATACTAGACTGTTCCGAATATTTACATTCTAAGCTTCTATTGAGGTTTAAGAATGAAGCTTCTAATGTCTGTCATCATATTTTATGACGTCATCACCCTAAAAAATGATAAAATCCTCAATTTGAATAACGGAATAATATGGATTTAATGCAGCACCGATCGGAAACAATCTATGCAGCCACCACTGGAATCAAAATCCATGAGTAAGTGGATCCGTTATGTTAGGATAGAATCACTGACGCTTGTGGATCGATTACTCAGTCAACACAGGTAATCTCTACCTTCAGTCCTCCATCCGGCTTGTTTTACAAACGGCATTATCTCAGAGTCAGTGTCACATCACTATCTGAACCTGCTCCTCCATCAGACTTGGCATTGTTAAGGCTCTGAAACAAGGCTAAAGCCTCTGTGGCATTCAGTCTCTTTCTTGCTGACATTTCAAAGCTAAAGCTAAAAAACTTAGCTTAGCAATAGCATATAAATACAACTAGAAACAATGGTTGCTAGGCAACAGTGATGGCGGGAAAAAGTAGCAAACGCTGAAATGATACACCAGCTATATTACGTACGGTCAATATGACCGTTATGGCCATTCAAGGTAGGAATAATCAGAACTCAATCGTGTTTTGTAATTTTAATTAAATAACAGTGTTAGAATAAAATATACACACATTTAAGAAATGTCAGGGCCCGCTGCTTATATGGGTTTTAGTTCAACAAGGTCATAGAATTAAAACGGATTTAAAACCGGTCAAACGACTGCCTTGGTTGTTCTAGTGTTAAAGCTGCACTACGGTACTTTTGAAAAAAAAAATGTCTCCTGTTCAAATGTATTTTTTTTGTTTATGCTTTTGAAACACATCAAGTTGCTAAACTACTAATTAAAACCACAAAATGTAAAATTAGACCATAATTTTATCAAATATATATTTTAATAAAAATCTTCCCCCAGGCTGAACCCGGGGAGCGATAAGCCTATTGTAGGTGATTCCTCACCACTCATTACTTTGTTTGGGATGAGCGTTTTACATCGCCGTAACCGTCTAGATCATGTTTAGACAGACCAGCAATTTTAAACTAATAAGTAAGTCCAGGTGTTACATATGTCAACGATGCATATATGCTACAATGTAATTATAATGATGTTATAAACGATGTTTGACATTCTTCATCTGGAACTCTTCACTTCTGCAGTCGACAGTGTGTTTCAAAATCATAGACAACTTATGTTAAAATATACAATTAAATTTAAATTCCACCATCATTTACTCACCTTCATGTTGTTCCAAACCCCCCAAAAATGTGAATTTTTTTTTTTGATGAGAGAAAAAAATCTTAACACGAGTAATGCTCGATTCAAATATGCGATTTTTGAACGGTTTTGATTATGTTCTCAATCAATAATGGCAATTTGTTTATTTGTAACCAAAAAAATTTAATTGTACGTAGTGCAGCTTGAATCAGCACACCTTGTAATTAATTTGATTACAAATTTTAATCGAATAACTCCATTTCCATAAAGTTTTAGCGCATCAAAATACAGCTGACGGAAATGCACATTCTCGCTAAAATGTCACATAATATTTTTCCGTTTATCTCAAGCGCATAAACTCGATGTCGATACATCAAATGTCATGAAAACTGGTTTGGGAAACATTTTTTGTCGATAAAATTGTCATTAACGCAATAATGTAGTGTCACATGACAGAGTTTGCCCCAATCGTTAGCCTGTGTTACCATGACGACAGTATTGAAAGCCCATTTATTGTACGCGATTATGGATTGATCTTTACGGCATATAGCGCCGATCTGCAAACGGGACACTTCCAGGAGTGCAACACAAATATCTCGTATCATGCACCGGTTATCAACAAGTACAAGGAGAACAAATGAATGAACACTGTTTGTGATTCATTTAATCATGATACACATCCGTTTATTTATTAAAGTTTCTTTTCCACACCATTCAAAATAATAGATGCATTATCCAACAATACAAAAAACATCATTTCTGTGCACAAAGATGTTTTAAAAGAAGGATAAATGCACAATACTGGAGAAAAGCTTCAGCGTGCTTTTTTGTAACACTTACAGCCCAATTCTATTCGATTACTGTTTAGTTTTACTTTTGAAAAAATGCCGGCAAAATCCCCTGTATTAAAATAAATTAATTACTAAATGAATTTATTTTTTTTGACCTATATATATCTTTACACAAACTTAAATTAGCCGTATCCTGTTTTGTAGATGAATAAAGTCACTGAATGACTCTCAGAATGTTCTAGACTTTTCTCAAGACTATAAACAGAAAATGTAACTGCCGGGTGGCGTTAAAAGCAAGTTAAATGTTCTTAAGGTTAATGCTTTGAGTTTTATATTAACACATCCCGCCTCCCTACCCTAAACCTTCATCCTAAACCTTCATCCTAAACCATAGGCAAGGCAAATATGAGACAGGGTCATTTCGTGGTGTTTCTGACACTTTCGGCTCGCATGAATGTGTCAGTCTGTTTTTTTCTAAAGGCCACATGTGCTTGTCTGTTTTATCTCTCTCTCTCTCTCTCTCCCTCTGATTAACCTGTCTGTGTCTCTCTTCCATTTTTTTGTCTGTCGTTTCTTTGTCTCTTCTCATGCTCTGCGTCCACCAGCCGCCCTGCCAGCGTTCCTCATCCGCTCAGATCCATCGGCCACCGTGATTAATCGTCAGTTGGCAATAATGAACACACACACTCTGACAAATAGCCAATCACACACTCCTTTATCTTCCTCTCGTTGGCACAAAGAGAGAGAGTGCCGGATCTGATTAAAAGCCAACCAGCAGGTGTGTGTGTGTGAGTGTATGTATGAGTGTGTGTGTGTGTGTGTGTGTGTGATAACCTCCTGAGACCCTACGTCCACATGCGTGGACATTACATTTCGGCTTCACTACAGGCTATGCATAATTTAATTGACACCAACTGATCTCAGTTCAGGAGACTCTGTGCTGTCATTAAAGGGTTCAACTTTTGACACCGCAAGTCATGTGACCAAACAATATGCCGTTGATCACAGAGGGGTTTGTCTACGGGAGAAGCGCCAACATAACTACATCTGGTAAGAAACCTAATTATGTTTTTATATTGAAACCTGTTTGAGTCAAAAGATTAGAGTCTCTAGTTTCAACTGATGTGCCGCTTGAGCGATTTATAGTGAAATGCCACACTGCTAAACACAATGACCACGTATGTGGACTGAAGGCTCATTTTCTCTTAAAATATCCTGTATTTACTGTCATTATCACATTGAGAATTAATGGGTTCATCTAAAAACTGATAAATGTGTCTGTCAGAGGCTTTATATGGAGTTATGATGAAAATAAGATGCATTTCAAACTGTTCTGAGAC
The DNA here is from genome assembly GCA_032164185.1 of Moxostoma hubbsi. Taxonomy (NCBI): domain Eukaryota; kingdom Metazoa; phylum Chordata; class Actinopteri; order Cypriniformes; family Catostomidae; genus Moxostoma; species Moxostoma hubbsi. Next base: position 49,775,646 of record JAVLUX010000009.1, on the reverse strand, counting down.
CAGTGCAGACAGACAGCACACTGGAGGTTAAGTCATGCATTAAATAGGGAGCAAGGGAGCATCCTATAACTCTCCTATAACTGTTCTGAGACCAGTGCAGACAGACAGCACACTGGAGGTTAAGTAATGCACTAAATAGGGAGCAAGGGTGCATCCTATAGCTCTCCTATAACTGTTCTGAGAGCAGTGCAGACAGACAGCACACTGGAGGTTAAGTAATGCACTAAATAGGGAGCAAGGGTGCATCCTATAGCTCTCATATAACTGTTCTGAGAGCAGTGCAGACAGACAGCACACTGGAGGTTAAGTAATGCACTAAATAGGGAGCAAGGGTGCATCCTATAACTCTCCTATAACTGTTCTGAGACCAGTGCAGACAGACAGCACACTGGAGGTTAAGTAATGCACTAAATAGGGAGCAAGGGAGCATCCTATAACTCTCCTATAACTGTTCTGAGACCAGTGCAGACAGACAGCACACTGGAGGTTAAGTAATGCACTAAATAGGGAGCAAGGGTGCATCCTATAGCTCTCCTATAACTGTTCTGAGAGCAGTGCAGACAGACAGCACACTGGAGGTTAAGTAATGCACTAAACAGGGAGCAAGGGTGCATCCTATAGCTCTCATATAACTGTTCTGAGAGCAGTGCAGACAGACAGCACACTGGAGGTTAAGTAATGCACTAAATAGGGAGCAAGGGTGCATCCTATAGCTCTCCTATAACTGTTCTGAGACCAGTGCAGACAGACAGCACACTGGAGGTTAAGTAATGCACTAAATAGGGAGCAAGGGAGCATCCTATAGCTCTCCTATAACTGTTCTGAGCAGTTTCAGGCTGCAGATGATGTTCGGATAAACATGTTTGACATATTTAGGTGCTACTAGTTACAAATCAAAAAGGGGAGTGGAAAGTGCACACAGCAGTCACACTCGGGTCCCTGGAGGATAAAATAATTGTAAGATTTAGGGTTTGTCAGATTGTGGCATCCTGCTGTCATTGCAGTTCATTGAATTCCCCCTCATAAGTCTTAATATGGATTGGCTCTCCGAGATTTCTGTCGTGATGTCGTCTGAATTCTGCATCTGTATCTCAGTCTCTATATGTTTGCTGCTATTTCTGGGTGTCCTGAGGGCTTTTCTCTGACATCACTGAGTCAGACACGATGTGATTCGGGTTCACCCCTCTCACCGTCAGAGAGATTTCAGCTCTCACAGTGTCAGATGTTAATGCAGAGATGCTGCCTGTGATGGCTTTGTTTGTTTGTGTGGGCAGTCAAATGTAGGACAAACTCTCCTCATGGCTGAATCTCGCATGCAGTCTCACTGGTGTGTTTGTGCATCTATTTGATTTACATGGATTTTTTTGGGGAGTTGAATCAGAACGAGCCACTCAATGTCACTTCAGTGGATATATTTAGAGGTGCTTCTCGACTGATTGGTTGCAAGGAAAAAATGATGCTAGATGCATGAAAGTTTCCCTCATACAGTTTGTGAAAATCTAATTTTGTGGAAATGTTTCCAGCAGTGCAACTTATCAGTTGAGCCCAAGAGCATGACACTGATGTGTGTGTGTGTGTGTGTGTGTGTGTGTGTGTGTCTTTTCAGCCTTTTGACACTATTCAATATAAAATCTCAATATAAATGTTTTAGATCTGAAGTGGCTTGAAGCGAGATGATTTTCAATCTGGCAAACAGTCATTGAGCCTGTTTACATGCACACCAGTACAACAATAACTCCCAAATAACAGAGCGTGACTGCTGTGTGCGTTTTTCATTTCCCCTTTTGATTTTTTTGAACTAGTAGCTCCTTATAAACATGCAAAATATTTTTTTTTAGACCAAATATTTTTTCTAAACTATGATGTCCACATATGTGGACAGCAGGACAAAGTTGTGAAATTTTAAATATTACCAAGCTTTGTTAATCAAATTGATTATTCATGTTTTTGATATGTTATTCAGAAATTTGCATAATTAATTCTGATTGAAAGTAATGTCCAGCATCATCCAATCACTGTCAATCATGTTCAAATAAAATGACACATTATAAATGGTGAATCTATGTACTGATGATCATCGTCCCATGTGTGTCAAACATGTTGATCCAAACATCATCTGCAGCCTGAAACTGAACTTTTGATCAGATTTTAGGAGTGAACGCACTTAACTGCATAGAGAGCTATAGGATGCTCCCTTGCTCCCTATTTAGTGAATGATTTAACCTCCAGTGTGCTGTCTGTCTGCACTGGTCTCAGAACAGTTATAGGAGAGCTATAGGATGCTCCCTTGCTCCCTATTTAGTGCATGACTTAACCTCCAGTGTGCTGTCTGTCATCACTGGTCTCAGAACAGTTATAGGAGAGCTATAGGATGCTCCCTTGCTCCCTATTTAGTGCATTACTTAACCTCCAGTGTGCCGTCTGTCTGCACTGGTCTCAGAACAGTTATAGGAGAGCTATAGGATGCTCCCTTGCTCCCTATTTAGTGCATGACTTAACCTCCAGTGTGCTGTCTGTCTGCACTGGTCTCAGAACAGTTATAGGAGAGATATAGGATGCTCCCTTGCTCCCTATTTAGTGAATGATTTAACCTCCAGTGTGCTGTCTGTCTGCACTGGTCTCCGAACAGTTATAGGAGAGCTATAGGATGCTCCCTTGCTCCCTATTTAGTGAATGACTTAACCTCCAGTGTGCTGTCTGTCTGCACTGGTCTCAGAACAGTTATAGGAGAGCTATAGGATGCTCCCTTGCTCCCTATTTAGTGCATGACTTAACCTCCAGTGTGCTGTCTGTCTGCACTGGTCTCAGAACAGTTATAGGAGAGCTATAGGATGCTCCCTTGCTCCCTATTTAGTGAATGACTTAACCTCCAGTGTGCTGTCTGTCTGCACTGGTCTCAGAACAGTTATAGGAGAGCTATAGGATGCTCCCTTGCTCCCTATTTAGTGAATGACTTAACCTCCAGTGTGCTGTCTGTCTGCACTGGTCTCAGAACAGTTATAGGAGAGCTATAGGATGCTCCCTTGCTCCCTATTTAGTGCATTGCTTAACCTCCAGTGTGCTGTCTGTCTGCACTGGTCTCAGAACAGTTATAGGAGAGCTATAGGATGCTCCCTTGCTCCCTATTTAGTGAATGACTTAACCTCCAGTGTGCTGTCTGTCTGCACTGGTCTCAGAACAGTTATAGGAGAGCTATAGGATGCTCCCTTGCTCCCTATTTAGTGAATGACTTAACCTCCAGTGTGCTGTCTGTCTGCACAGGTCTCAGAACAGTTATAGGAGAGCTATAGGATGCTCCCTTGCTCCCTATTTAGTGAATGACTTAACCTCCAGTGTGCTGTCTGTCTGCACTGGTCTCAGAACAGTTATAGGAGAGCTATAGGATGCTCCCTTGCTCCCTATTTAGTGAATGACTTAACCTCCAGTGTGCTGTCTGTCTGCACAGGTCTCAGAACAGTTATAGGAGAGCTATAGGATGCTCCCTTGCTCCCTATTTAGTGAATGACTTAACCTCCAGTGTGCTGTCTGTCTGCACTGGTCTCAGAACAGTTATAGGAGAGCTATAGGATGCTCCCTTGCTCCCTATTTAGTGAATGACTTAACCTCCAGTGTGCTGTCTGTCTGCACAGGTCTCAGAACAGTTTGAAATGCACCTTATTTTCATCATAACTCCATATAAAGCCTCTGAAAGACACATTTATCAGTTTTTAGATGCATCCATTTATTCTCAATGTGATAATGACAGTAAATACAGGAATACATGTATTAATGTTAATGAATAGAACTGTATTATACAGTGAGAGCATAATAAAATATTACAAAATTGATATTAAAGTGTAGCGAAATTACGCACAAATGTGTTAAAATTGAATGTTACTCAAAATAACTAACGAGTTGTTTTTTCAGCTTTTGTGGAAATAATGTCCCAAAATCCACGTATGTGGACATCATGTTTATCAGTGTGCTGATGCACAAAAAATGTAAAATTTTTTCAAAGCAGCATATCAAATGAAACTAGAGACTCTACGCTTTACAACCAAACAGGTTTCAGTGATAAAACATAAAGAGATTTCTTACCAGAGGCACTTTTGTTGACGCCGCACCCGTAGAAGTGCTTCAATGAAATCTACGGCATGTTGTTGTGTCACGTGACTCGGTGCGGCAGATGTTTAACCCTTAAATGACAGTCTAGAGTCTTGTGAACAGTATTCAGTCGGTTTAAATGAATTTAAGTTATGTGATGTGTATAGCAAAGCCAAAATACAACATCCACGCATGTGGACACGGGGTCGCACGAGGTTAACCTGACAAATGAAGAAAACCACGTTTACATCAGATTGGAAATAATCGAGTTATTCGTAACTTTTGACGTCAAACCGTGAAGTGGCGTGCACACAACATTTGCTGGTAAGAATGTGAAATAAACAAACCATTTCAATATTTATTGTGTGAAAATTATTTGTATAAAAAACTACGACTGTCCCACAGTTGTGGCGTCATTTTCACCAATTTTGCCTCTAGTATAGTTAGTGAACTTGTTAACCAAGTGGACAAAAGTGTCAGTCAGAACATGCTTGAGATGAAGTATGAGACAAAACTAAGAACAATCAAAGTAATCAAAGAGGATGTGGAGATGACTGGTACCAGCGGTGTCAAGATCGGACTCTTTGGAGGAGGCTTGTGAAGGACGCTACTGGGTGTGTGTGTGTGTGTGTGTGTGAGACTATGCATATGTGTGTGACTGACTGTGTGTGTGTGTGTGTGTGTGTGTGTGACTATGCATATGTGTGTGACTGACTGTGTGTGTCTGTATGTGTGTGTGTGTGTCCGTGTGTCCGTGTGACTGACTGTGTCTGTCTGTATGTATGTATGTGTGTGTGACCGTATGCGTATGTGTGTGACTGACTGTGTGATTGTGTGTCTGTGTGTGTGTGACTGTATGCGTATGTGTGTGACTGACTGTGTGTGTGTGTGTGTGTGTGTGTGTGTGTGTGACCGTATGCGTATGTGTGTGACTGACTGTGTGATTGTGTGTGTGTGTGTGTGACTCTGTGTGTGTGTATGATTGTGTGTGTGCATATGTGTTTGACTGTGTCTGTGTGTGTGTGTGTGTGTGTGTGTGTGTGTGTGTGTGAGTGCAGTCTCAGTTAGAGACAAACAATTGAGTGAGAGAGTTTGAGAAAGAGGCAAAATGTAAGTGAAGTGTTAATAAGAAAAAAAATCCACATAATATCATGTGTAAAACCATAATTGATGTTATATCTGTTAAACGTTTTTATTAAAAAATCTGGTTCCCGTACAAGAAATGATGTGGTATTTAAAAATGATGATCTACCTCTCCCAGGTCAAAAATGACCAAAAAAGTCAATTTGCATTTTTAATTACATTTTCTATGAAATGTCTATCAGCAGTTTATTTAATTATTTATATAAAAAGTTCATTTGTCACTGGAAACAGAAGGTTGAGCGCAAAGAAATCATTGTAAATATATTGTGAATATTTGCTGACAAGATGACCTAATTATTCCGAATATATGAACACCGTCTCCACTTCTCTCTCTCTCTTATCCACAAAGCACAAGAGGAATTGGACTTGATAAATATATTCCTCCATCATTCATAAGTTTGTTTTTCTCTAAGTGTCAGAATCAAGCGGTAAATTAAACTCATGGCACACCTCGATCACAGCGGCTGTGTCACCTCCACCGAGCGGCCTCTTGTCCTTGGCACGACTCGGGGATAAATGGAGAGACTGAAGATGATGGGGGGAGAAAAAGGGATTAATCTTCTATATTCCTCTGTCTCTCCCTCCTGCTCTTCTGTGTCATTTGGCCAAGGACAGGAATAGAAATAGCACAGAGAAAGATTCAAATGATTTTTTTTTTTTGTAGTTATTAATGTGTTTTATCAATCATAAGAGATGAACTAAGAATAGTACTTTAGGATGGAACCCATTCGGGAAAAGAAAATCACATCTAATATTTCTTTAATATCTCATTTTTTTGGGTCTATCCAGCAAATGAGATAAAAAAAGAAGCCAAGTGAAGACTTCCTAAAAAATAACTGTTCATCCCAAAATGAAAGTTTTGTCATCATTTCATCACCCCCATGTCATTCCAAACCCAAATGACTCTCTTTATTCTGTGCAACTCAAAAGGAAAATGTTGACAGAATGTTCACGCTGCTCTTTTCCATACAATGAAAATGAATGGGGATGGACGTTGTCAGTGTTCATTTACAGTTTTTCATTTTAGTCAAAATTTTTGTCTTGATTTATTTATAAAAATATTATACATTTATTCATTTTAGTCTGTTTTGCTCTGACTAAAAAGTTTTAAAGTTTAAGCCTACACAAATAACATTAGTTTTCCTACCTAAAGTCACAAATGATCAGAACAAGAAACTAATCTCAAAAATTACGGAGGAGGAAATTATATCCGCAATTAAGAGATTAAAAAATGGAAAAGCCCCCGGTGCAGATGGATTCAATTCCGAATGGTATAAACTCATGCAAGACCATTTGGCACCGACATTAATGAAAGCATTTAACGGGGTGCTCGAAACGAAGATTATTCCTCCTTCATGGAGAGAAGCTATTGTTTCAGTCATCCCCAAAGAAAATAAAGACAAACTTGAATGTGGAAATTATCGCCCCGTTAGTGTACTAAATATCGACTACAAAATATTTACTTCTATATTATGTAAACGTCTCGAGGTAGTGTTACCTGACCTCATACACAAAGACCAGACAGGCTTTATCAGACAGAGGCAGACGCATGACAATATTAGGAAAGCGCTTCTGATAATGAATCATGCCAGGCAGTGCAAATTAGAAACTCTTATAATAAGTTTGGATGCCGAAAAAGCGTTCGATTCAGTACGATGGACATTTTTATATAAAGTAATGGGTGCATTTGGTTTTCATTCCGATTTGATTGAGACTTTTTCTGCACTGTACAACAAACCTACTGCCCGAATAAAAATAAATGGGGATTTATCCAAATCTATTAAATTAGAAAGAGGAACCCGCCAGGGCTGTGGTGCATCGGCTCTACTTTTCTCTTTATTTATTGAGCCCTTAGCTCAGTGGATTAGACAGAACACAGAAATTCAAGGGGTTTCTTTAAAATCAGGAGAACAAAAATTAGCTCTATTCGCTGACGATATACTAATATTCTTGACAGATCCCACTCAGTCACTTCCTAAATTAATGAAAACATTGGAAGAATATGGCTCTTTCTCAGGCTATAAAATCAATGTTACGAAAACTCAGGTTTTAAGGCTGAATTACAATCCGCCCACAAAGATCAAAAAGGCATATCAATGGAAATGGGAATCAAATAACATTAAATACTTGGGAGCAGTTCTGACAGTAGATCCGGCTAGATTGTTTGATGCCAACTATGGGCCTCTAATCTCCAAAATTAAATCAGATTTACAAAGGTGGAGTAATGTCCCATTTTGAGTTTACACTCTCGAGTAGATTCAATTAGAATAAATATCCTCCCTCGTTTCTTGTACCTCTTTCAATGTCTCCCTATTTGGATAACTCAAAATCATTTTGATGAATGGGAGAACATAGTGGCAAAATATATTTGGCAAAATAAAAGGGGTAGGATAAAATATCAAACAATGCATTTGATGAAGGAGAAAGGAGGGCTAGGCCTTCCCTGCCTCAGGGAATATTACTACGCTGCCCAAATAAGACCTTTAGTCTGTTTATGCTCACCCATTTATTTGGCAGGTTGGAAGGATGTTGAAGTGTCTATTATGAAAGATATACCTATTATGGCCCTTTTAAATGACAAAAAACTTCAAATGAATAATAATATAACTGGGGATGTTAGGTATGAATCTCTCTTGAACTCCTGGAATAGAATATTGCAAATATGCAACTTAAAAAAAGTGTCTAGAATTTTAAGGTGGTGTGCATATGATTCTGACTTCAGACCAAATGCCCTGGACGGAAGATTTAAGGGCTGGGTCTCAAGGGGAATTACAACCTATTACTCGTTTATGCACAAGGGAGCATTTATGAGTTTTGAATTCTTACAGAACAAATATGGTTTAGGTCAGGACGATTTCTATAGATACTTACAGGTTAGGCATTATTTTGAACAAAACATAAAAATATCGTGGGAAAAAGACAACTGGGGGTTCCTACAGACTTTATCATTAATAACATCCTTTTCCCTAAGTGGGTTGGTATCTAAGTTGTATAGAGCCATTCAGCATGGGAAAAAACCCAGCACAGAGTACATTAAGAGGAGATGGGAAATGGAAAGTAAGATACAAATTTCAAATGCGAGCTGGGTGAATATATGTAGAGTACAATGGATCACTACTAGTTCGAACACCTGGCGTGAGTTTGGTTGGAAGAATATAATCAGGTTTTTTATCACACCTATTCAAAAGAGACACCAGGGTAGTGGTGACTCATGCTGGAGGCTCTGTGGTTCCTCGGGAGCCGGCCATTTCCATATTTTCTGGGACTGCCCAAAATTAAGCCCTTACTGGTCACAAATATGTGAACATATTAATCATGTATTTGGTAGTAAATTACCTTGCAATTTTGAAAATGTGTATTTAGGCAGCGCTGATGTTAATAACTGGAGAAATAAGGACAAGAGGTTGCTTTGGATACTACTGGCAGCGAGTAAAAAAGCCATAACCAGGAAATGGTTAAAACCGGACCTTCCGACCATCGAAGAGTGGGTCAACATAATCCATGAAATCTACAGGATGGAAAAGCTATCTTTCACTCTCAGGAATCAAAGAGGCATGTTTTACAAAATCTGGACTAAGTGGACTGAGTATGTCAAACCCATAAGATCGGATTTTGTATGAGTGTTACAGTTTTAAGTGAAAGAAAAACGTTTCTGTACGGATGCTCTTCCCAATGTTTGTTCATATGTAAAAAATGGTAAAAAAAAAAAAAAAAAACATTAGTTGACTATAGTATGCAAAATAAATTAAACAGACCAAACTTCAAACCAATCAAAATATTCATTAGTATTACACATTAATTACATGAAAATTATTATTATTACAATTTGAAAAAAAAACTTCTTAAACATCTTCAAAGATTTCTCATCAAAAAATCCTCCGTGTGCAGCGATGACGGCTTTGCAGGTCCTTGTTATTCTAGCAGTCAGTTTGTCCAGATACTCCGGTGACCTTTCACCCCACACTTCCTGTTGCACTTGACCTTTCACCCCACACTTCCTGTAGGACTTGGCATAGATGTGTCTGTCTTGTCGGGCACTTCTCATGCACCTTACAGTCTAACTGATCCCACAAAAGCTCAATAAGGTTCAGATCCGTAACACTCTTTTCCAATTATCTGTTGTCCAATGTCTGTGTTTCTTTGCCCACTCGAACCTTTTCTTTCTTTTCTTCTGTTTCAAAAGTGGCTTTTCTTTGCAATTCTTCCCATAAGAGTCTTCTCTTTACTGTTGTACATGAAACTGGTGTTGAGCGGGTAGAATTCAATGAAGCTGTCAGCGGAGGACATGTGAGGCGTCTATTTCTCAAACTAGAGACTCTGATGTACTTATCCTCTTGTTTAGTTGCACATCTGGTCTTCCACATCTCTTCTGTCCTTGTTAGAGACAGTTGTGCTTTGACTTTGTATAGCCTTCATTCCTCAAAACAATGATTGACTGATGAGTTTCTAGAGAAAGTTTCTTTTGTGCCATTTTGGACCTAATATTGACCTTAAGACATGCAGTCTATTACATACTGTGACAACTCAAACACAAAGACAACGTTCAGCTTCATTTAATGAACCAAATATCTTTCAACTGTGTTTGATATAATAGCAAGTGATTTTCTAGTGTCAATTGCTCAATGTATCATGATAACTCGAGGATAAGGTGTTTGTGTGAAGCTGCTGTCGAGATTTGGTCAAAAATGACTTTTTTCATATAGTGATGCTGTTTTATACATCAGTAATGTCCTGAATATACTCTGTGATCAGTTGAATGCCACTTTGGTGAATTAAAGTACCAATTTCCAGCAAAATATGTACATTATTCCAAACTTCTGGCCATCGGGGTATAGGATGTGTTTCAGTGAGGAAATTAAGCCGTTAGTAAAGCGGTTTATTTTACCAATTAAGCGTTACTATGACTAGATTATTTGAGAATTCATTTGAGATTTTTCTTTCTTTAAAATAAATAAGTACATAAATAAAAACTGGAAAAAGCTGAACCGACTTCAGATAAGCAGTTGAATTTCTGTGATTTTCTCACACAATAGTCTCTAGAATTTACTCAGAACAGTGCCAAAAACAAAAAACATTCAGCGGGCGTCAGTTCTGCTGACGGAAACACCTTGTTGATGAGAGAGGTCAACAGAGAATGGCCAGACTGGTTTGATCTGATAAAGTCTACGGTAACTCAGATAACCACTCTGTACAATTGTAGTGAGCAGAATATCATCTCTGAATCCTGTTCTGAGATGTGGGTTGGTGCTGTTTTGTCGGCACAATATTAGGCAGGTGGTTTTAATGATGTGGCTGATCGATGTATGTCCTATGTGAAAGACTATTATTTTCATGTAAATATATCTACCCCATTACCTCTAGGGGGCGCAAAATCTTCCTTTTATTTTGTTATTTTAAGAATCATACATGCAGAAGTGATGGTTATCTCTGAAAAGTTCAAATTCTTTCAACTGATACCTCATATGCCCGACTCATGTATACGGAGACTTTAACGCTTTAAGCGTAACCTTTTTTCACAATATAGCGACGAAAGACCGAAGTCTCCTAAATGGTTGGTCAAGATTACGATCAAAGGACATATTTAAAATCAAACTAAAAATCAGACATCAACTCAAGTTGTCAAGTTGATGTTTAAAACAGCCCCAATTCTCCTAGATACACCTGGACACAGTTTCTCTTGGTTGTTGCAGATCGGATGTTCAAGCTCTTCAATCTATTTTGACTTTCTCAATTGCTTCTGTCTCTTCATGTAATCTCAGACTGACTCGATGTTCAGTGGGGGTCTCTGTGGAGACCATGACATCTGTTGCAGGGCTCCCTGTTCTACTATTCTAATCTTTTCTGGCAGCTGTTTGGACTCGACTTGGCTGGACATAGCAAGGACCAGTTCAAGATTTGCAGCATAATCTGACAGAGCAACAATGCCACAGCTAAGAAGTATTGAGCATCGTTTCTGTAATTCTCCTGACCAAGCAGCCACCTACCAGGCTGAGATTAAAAGGCTGGAGCAGGCAGGCTACGTTGTTGAATTGCTGTCAGGAGCAGAAGACACTCCAGTGAGTTGGTATATTCCTCACCATATGATCCAACATAATGGGAAAAACATAGTGGTTTTTAGCTGTTCATTCCAGTCTAAGGGTAACAACCTCAATTAACTTTTACTCCCAGGACCTACACTGAGTCCCTCTCGGTTGGCTGTATTGCTACGATTCCAGGAACATTCTATCGTTATCAGTAGCAATATCAAGGGAATGTTCCACCAGATTAGACTCCTTCCTGAGGACCGCCCCACCTGCGTTTCCTTTGGAGAGACCTGCAAAGGGATGAGCAGCCCAGAGTCTATGAATGGCAAGTCCTCCCATTTGGAACCCAAGTTGCCCATGTTGTGCTGTCTTTGCCCTGCCGAAGCATATACTGGAAAGTAGTCAACCTGGGGAAGATGTATGCCACTCAGCACGTAAAGCATTTTATGTGGACAATTATCTTCAGAGTCTGCCCTCTGCAGATGAAGCAAAGCTCCTCGTTGACAAGCTGCAAAGTATCTTGATGGAAGAAGGATTTGAGCTCAGGCAATGTGATAGTAATGATCTTTCAGTCATCAGCCATTTACCAGTGGCATCCAGATCCAATTATGCTGATCAGTGGATAGCCCAGGGTAACGCCATCACCCATGAATCAGTATTTGGACTTCTGTGGAACTGCCAAACATATACACTGACCTACATGCTTGATGCCATTGAGTGCCATAACGTCACCATGCGCAGCATCAATAAAGTGCTTGCCAGCCAATACAATCCCCTTGGTTACATCATCCTGTACACCACTTGTTCCAAGCTAATAGTTCAGCTGCTGTGGGACAAAACGAGTGTGTGGGATGATCCAAAGTTACCTGAGGATCTACTGAATGCTTGGAAGATTTGGGCATGGGAACTCCATGACCTACAAAAGATCATCTTACATAGATGCTACTGCAGCCCAGATAAGGATGATGGTTCATATCAGCTGGATATTCATATCTTCTGTGATGCTTGCGAGCATGCCTATGGGTCTGTTGCCTACCTTAGAACTGAGGACAAGCATGGAGAAGTGAAGGTCACATTCATAGTAGTTATATCAAGAGTTACCCCCAAGAATCTGTAAATACCTCATCTAGAGCTTTGTGCAGAATTTACGGGAGCACTTTGGACAGATTCCACCAAAGTTCTTGCCTGACTTCAGTCCGATTCCTGTCGATTTAATGTTTTCGTTGGTACACGAGTGGCAGAGATTCAAGACCTTACCAACTCTTGTAGCTGACACTATGTGAATTCACAAAATAACTTTGCTGATGGCATCACACAAGGAAAAAGTTTGGCAGAGCTGGGGCTACAAAGTGCCACAATGTCTTCATTATTCGCCTGATCATTGGCCTGTTACACCTCCATCTGCTCTAATTAGAAGTGAGGAACTGAGAAAACCTACTGTGCCACGGTGGAAGGCGGGACTGGCGCGTGATTACGCACGCCCGGTCCCGTATTAGGCTAATTAAGCCGTCAAGAGGGATAAAGGCCACTCGCAGACGGCGATCGAGAGAGAGAGCTCAATTACGGACATGTCCGTTATCTTAAGGTACCCTCCTCCGAAAGGGAAGGGAGGCCCCTCCGACACCCCGGGAACGCGGCGGGGCGTTCCGTCCACCAGGGGCTGAGGACTGCCTCCGATCTGACCGGAGAGGCGCGGCTGTCGTCCTGTAGAGGGTGGAGAAGTGGCTGAGGAACGAGCTACGGCGTATCAGAGAAACCGGCTTGACATATAAACTAAAGGTGTAATGGAAAACTCAAAAGACAAACACTTAAGATAACGGACATGTCCGTAAATGAGCTCTCTCTCTCGATCGCCATCTGTGAGTGGCCTTTATCCCTCTTGACGGCTTAATTAGCCTAATACGGGACCGGGCGTGTGTAATCACGCGCCGGTCCCGCCCTCCACCGTGCCACACCTACCTTCTGTGGTCTAACCAATATTGTAGGTAATTTACCCATACCTGATCCAAGCACATTTATGACTTTTTGGGAGTTACTGAATTTAACCGCTGAATATCTCAGGAAAGGAGATGGATCTGATCTCTCAACTGATGACTACCAACAGGCTGAAAGGGCCATCCTTCAGCAAGCACAGTGGGAAATCTTCCCCTTGGACATGGCCCATCTGGCAGCAGGAAAGACACTTAGCAGCAACAGTCGACTACTTTGCCTTGCCCCAGAATGCAATTCAACTTCTCAGGATAGGAGGTTGCCTTAACCACTGTGAAGGGATTGAGCCTGATTTAATGCATACCATCGTACTCGACCCCCATCATACATTCACTAAACTTCTCATTAAAGATTATGATGCCAAGTTGCTGAAATGTGTAGGAAAAACTAGTTTCTTCGAGGCAGAGATGTAATCCGATGTTACCAGTGCAAAGAATGTGCAGCATGCCAGATATTGTATAAGAACCCAGATGTACCCAAAATGGCAGATCTGCCTCCAACAAGGTTACACCGATACAAACCTGCTTTCTATTCAACTGATGTTGACTGCTTTGTGCCATATGCACTAAGAGACAGTTGCAGGACTGAAAAGCATCGGGGCATTCTGTTTAAGTGTATGACTACCTGTGCCGTTTATATTGACCTTCTCACGACTGAGGATACAGACTCCTTCCTTATGGCCCTTAGACGTTTCATAGCTTGAAGAGGCAAGCCATATGAAAATCAGTCAGATCAGGGCAACAATTTTAAAAGGGGTGAAAAGGAGCTGAAGAAAACATTCATTGCACTAGCTCCAGAACTACAGAAACAGCTAGCAAGCCATCAAATCAGATTTTGCTTCAATCCACCTCATGCTCTGCACTTCGGTGGATGCTGGGAGATATGCTCAATGAAGAAAGCCCTGCAAGTCACTTTAGGGATTCATTCACTAATTGAAATTGAGGGAAATCTGAATTATAAACCTCTGGGGTACACATCCTCTGATGCTTCTGACATGGAGCCTATTAGCCCTAATTTGCTCCTCATGGGGCAGCCCGACTCTTCACATCCTTAAGTCGTATACCTTCAAAGCGAGCTACTGGGTTGACGTCATTGTGTCAGCCAAATCCTTGCTGATCATTTCTGAAAGCGGTACATTAATTTCTACCTTCCTAGTTTTCAGACTCGCAGTAAATGGCAGTTGGAGTCACCGATATGAAGGTTGGAACTACTGTAATGATTGTTACCCTCAGCTTGTGGCCTGTTGGCCAGATCTCTCAAGTGTTCCCAGGGGTGGACAATCAAATCAGGACCGTTGAAGTTAAAGACAAATTTTATGTACGGCCTGTAGCACGAATTGCACAGTTGTCTGCTAAACCGGACTGAAATGTAGACTTTGGCCTTTTATTATTGAACAGATTTCATCAAGCATTATTCTCCAGAAATCTGGGGGTGGCTGTAAAAAAAGGCCAATAATTCATTGATTTGCACCTGAGACTTGAGGAAAGTCGTAATGAGAATGTTTGTTTATTTATTTTTTGCATTTAAGTACTGAGAATTTGGAAAAACATTTAACATTAACATGTTTCAACATTAACATTACAGATTAATTTACTTTCTCTTCAAAAATGATCTTGTCTTTGAAAGCATCGCAGGCAGAGCAATGGGGAATTTAAACGTTTAATTATAGTTCATTACATAACGAAGGACTCCATGGAGGCTATATCACGAGCCTGTAGACATAATTAATATGCATGAGATGAGTGGTTGGAATAATCTGCTCACATAATGCAGGAATTTTACACAAACCTGCTGTGAATGTCTTTTGGGTGTTTGCCAGTACATTAAACATCAATACATCATAAACAACTTGAAATTCTTCATTGCTTGGCAGTTTAGACAGGGTTTAAATACATTACAAAACACAAAAATTGGGCTCGTAAAACAAATGTACATATGAAATGCATGTTTAGTGGGGCGGCAGCTACAGGAAGCCAGTTGGAACACTTGAACAGATGTTGTGATATTGAGTCGTGTAATCTCCAAGTGCAACCACTGTTTTTTCACAGCAGAAAATCAAAATCTACCGTTTACTGTCATACATATTGCTGCTCTTATTGTGAGCAGTTCATCAGTACATGTTATTTAGTATGGAAGCCCTGAACCGCACTGTGGAAAAAATTATTTCACTAGGTGATTTTTTTTTTTTTTTTAGGTGTCCATGAGCCTTGCAAATGTCCTGCAAATATTTTTTCTGTCTCCATTTTTTTTCCTCTTGAGGCAGTACACATGAAAACATGATTATTTTTGCTTGCTAGCTAACAATTAGCACGTGATACCAACCTCGGCCAACAGGTGCCACTATCAGTAATCATGAAATCTTACAAGGTAACAGATGAAGTGATTTTGACTTGTACTTGATCCAGGACCAGATTACAGACCGGGCCAATGGGGCCAGTGCCCAGGGGCCTTTGACTACCAGGGGACTCTTGACTTCTCGGGGGGGTCCTAGGCTTCAAGGTTGCGTGATCTAGTTTGGTGTCCCCCCCCCCCACCCCCAGCTCAAAAACTCTTTTGAACAACAACACACCCCCACCCGCTCCACAACTTTTGGGCATGACCAACGAACATCGATATTGATGCTGCTATTGATAATGTGCTTTTTTCATTTGTTAGCCCATGTACAAGATTGACAGATTTTTCTTTCTCTATGGTTCGGGGCTTGTGTAATTTAGAACAATAAATAAATAAAAGTCTTTTTAATCCCTTGTCGAAATATAATCACTTACTCCCCCTCTGACATGACTTTGCTTTTAAGTTGATATCATCTAGCCTACTTGGGTTAATGTTGCCTGTTGACCATCATTGTTTAAATGTTAATGTTACTTCTGCGATAATGTTAGCCAAAAGCCAAATATCTATTTGTATGGAATGCTTAAAGAGACTCTTGGAGGAGTTTAAGATAGGGGCAGATACACACAATAAATATTTGAGCTGTCTTATTGTAGCAATACAATATTAATGAGATTTGAATAATCTCAGACAGCTGTATGTGGGCAGGTGTGAAGCTACAGGGACATGTCATCAAACGCTGCGGTCACGCATGCCGCAACCTCCCCCCATCCTGCCACAGTGGATTCATGTGCTTGTAAATGAAACCAGCTAACACATTCACTTTGCATTATGAGGCTTGAAATGAACACACCAGACATGTGTGATCATTCTGTAATTAAAGTCACAGGCTTTAGTGTTGAGTTGATGTGCAAACACTACAGAATCAGCATAAAATCTCATTCTCATTACTGTAATCTTTTTTTTTTTTTTTTTTTGTCTTTTCCAATTAACATTATTTATTCATAGACATATAACAAAAAGAAAACCACACACATCATGTATACATTGAATCAACATTTAACCCCCCCTAATACCCCTTCCCCTCCCCAATCACCAACCCACCCTGTCCCCCAATGAACACCCCTGTGGTCACAAATAGAGTACACACACAAAAGAAAACAAAAAAGAAAATATAATAATCATATATAATTAAAACTGAACATCTTTCTCCACGGCCTCTCCCTAAGAGTCCCCCAGAAACACAAAGTAATTGCCCCACTTCCTATCAAACAAATTCCGAACCCCCCCTGTCTTCTGCTTGACATCTCCTCGAAAGCTGCCACCCTGCCCATCTCCGCTCACCCCTACAGAAATGAGGGCGTTCATCCAACTTCCATTCCCTTAAAATACTTTGCCTGCCAATCATAATACTGGTCAGAATACAATTTTTCATGTTTATCCCCCAAACTTATGACCATCCCATCGCCCAAAATACAGAGTATGGGGCAGAATGAAATTTGAGTGGCTATACAATATAGAGGGGGTCCAATTGAATCTGTTAAAGTCTTGAATTGCATAAGGTGAACCCTTGCATCTCTAGATGCAGACTTGACATTTTTTAGAATCCTAGCACACACCCCCTCCTCCAATACCAAGTTTAAATCTTTCTCCCTTTATCTCTTGATAGAAGTTAAAGCTCCATCCCCCAGACTCTGAATTTACAGGGAGTAATACACTGATGCCAACAATCCACTCTCATATAGGTCACCGAGTGTAGTAACCCCCTCACAATCCACTCTGACCAGCATAAAGGGGATTTATTAATATATAGTTTAGGGTTCAGCCATAAGCTTGAGGCATTTAAAATAAATCTGGACACTTTTGTCCATACCGAGTGCAAATGCGAGGTAACGTAGTGTAACTTAACTTCTCCGATTAGTTTAGGAAGTTACTTTTTTACTGCACTTTTAATATTCGCTTCCAACTTTTTTCGTAAATCAGGCATACTGTATGATCCGACCCCTAAGAACCACTTTAAGTGCCTCCCAAGCCACGCCCACAGAGGATACTAAAGACCAGTTGGTCTCCATATAGTCATTGATTAATGAAATCAGCCTTTAACATCTGTTGGAAATCAGGATTTTTTTGGATCATCATCATCCAAAAAAAAAAAAAAAAAAAAGTCCCTAATTTCATCTGTTGTGGATTGCTCAATTGGAAACATCTTAGTCTCAAATCACACCCTGGTGAGTTTAGAGGTGTTGCCACAAATGTTAAAGGCCAACTAAATTATTTATTTTTCTTCATATGTGGCAACACCTCTAAACTCACCAGGACGCGATCTAAGTTTCCAATTGAGCAATCCACAAAAGATGAAATGAGGGACTTAGATATAAAAAAATCTAATCTAGAATAAATCTTATGGACTGATGAAAAAATTGTATAGTCTCTACCAGATGGGTTCAAAAGTCTCCAAATAGCTGTAAGACCAAGATTTTTACACATCCTGTGAAGTATCAATGTTGCTCTAGGGGGCTTACACACTTTTGCTTCATTGATGCAAGAACTGAGTCCATCAATAGATTAAAGCCTCCTCCCAATATTATATCATGAGGGGTGCCAGCAGCTTGAAACATCCCTTCAAGATCTATAATAAAGCCCTGATCATCAGCATTAGGTGCGTAAATATTAGCCAAAATCAACCTTTGCCCCTGAATTTCAGCTAAAACAATGACCCTTCCTAATTTATTTTTAATCTGTTTGAGACATTTGAATTATAGATGTTTACTTATCAATGTAATGACTCCCCTGCTCTTACTTGAGCCAGCACTAAAGAAAACATGCCCACCCCATATCATCCCAAATATTTCAACTTCCTGTGGGGAAAGATGCATTTCTTGAAGAAACACTATATCATAATTCTTACGGTTAATAAAAGAAATAACCATCCTTCTTTTTATGGGGTGCACAAACCCATTCACATTCCACGTGGGGAGAGACAATCCACTCATATTAACATCTGATATTTTTACA
Source organism: Moxostoma hubbsi (assembly GCA_032164185.1). Taxonomy (NCBI): domain Eukaryota; kingdom Metazoa; phylum Chordata; class Actinopteri; order Cypriniformes; family Catostomidae; genus Moxostoma; species Moxostoma hubbsi. Next base: position 49,757,062 of record JAVLUX010000009.1, on the reverse strand, counting down.
TATTAGATAAATTTAGATTGTGTGTCAAAAATACAATTATAAAGACCACTTTCCAACACTGGTGCAACAGTCAAACCTTGAACATCTCACAGAACATAAAAAAGAAAAGAAAATCGTGCCCATTAACCCTGCGCATGACATGTACGCCTACGAGAGCCCCCGCGACAACATTGCCATTGGATTGCTCAAGACTAGTGTTTCTATACAAATTTTTTGAGACAGAATTACATAACAGAATATAATCTATAATACAGACTCCAGCCAATAGGTGGAATAATCACACACAATGTGTAGATTCATCCACATAACTGTCCCGAAGGTGTGTTTCACAAAACAAGCTCCAACTGCTAGCAGAACCAGCAGAGAGAGACAAAAAATAGCTTTTCAGTTTCCTCAGGCAGTCAAACGAATGTTCAGTAAGTCGGCCTATTCGGTTGTTACCTGAGTGTAACAAACTCCCTAATCACTCTAATGATTTGTAAGATATATTCCTTAAAATAAACTCCATCCAATAGGAGGCATATGCACAAAGAACGTGCAGGTTCAGCCACAAACTGTCCCAAAGGAGTTTTATTCCACAAAACAAACTCCAGCCGCTAGGCGGAACCAGCACAAAACTAAATAAAAAAGGTGCCTGGTTTCCTGGGACAGTCAAGAGAGTGTTCAGTGAGTCAGGCCCACTCGGCAGCATAGAGAGTATCACACAATGACTTACTCATTCCATTGACTTTATGAAGGACATCACTTGCTGTGGGACATGTAAATATTTTGTGCCCATCCTTAATATCTATTCTCAATTTGGCCATGAACATCAGTGCAAAAGCGACCTTCCGTTGATGTAAGATTTTCTTGCATTCCTGTCAGATTCACAAAGTCCAGGAACAAGAAAATGCTGTTGATCTTCCAAGCAATCCTCCTTTTACACCTCGCCTCACGTGACACAAAATCTTTATTTTAGGCCAGAATTGATCGGGGCCTATCTCCCTCAGCAGGCCTCCCGAACTAGGTGAGCTCGCTCAATTTCCAGCTTTCCGGCCTGTCATGTCGAGCAGACTCGGGAAAAGCTTGTCTAGGAATTTCACTATATCTCTGCCGCCTTCGTCCTCGGGAATTCCAGCAATTCCAACATTGTTTCACCGGTTAGGATTCTCAAGGTCTTCCAACTTTTCCCAGATGCACTCCAAGTCCACCTTGGTCGCTAGTGGGTTAGCAGCTAATTCCCTCTCTGATGACTCCAGATAATCTATTAGTTTCTCAACATCCCCCTCTCTTGTAACCAACTCAGTGAATTTCGTCTCCATGGCAATGATCGATCGACGTATTACAGCAAGATCCTCCAAGTCAGCAAAGACCTTCGTCTGCATTGCCATCATGTTCAACAGTTGATGCTGAATCTCTTTCAGTTGAGTCCCTAATCTGCGGCCTTGTCAGGGGTGTCAGCTTGAGCACGTTAATTGTCTCCAGAGCTCGAGTATTTAGAATTCTTCGGCATGTTGTCTTCATAGAACAGATATGGAGCAGGATGTATCAAATCTCACCAGTTTATGATACAAAAAGTATTAAAACTAGCAAAGTGCGCAGAGCTCGCCGCTCGCAAGTCCGAACCTCGCATGGTGGCACACCCTCATTACTGTAATGTTAAAATTGTAATAATGCAATATAATATACAATTTGTAAAGCATTTATACACCATGGTAGTATTTGTTGTATTGCATATAATTGATGCTAATTTTAATGAAAAATCTTTTTTTACAGCATAAAAATGACTTATATTATTTTACATAAATTATTATTTATATCAAAATTAATTACTACTTGTATTATTATCACAGTAATATAATAACAATCAAAATATTTGTATTTGTTTATAATAATTGATATAAGAATAATGACTCAAAGTAAAATATCCAGATGCATTACAGTAAGACTTTTGGGGGGAAATTTGCTTGATTGACATTAAAATAATGTCACAATTATATATTTTATTTCTTAAAGCAAAATGTCTCAGTTTTGATTTTGGAGTTAAATGTTTTTTATGACATTTACAATGATATAAAATGGCAAAATATCAGGATTCATTGGATGCTGGATAGAGCAAAGGTTTACCCAACTTTGGGACAATGGGAAAAACACACTTGCTATGATATATTGTTGTGTTTGCACAGGTTGTGGATGGCTGGCTTTGACACATAAGGTAATTACATTCTCGTTTTCTTCTAAGGTCTAAACAATACCTTCTCTTCTCTTTATCTATAGCACACAAGCTGCAAGCGACTGGCCAATAGATCAGCGCTGACAGCTTCATTAGAGCAAACATTAGCAGAAGAGAGAACGAGAGAGAGACTTGAACACTCTATCAACCACAGTCCAACATGAAGAGACACCGACACATTGTGCAGTTTTCCATCAAGATAGATGACAAATGACGCCTGATTCATTTATTTCGTTTTCCACTTTGCATCCTGTCTCTGACCCTTAGAATTAAACGGCAGTTTTTGCTCCTGTTTTCCATGATTAATGTTTTTAAAGAGATCATATCAACTTCCTGTACATACAGTATTAGTGTCCAGAAGAACACCTTCTGCCGCTCTGCAGATCCTTCTGAAGAATCACAACGTAAGTTTATTTTGAACAAGATCCCTGATCATTTTGGTCTGATCCAGGGGTGTTTGCTGTCATTTTCCTCATATCGCGGCACCGTTTTGTGGTCCGTTCTGCATAACGCGGTGGCTCATTTTAGCTTATCGCAGCCCATTCGGCCCGTTTCGCGGCCGCCCCACCGGCCCGCTCGGTTCTCCCGATGGCCAGTCCGCCACTGATCAGCCCCAAAGTGCGTCGTCCCATCGGGAAAATGGCCGGTATGCCAGATTACTAGTCCAGCCCTGGTCTGATCTGAACAGTTTAAACGGACATTTCAACACTGACTGATTTATGAATCTGTCCCAATATAGTGCAGCTTTACAAAGAGGTTGTTAGTGAAGAATGAGGGAGTTAAAATGATACTGGACTGGACTCGAGTTAACGCAGCAAAGCTCTGTTGTTTATTTCATGCGTGCAGGACACAGCAGCAAAAACACCCTGTTTAATTCTAAAGGTCAGAAAGAAATTGGGTGGGAAATTGTCATGAGAAACTTGATTAGGGCTGCTAGTACTAAAACTTGAACTTGGAAAATTAAAAAACGATTGACTTTAAAGTTGTTGGTTATTCCATTAAGCTCCACGAGAAAAACTAATTACAGTCTTGACCAACACAAAATAGGTGTCGTTTGAAAGTTTTGAAGCTCTACTTTATAATGCATGTAGATATTATGACCAAAACTGAACAAGTGCTTTTAAATTTGCTGACAAATCAAAAGTGTTCTGATTTGATCATTTATACAGTATAAAACAAATGCACTGTACGTATTATTGCAATCAGTAAAATATCAAACTGATCAAATATTCATGTGTCATATGTTGTTGGAAAGTTCTCAAAGAGTAAAATACAACCAGACTATTTGTTTTACTCACAGACTAAAATATAATGAGTAACAGCTAAATATATGTCTTTGACATATTTTATTAACGTAAAATATCACATTATTATTTAGAGTCAGTGATTATCTTTGAATCGAGTCCACACACAAGATAATCAGATGTATTGATCATTAGATAATCCACATGAAGCACAATGTTACATATGACCACCAGGAGATGGCGCCAAATACATGACACAGACTCAATGATGACTCAAATGACACAGAATGAAACTGAATGAGATGATTATCTTTCAATCGAGTCCACACACAAGATAATCAGATGTATAGATCATTAGATAATCCACATGAAGCACAATGTTACATATGACCACCAGGAGATGGCGCCAAATACATGACACAGACTCAATGATGACTCAAATGACACAGAATGAAACTGAATGAGATGATTATCTTTCAAACGAGTCCACACACAAGATAATCAGATGTATAGATCATTAGATAATCCACATGAAGCACAATGTTACATATGACCACCAGGAGATGGCGCCAAATACATGCCACAGACTCAATGATGACTCAAATGACACAGAATGAAACTGAATGAGATGATTATCTTTCAATCGAGTCCACACACAAGATAATCAGATGTATAGATCATTAGATAATCCACATGAAGCACAATGTTACATATGACCACCAGGAGATGGCGCCAAATACATGACACAGACTCAATGATGACTCAAATGACACAGAATGAAACTCATTCTGTGAAATCTCATGAGTAAAATCATGTCTGCATGCTATGCAAACCTTTAGTCATTGTTGTGTTTGCATGTGTAATTAGTTCTTATGTACAATTATTATCTTTTATTTGTTTGGAGATGTTTTTGGACACTATGATCAATTATATTTGTAATGTTGTAACTTTTGATCGCTTTGTCGTATCAACAAAGTTTTTCACAGATACAGTTGACATGATTGGGAACAAAACAAAAGCAGTTTTACGTCTTTAATTTTGGGTATGCCACTGAAACAGGAATTCTTTAAAAACACCTTCAGAGCTTAATAATCACATTTGACTAGAGGCCTGGGTATCCTCTAGTCAAATGGAGTCACGAGTTCGAATCCAGCGCGTGCTGAGTGACTCCAGTCAGGTCTCCTAAGCAACCAATTTGGCCCGGTTGCTATAGAGGGTAGAGTCACATGGGATAACCTCCTCTTGGTCACTATAATGTGGTTCTTGCTCTATGTGGGGCGCGTGGTGAGTTGTGCGTGGATGCCGTGGAGAACAGCTCTCTAACGCACTCAACAATCACGTGATAAGATGCATGGATTGACGCGGTTTTAGACGCGGAGGCAACGGAGATTCGTCCTCGACCACCCGGATTGAGGCGAGTCACTACAACACCATGAGGACTTAAGAGTGCATTGAGACTTGGGCGTTCCAGATTATGGAGAAAATAAATCAATCACATACAGTATGACCATATCGCCATTTTGATGTTATTTTGATTAATTGTGCAGTCCTGAAGGATCGTAAAATGATTCTACAGAGCTCTGGACTGAACAGAAGCGTGAATGAGATTTGAGAGCTGCAGCTGGGATTGGGTGAATTATTATTTGAACTGTAAATGTCAAACAAATAAATGATGATGGTTTGAGGTGCAAGAAACTCACGATGAAATTTAAAATGATCAAGCCTGTAGGAAATGGACCCTTTTGAAATTCCTCTTTTCATTTTTCTCTCTGGATTCAGTTATTCAGTGTCTTGATCTTTCCACAGATCACACAGAATTCAAGGTCTCACACTGTTTGCTGAGTGCACTACACTGAATTTCACATTCTCCATCAACGCATTTGGATGCACAAGAGAAATGTGGTAGATTAATGTTTGCCGTATCACGTAATGAGGGTTGTGCGTGACTGGGGTGATAATGCACTGCTGCATTTACTGCACATGCATATCAGAATCACTATAACAGAACTGACAGTTGAGGAAATAAATAATTAATATTAAAAATACATAAATATATAAATATTAAGTTTTTCAATTTTCATAAAAAAAAATATTCTTTAATTTATTATAATTTTGTATTCATTTACTCTTTCGCTAATTTACAGTATTAAAAAAATGTTATCCTAAAATATATTTCCATTTTTATTCATTCTTTAATTATTTAAATTTTTCATGCTTTTGTTTGTTTACTTCCATATTTATCAGTGTCTATATTCTTATAACACGTTAGAAGACGTTATTCTCTTCTTACCCTGAATCACAAGCTGAATTCAGTGACCTTTCACCCCTTTAGAGAAACACATCATCCAGTGTGTTATGAATGTTCCCTCTTGGCCCAAACGCTGTTCTCATTCTGGAGCTAAAAGTCATGTGATCGGACACACACACATGTGCACACACACACACGCGCGCATGTTGCGCACACACACGTACACACGCATGTGCACACACACACACACCTGTGTGCACACATGCACACACACACACATACTCATTGTTAAGCACAAAGATCTTACTGCACCATTCTTGGCGAAACTGCAGTCATAAACGGGTCATTTAATACCTTTTTATTATTATTATTATTATTTCCTGTTTTTCCTGAGGTCCCTTTATAATGTTAAAACAACACAACAGTCTGGTACCAGAGGTAAAAACCCCATTCATTTTCTTTATAGGGGAATATATTTTTAATGAAATTAAATAAATAATGCTTAATAGTGGAATTCATGGTGAAATTACCCATAATCCTGCAGAGAAAGATCCATCAATCAGAGAACAGTGGCAAATCAAGTGAGCCAAAAGTGCTGTGCAGCGACCGCCCGCTCCCACGATGCTCTCCCTGCACTCTCAAACTACTTATATATTTGCAAATATCAGAATATTTAGCCAAAAAATGATTAAAATATATTGTTTCTGTACTTATTGCTCTGAAGGTGTTTTTAAAGATTTCCAGTTTCAGTGGCATACCCAAAATTAAAGGCTTATAACTCGACAAAAAGTGTTTAGAATCATTGTAAAGACATTGCAAATGTTTTAATGATATAGATTGATACATTCTGAGACTCCCAGCCAGAAATGGCTAATCGTTTTTTTACTTTTTTACTCTTATTATTCTGATTTGACATTATATATATCTGAGCGTAAATGACGTGGCATTGAAGTAATCAAAAGTTCCAACATTACAAATATAATTGATCATAGTGTCCAAAAACATCTCCAAACAAATAAAAGATAATAATTGTACATAAGAACTAATTACACATGCAAACACAACAATGACTAAAGGTTTGCATAGCATGCAGACATGATTTTACTCATGAGATTTCACACAATGAGTTTCATTCTGTGTCATTTGAGTCATCATTGAGTCTGTGTCATGTATTTGGCGCCATCTCCTGGTGGTCATATGTAACATTGTGCTTCATGTGGATTATCTAATGATCTATACATCTGATTATCTTGTGTGTGGACTCGTTTGAAAGATAATCATCTCATTCAGTTTCATTCTGTGTCATTTGAGTCATCATTGAGTCTGTGTCATGTATTTGGCGCCATCTCCTGGTGGTCATATGTAACATTGTGCTTCATGTGGATTATCTAATGATCTATACATCTGATTACCTTGTGTGTGGACTCGATTGAAAGATAATCACCTCATTCAGTTTCATTCTGTGCCATTTGAGTCATCATTGAGTCTGTGTCATGTATTTGGCGCCATCTCCTGGTGGTCATATGTAACATTGTGCTTCATGTGGATTATCTAATGATCAATACATCTGATTATCTTGTGTGTGGACTCGATTGAAAGATAATCATCTCATTCAGTTTCATTCTGTGTCATTTGAGTCATCATTGAGTCTGTGTCATGTATTTGGCACCATCTCCTGGTGGTCATATGTAACATTGTGCTTCATGTGGATTATCTAATGATCTATACATCTGATTATCTTGTGTGTGGACTCGATTGAAAGATAATCACAGACTCTAAATAATGATATGTGACATTTATTTTTCGTGGAGTTATAAGCGAAAACGCAGCATATAAGCTACACAACATTTTTTTTGTTGTAAAACAAATAGGCTGGTTGTATTTTGCTCTGAGAGCTTTCCAACAACATGCGATGGCTATAATGGCTGTTTGGGTAAAATGATGGTTCCTCTGATTTAAAAAATAAATAAATAAAAACACCTTTGAGCCATTTCAAAACAAAACATATACTTTTTTTTGGACAGGGTAGGACATTTTGAGTTCTAGAAGTTGCAATCTAAATAGTACATTGGACTCTTGTCTAAAAGAAAGAAAATAAAAAGACAAAGAAAATCTGTTTTTCCATGATTAACACATATAAGAGAGAAAAACAGCTAGTGTACAAGGCTTTCTGACATTTCACCTCTTGTACCTCCATGAGAAAGCAGCGGTACTCCAACTCCAGTTTACCCCACATGCTAACTTACCTCAGATCTCCCCCAGAGAGAGAGAGAGAGCGAGCGAGCTGTGTTAGCAGCAGCCCAGCGGCTCTTCAGTGCTGTTCAAGAAAGACAAACATGTGGGTGTGTAAAAACACTTACATCAACACATTAGTGTGAATGAACTCAACAGTTGTGAAACTTTAGCCCGCATATTTCAGGGCAAAACACTGCTTTTTGTTCACCAGCCCCCTGAAATCCAGTTAACCCAGACAGCACAGCTGATATCTAAAATGATCAGATTTACAAACATCATAAATCATAAACATCTCATAGACATCTGCTGACATTTGAGAGAAAATGTCTTATAGACATATTGCAGGTGAGCAAATAACCTTAAAAATACTTCTGGGTGAGAGTGGTGGTGGTGTAGTGGGCTAAAGCACATAACTGGTAATCAGAAGGTTGCTGGTTTGATCCCCACAGCCACCACCATTGTGTCCTTGAGTAAGGCACTTAACTCCAGGTTGCTCCGGGGGGGATTGTCCCTGTAATAAGTGCACTGTAAGTCACTTTGGTGGTGGTGTAGTGGGCTAAAGCACATAACTGGTAATCAGAAGGTTGCTGGTTTGATCCCCACAGCCACCACCATTGTGTCCTTGAGTAAGGCACTTAACTCCAGGTTGCTCCGGGGGGGATTGTCCCTGTAATAAGTGCACTGTAAGTCACTTTGGTGGTGGTGTAGTGGGCTAAAGCACATAACTGGTAATCAGAAGGTTGCTGGTTTGATCCCCACAGCCACCACCATTGTGTCCTTGAGTAAGGCACTTAACTCCAGGTTGCTCCGGGGGGATTGTCCCTGTAATAAGTCGCTTTGGATAAAAGCATCTGCCAGATGCATGAATGTAAATGTGATGCACATGTGCTCTAGCATGCACAAAATGCATTGCAATAGATCTGCGCTGTTTTTAAAGCTGCACTCAGTAATTTTTTCCTCATTGAAAAAAGTTTTACTCCTAAAGAAATTAATAGTAATTTTAAACAAAGGTATAAAATCATGAGCACTCACATTAAAATGAAGACTCATATCAGTAACCGTATAAAAGCTGTTTTATGCTACATGGAGAGGGTCTGCACATGGGGGCGGCCATGTTAGAATCACATGACCAGCTGAATACTACTCGCTTAATCTCAGTACCCATCCTGTTATTGGACACATTCACTAGGGGATTAAATGAATCATGGCTGACTGTGAATAGTGAATTTCTACAATGACATCTGTTACTAAAAACTATTGATTTTGACTGATGCTGCATCCACGACACTAGGTGTCACTGTAGCTCCAACCATGCCACGCAAGAGAACCACGTTTACGTGAGATTTGAAATAATTCACTACTTCTCTGCTTTTGTTTTGACATCAAAGTAGTCAATAGTCATGCACACAACATTTACGCACATTGGATAAAGCCCATTTACAATAAATCAGAGTAATGGGCAAAAAAACTACATTTGTCAATATTTTTCACCCCATTAAAATATTTTTTTTTTAGGCATTTACACAACATGTTGTTAGTTTATTAAGCATAATAGTTCTCCAGACTGTGACTAAATGGACGCATTTTACACTACCAAGACCGACATCATGCAGAAACAACAGCAGCAAAATAGCACCCTCAACTGGCAACTGTTGTGAACAACATGGCATAAAAATGGCATAAAGCCTCAAAAATTCACTGCAACTACAATACTACGAGAACGTGCAAAATGATTGACAGGTGAAAATCATCAATGTCCGCTGACACATTTTTGTTTTGCTGTTCACAGAGTCTAGATCTGTCACAGAGGCTGGTGACATCTTACAACACTTATTCAAGGTGTTGGTTCAAGGGAGGTTGCAGTGCCAGCCCCCTCTCTGGTGATCAGGCTCCGGAGCACCTGCCAGTCCTCTGCTCGTGCCTGCAGCAGGACTTGGAAAAACTGTTCCTGCTCCAGACGTACGTCCATGAGGGCTTGATGTTGACTTTGCTGGATCCTGGCGAGGGTCTTGAAGACTTCGCCCAGTGGTACGGACTCCATAATGGCGTTCTCCTCCAAAGATGTGTTTTCGGCACCACTGTGAAAGATCTAAGTTTGTGGGCAATGGACGAGTCAGGAGACAGCAAACAGTTGAGGTGAGTCTTTATTTTCTCCACACTCGGATAAAACAAAAGGAACACGGCTCTCAGTGGCCAACTCAAACAGGGTACTTTTTAACAGTCTCTCATAAAACTGTGCAGTTATTGCTGCCGGTCATTTGGCCACTAGTTCTCTTGCCACTCTCTCTCTGGTGCTCTCTCTCCACTCTGATGCTCTGGCATGCCTTTTCAGGTCTCTCTCCTCCATCACTATAATTAGAGACAGGTGTTAGAGTCATCACAACCCAGGTGAGGATCCTTACTGCTCTCTCTCCCGCAGACTGATAAGTCTGGTTTAGGTGGTTTAATACATGTTTTGTGGAGTGATATGATAGGTGTGGGTGAGATACAGTTCAATAGTTAATTGTTTTACTATGCAAATTTACCATTATCATTTTTGGGTGAGCTGTCCCTTTAACTGGGGTATTTTATGGCTGAATGGAGGAATATATTTCATTTTTGTTACTACTATTCATTCATTATTTTAGCAGACACTTATCCAAATTGAGGAACGATTGCCCCCGGCATGACGTACAACCTCCTCTCCGGATGAGGTGGGACATGCCATATTCCCCGTCTGCCGGCTGGTCATCCCAGCCTTCCTCGACCTGGGAGGAGACAAGAAGGGAAACAACAACAACAACAGAAAAAAACAAAATAGGTGAGGGAAAAGGCCAACACAGAGAGAGCGCAAGAGAGAGAGAGAGAGAGAGAAATCGCATGGTCTCCGACCACTCCTCCACACTCTCAGACGGACGACAGCTGCTCCTCCCGGGGCGGACCACAGTCGAACCTCCGACCCCCAGCGGACAGAACGCACCTCTGCTTTTCTGGCAGCACATGGGGACACTCCTCCACCCCTGGCTGTGACCCCATCGCTCCAGGCAGTCAGGGAGACCCGTCCTTCATTGCCTCACGGACGGCGGCCATTCCCCATGTCCGGGCGTTCAGGCTACCTCGTCCCTGGTGGATGGCAGCGGCGTTCCCCTGGGTAGACGGCTGTGTCCAGGACTCTATGACGGGCATCCCTCCTCCCTCCCGGGTTTCGCGACCAGTGTAAGGAGTTAAAGGGAAAGGAGGAGGCGAGAACCGGCTTTGCAGACAGCTGCCCAGAACTCACTCTCTCTCTAACTGTCATGTTGTCACCGGCCACCTTTATCCCTCGTGCGCCCGGCCCCTCCCTCCTCCGCTCCACAGATGGCTTTTCATATATTTCTTTTGTTTTCCTCAAAAAAGTCGTACAGGTTTGGAGCTACATGAGGGTTTAATTAGTTTATATTATCAGTAGGTAGTTTCTAAGTAGCTTCCTTTTAGTTAAAAGCTCCACTCTGACCCAGAACACCTTCTGTATTATAGCTCAAAGACAAGTTTTATGGGCATACATACATCTTGCCAACCTCCACAAAACTGAATATATTAACAAAACAATTAAACCTTTAATACACGACCGGATGACATTTATCTCACCCTCTGCACATTGCCTGAGCTCCTTTTTCTGCCAGCGAAGGACCCTATTGTTAGGACCCATTTTATAGCTCAGTACGGGAACACAGCCATGGATTCTGGGAAACGATCTGTATGGCAGGCATAACAAAGACACGGATAAATCCAGCAAGGTGGGAACGGGGAGAGAACTCCAGTGAAGAGTGTGATCTGGTTGGATTCGATACAGGGAGGGCTTGGGAATGAAGGGTATTTTAAATGCCAGTTCACAGGTTCACGTGTTCATATTATGTAGAAGTGGAAAGAGGAAGACATGTTTGTACTTAAACATGAGACATACTTCATGATTAAAGTGCCTAAATGAGGGATGTTGCCTTGAAAGACGAAATAAAGCTGTTTATACATGACGTAATTTTGTAGGCCAATTTGAAATCTGACTCATTTGCCATGTAGGGTTTCAACCCATCTTGTAAAATACAGGTGAAATTATGAGTTTCATATCGAATCAATATGGGACGCAATTTGTCCCGTATTTAAGCTGGTTTGATGGCATCATGGCAAAATCGTTCAAGATCATTAATTTAACCTTGATATTAATTGGCAATTTTGCTTAAAGTGGGTAAAGGTGTGTACTCCGGGTAGGGAAGGAGATATTTCCCCAAGTGAAGGAGTTCAAGTACCTCGGGGTCTTGTTCACGAGTGAGGGGACAATGGAGCGGGAGGTTGGCCGGAGTATCGGGGCAGCGGGGGCGGTATTGCACTCGCTCTATCGCACCGTTGTTATGAAAAGAGAGCTGAGCCAGAAGGCAAAGCTCTCGATCCTACCATACCCTCACCTATGGTCATGAAGGATGGGTCATGACCGAATGAACTAGGCGGCCGAAATGGGCTTCCTCAGAAGGGTGGCGGGCTTCTCCCTTAGAGATGAGGAACTCAGTCATCCGTGAGGAGCTCGGAGTAGAGCCGCTGCTCCTTTGCGTCGAAAGGAGTCAGTTGAGGTGGTTTGGGCATCTGGTAAGGATGCCCCCTGGGCGCCTCCCTAGGGAAGTGTTTCAGGCATGTCCAGCTGGGAGGAGGCCTCGGGGAAGACCCAGGACTAGGTGGAGAGATTACATCTCCACACTGGCCTGGGAACGCCTCGGGGTCCCCCAGTCAGAGCTGGTTAATGTAGCTCGGGATAGGGAAGTTTGGGGCCTCCTGCTGGAGCTGCTGCCCCCGCGACCCGACTTCAGATAAGTGGTTGAAGATGGATGGTGGGTAAGGGCCGTCTGAAATTTCCACACATTGTACAAAAACTGTGGAGGGTGCATAAGGGACCATTTGAAAACGTCAGGCTGTTTGTAATTTATGATGTAGAATAAAAACACTGAACTTTATTTTGCTTGTATATCAAGAACCGCTATAGAGCGCAGCAGTGCCCGCCCACTAGGGATTTCATAATATCCTTTATAAAAGAGTTAAACCAAACAAACCAGCTCAGAGGTGAATCACAACGTTACAAACTTTGATTTCAATTATAAAAGTAGTTGAATATTGGCAAAAATAGACAAAAGATACAAGACTGTACGTAACGTCTTCAATGAGGGAATGAACTACAATCCCATAAAGCATTGCAAATGACATAATTGAATTAAAGATGATGAAAAAATATACAAAGTTGCAGATTAGAAGTATAGAAAAAATGTATGTTACATTTATTGCACCATTCACAGTGCATCATGGGAGTGGGCGGTCACTGCAGAGCTCTTTTGGCGGGCTTTGTTTGCCACGATTCTCTGATTGGTGGATCTCTTTACTAGATCATGGGTAGCGTAGTTTAGAGGTCTGCAACCTGACCCAGGCCCAATGGAACACGAGAACCCGATGGGTTTGGTTTCGGACTTACCAGAAGTACAGGCTTACCGTACTTGTTTCGCACACACGCTCTCTCACTCACAGACACGCGCAAATGGACAAGATAGGGGACGTTCTCACCAAACATGTTTTTGCGCACGTCTGTTCTGTTTTCCCCTTGTTTAAACACATGCTGGACGAATGTCTTTGACATTTGCACCACATCTCGCTTTTTCTTCAGTGTTTCACGCAGGAACGGCACATTTTAAACATCATGTCAAGATAAAATGAAAACGCATGTCGAGACACCAGTGTATGTAGTGTAGCGTACCAGTTCAGGCTGCGTAGAGGGGACTGTTACATTGTTTCATATTATTCCAGATTGTTCTGCACCATGTGAAGTTTAAGCAAATAAACGGTAAGTCAATGCTTTTTTCGCTTCTGCTCTAGTGTAGTGAGGGGCTGCTGTGCTGTGTATGTTTACTGTTTTAGTACTGTTACGAATGTTGCCTATATGCTCACGTAAAATACAGGCTATTGCAATAGTACTTCGATAGTTTATTTAGAATATAGATAGTGAGTGATTTCGGGTTCAGGCTAAAAATCTGACTGTATCGTTCAGACCAGGTTGGGTTGGGCCACATGGCCTCGGGTTGGGTCGGGTTTAATTTGAAGTAAAATGGAAAATGGTCTGCACTTATATAGCGCCTTTTAACCTTAGCGGTATTCAGGGCACTTTACAGTGCGTCTCATTCACCCATTCATACACTCACACACACTCACACACCAATGATGGCAGAGCTGCCATGCAAGGTGCTAGCCTGCCATTGGGAGCAACTTGGGGTTCAGTGTCTTGCCCAAGGACACTTCGGCATGTGGGGTCATGTGGGCCGGGAATCGAACCACCAACCCAGCGATTAGCAGCCGACCCGCTCTACCACCTGAGCCACAGCCGCCCCAGGCGTCGGTGCTCAGGGTAGGTCTTTCTTTAAAAGCTAATATTCAATTTGCCTATGGAGAGAATAAATGGGATTTTTACATCTGAAACCAGACTGTTAAACTCTTCTAAAAACCCATGAGAATATCAGAAGAGAAACATGGCTCACAAATACAAATGATCTTCCTAACGAAACTATAGAACTAAACTAATGCGGCAACTGACTTTTTATACACCTAGCGTTACGATTCAAACAGGAATGAGGGAGTTCTGGCATCTTCAGCTTGCATTTCCCCCTTACGAAAGTGTCAAAAAGCCTCAAATCACCTCAGTAGGAGAGCGTTTTACCAGTTCAGCTGCTGCAGAAAATCACAAATGTTGACTTGAAATACTTCCTTCAGGCGTGATTGGGTTTAGTGATGGTTGATTGCTTGAAAATAAACACAGCATGCTATAAAAAGATTCTAGCTTCGCATCTATTCCCTTCTGCACTGTATATTGAGGTGACTGTATTAATGTCCTGTGGTTCCAGTGTGACTGCACTTCTCTCAAATCCAGCTTTCCTAATGATGTCCGCTCTCTTTCTAGCCCTGCCTTTCATATCATACCACAACGCCCAGGCCAGGGATTACTCTTAAACCGGGCTTCAGTTATCCCATCGGCTGCTAATACCTGACACTCCAGGGACCTTGATGGGCTGGAGAGTCAGGAGCCATAGAGACCTGCTGCTTTTTATTTGTGGGGAACCACAGATTGTCAAAAATGTGTTTAGATGTAGTCTTAATGCTAAAGTAAATGTTACAACTGACTTCAACTGTATCTCTGAGCACGCTGTATATGCTGTGTTGTTAAAGGGGTCTTGAGGGTCATGAGGAACAAACATTTCTTTGAAATATTGACATATAAAAGGCCTTTCTACTATAAAAACTTTCTAACTCTTTATTTGTGTTATTGGCAGTAGTAACACTAGTGTGCTCAGTGCAAAAAACGGGAACGGGACATCTGTTTACTGTCGGTGCAACGGATGCTTCGATGGTAGACGGCATCATTGATTATAATGGGTTCTGTTGCTTTTGATGTGACGTGAATGTTGTGATTCACTTTGGTGCTGGCTCTTTCATGAAGGATTTTATGAAATCCTTATGGAAAAAAATGTATGGGAAAAATAGTTTTGGCTATACTATCGCAATCTATAGCCATCGTGAAGCTCCCATTAAAGCACTCTATGGGACGTGTGTCCACTGACATCTGTAGACAGATTCATGTCGAATATATAATATATTTAAATGTGTCAAGAGTGATATTTGAAATATATAGAGAGTATTTTCCCATGGATATACAGGCCTGAGAGGCGCAGGCTTGATGTGGGATTGTACATCACATCTACCGATGGAAATGTTGAATACGTCTGTGCACACGGATAAAAGAACCGCTGCATGAGGAAGCCAATAGCACAGGTTGTTATCATGTTTATGTTGACTGCAATGAGGGAGAGAGAGAGAGAGAGACACTTCCATGTGACTGTGACCTATATTTACTGCTTGGCTGAATTTCGCTCTTGCGGTGAGAGATATTGTAGAGTGAGAGAGACCGCTGAGATCAAAGCCATCTGGTAAACCGTAGGCTTCACCTCAACAACATGTAGACATTTTAAAGGCAGATTCGGATTGGGAATTTTACCAGGAATTTCAGGATTTTTGCAGCTCACTGGACATTTATTATTGTATTATAATTAGCATGGTTAGACACTATTATTGATGTATAGTCTGCATGAGTTTCACTGGCTATGTTGCACATAAGTAAAAATAATCAAGAGACAGACATTGATATTGATGACATTAAAATGGTTACAATCAATGGCGGAGATTTGGTTTGAACATTGGGGGTCTAATGATTGATTACAACACATTACACATAATAACAGTTTGAATTAATGCACAGATAAATTGAAAAATACATTCATTAATAACTCTTAAATATTTATGCACTGTGTATCATATCAAATATTCAGAAAAGCATTGGAAAAATGACAATTCTCTCCTTGAAAAACACATCTGATCCTTCCTATGGACGCCTTTAACATCTCCACTGACTCCACGTATGACTCATGGGATGTATTTCATGTTTTCTACATTTATACGATAGTTTTGTGTGGGTAACAGACCTACAAATTACACATGTTGTCAGCCACTGACTGTCTTGTGAGTTTTATTCCAGCAGGGGGCGCTTGACGCTCTGAAAACCAAATCCTCCTTACATCAGATCGTTTTACAGACTGTAACGCAGTTCAATGGGAAGGAGGCGGCGAGAACCGGCTTGTCAATATAAATATTATTTTAATGGCAAACATAAATACAAAACACACAATGACGGACATGTCCGTAAACAATCTCTCTCGTCGCCCCACCGTCTGCCATCGGCCTTTATCCCTCTCAGAGGCTTAATTAGCCTGATACGGGATCAGGTGTGTATAATCACAACCCGACCCCGCCCTCCACCCTGCCACATTCCTCCCTTGTTCTCTCAGGCTGGGGAGCCCCTGGCCTGACGTACACGCCCTCCTCTTTCCCTGGGGGAGGGCATGCTTTTAATCTTTTTTTCTTTTTAATTTCTGTTTTTTTTTTATCATTTTGTGTTAATGCCAACAGCATACGTTTAGCCAAAGGTGTGTATTTTGGGGGTATTTTGATACCTATAATACATCTATAACACACTGTGTACACAAAATAGCTACACTCGGGACCTTTAGGACAAAAATATCCCAATTGAAACCCATTAAAACTGCAATATATGATCCCAGTGCCATTAAAGCATAAAATCATGAATTATATGATATTACACTGGCTTCAAAATTGACACTTTTATATTTTCCACCAGATGGCGCCATTTATCTCATGTTTATCCTGTGGAGCAAATACAAGCTTTTCCCCTATTCTCAATTTGCTGTATTATAGAGACCTGCAGGACAACTGAATACATGATGCAGATATAAGTGTGTGTGTGTGTGTGTGTGTGTGTGTGGGTGAATGGGTGAATGAGTCACAGTGCTTTATAATTGCAGACCATTCATTCAGAATCATGCAGCGACAAAACACATTTTCTTTTAAAAGTCTGTAAATAATTTTTTTCGCCTGGCAAAGAAATGCCCTGACCAATACAGTATATAAGCTTTAGATCAGGCGGCAGAAGCGGTTGCACTTACCAGATCCAACAGGTGGCACTACAGCACAGAAAGCTGTTTTGACCACCAACATTAAACGATGAAATAACTCAAGGAAGAAATCCTGAACCATGATTTTATCCCCTTTTCTCCCATTTTGGAATGCCCAATCCAGTTTGTTCACTGTCCTCAGCGGCTCGTTTTAGCTTATCGCGGCCCATTTCGCGGACGACCCAATGGCCTGCTCTGTTCTCCCAATAGCCAGTTCACTTATGAGACATTATTCTTCTCACTGTATCTGTATTTGTGTAGATCACTCAGGGGAGGAGCTATGATTAATAGGGTGGAGTCTGTCACCAGTCGTGGGCGTGGCCTGTTCTAACGTGACGTCACTTCAGAGCAGAAACGAAAACCGTTCAGTTTGACACACTGTTTTTGATGAATAGAAATATAGGAAAGACTTTTATCATTGTAGAGTGGTTGTGTACACACTGCTGACTCACATTTATGCACAAACACCACGTACAAGTGAATTTTGCATAATAGGTGCCCTTTAAGTATGTGATTTGGAATGATGGGGGTGTGTCTAAAACAGTGGGAAGTTTCAGATTGACTAACATCGCTTACAGCAACTTTATGTGATGGCAATGCTGGTAACTTGGTAAGTTCTCACACATTTTGCTTATACACTGAAGTGAGTCACATTCTCACCAAACTCACATAAATAAATAGTTCATTTTCAAATCAAGGTGACAGACTGAAACTGACATCAAATCGACTCATTTAAACTCTTAATCCACATGCAAGCTTCACATTTGTGGATAAAATGAGGATTGAGAATGTCTGTCTAGAAAAGTAATAAAAACAACAAATGATATGCACAATAATGAGGTTGTTAATTGGCTCATTCCTTCACTGGATTGAACAGTTTATTCACCCCGCACAAGCTGGATGGAGTCATTTGTCTGTCGTACTGACTGATTTGTTTGGGAAGATTATTTGCTTTGAAAACATCATTAAATAACTTCGTAAAGCAGCTTGGAATATAAGAGATGTTTTAATAAGGCACACTGGCATGAAGCGAGTTACTGAAGACCTGTATGAGAGAACTACAGACTGTCTTCTCATAAGGTGATTTCAGGTAACCAGTCTGAAAACAATGATGGGAAATTAACCAGAAACTGTGTTAAAGATTTTAGTTTCCTTTTGAAATGATCAGAGTGGGTTGATATAAAGAGGCCTGAGGCACGCGCACACACACACACACACACGCACGCACACACACACACACACACACGCACCCACATGCGCGCACACACACACACACGCACCCACACTCACTCAATCAATCAGTCACTCACACACACACACACACACACTCAGTCAGTCACTCACACACACACACACACACACACACACACACACTCAGTCACTCACACACACACACACACACACACACACACACTCAGTCAGTCACTCACACACATACACTCACACTCACTCAGTCAGTCACTCACTCACTCACACACACGCACACATACACACTCATTCAGTCAGTCACTCACACACACACACTCACACACACACACTCAGTCACTCACACACACACGCACACACACACACGCACACACACACTCTCTCACTCACTCAGTCAGTCACTCACACACACTCACACACACGCGCACACACACACACACACACTCAGTCAGTCACTCACACACACACACACACACACACACACACACACACACACACACACACACACTCAGTCAGTCACACACACACACACTCAGTCAGTCACTCACACACACACACACTCAGTCAGTCACTCACACACACACACACACACACACTCAGTCAGTCACTCACACACACACACTCACTCAGTCAGTCACTCACTCACTCACACACACGCACACACACACACTCACTCAGTCAGTCACACACACACACACTCACACACACGCACACACACACACACACACACTCAGTCACTCACACACTCACACACACACGCACACACACACACTCACACACACACACACACACTCTCTCACTCACTCAGTCAGTCACTCACACACACACACACTCACTCACACACACGCACACACACACACTCAGTCAGACACACACACAGTCACGCACACACACAATCAAACACACACATACACGCACACACACACACACACACACACATACACACACAATCAAACACACACATACATACACACACACACACATACACACACACTCACGGCAAGCTTTTAGAAACAGCTGAAGTGAAATCCAATTACATAACACAGCGAGACACTGTTGCAGTCATTGAACCGGTGCTCCGTCCACCTCCCTCGGAGACTGATTCTGTCTTCTTTTACAAACATACTCTAAATCTGACACACACACACACACACACATACACATACATACACACACACACATTCTGCATTATAGGAACACACCGTACATTCTTCCAGCATGTTATGAGCCCTCTAATAATGCGTTTGTGTGTGATGATGAATACTAATAGTAGTTATAATAAGTGTCGATTCAGCACTGGAGTTTGTTATTTTGTATGTTTTAATGAGGCTTTTATTATTGGCTGTGATGAGGAGGAGGGCGGGGCCAGGCTGTGAAGACACACGGCTGGCCCTGAATCGGACTAATCAAACAGGAGGATAAAGATGAGCTGGAGGCGCCAGTTCAAGAGAGAGAGACGCACGTGGCCGCGTTGCATGTGCTCATCCTGACATGACCCTCCAGCATGGCAATGCCACCAGCTATACTGCTCCTTCTGTTTTTACTGAGGTTATATTAATATTATTTCCACATTCACTGACTTTTTAACCAACATCAGTCCTGATCATAACTACTGTTTTTTAAACACACACACACACACACTCACACACTCACACACACACACACACACACACATTGGGGACATTTTTGTCCTAAAGGTCCCAAGTGTGACTATTTTGTGTACACAGTGTATTATAGGTATCAAAATTCCCCCCAAAATACACACCTTTGGCTAAATGTACGCCGTTGGCATTAACGCAGCTAAAATTATCGAAAAAACAGAAATGAAAAAGAAAAAAAAGACCCGAAGGTCGCACAAGTGTTAAATATATTTTGTAATCAACATTATGCAATAAATGCTGTTGATTGAGCTGAACTTGTACTGAACCCAGAATATATATATATATATATTTTTTAATCTCAACATGTTTATTTCATAAACACTTTTGAATCCATGAATTGCTCTGCTTATGTTTATTTATGAAATGTATAATTATTGCATATTAATGAAGGCATTTTCTCTCAATGATTCAGCTGTGAACACACCAACGCAAAACTACAGGGTAGTGTTTAATGCATTTAATGCATTACTAAGTAATTAAGTACTGTAATTAAATTACTTTTGCATTGAAGAAAGTAAAGTAAGGGATTACTCTTAATTTTTCAGTAATTTCATTACAGTTACTTCTGATGCAATTGTGTTAAATACTGAATAGACTCTAGAACAATTCAATATAAAATAATTGTGAATTTAAATCAAAATTGAACGTCGAATGTTAAAATGTATATTTTTTAATTTGACACTGGCCCTTTAAATTCTTTGGCCAGTTCGTGAAAAATTAATTTGACTTGATTTGATTTATTTAATAAGAATTAAAAGAACAGTTTCATCTTCTATCCTTGTATTTTGTATCTGGTCGAGTTTGGGTTTTAGAAAGTAATTATAAATAAGTAATCCAATTACTTTTCACACAGTACAGTAATCTAATTACACATGTAATTAGTAGTTAGTAATCAATTACTTTTTTTTAGCGTAACTTACACAGGACTGTCTACCACCATGCTAAAAAAAACACCCAGAATATTCTAGCAATCACCCAAAACACATTAGCAATAGCATCATGGTGGCGACTTCTATCCCCGATCCCTTGACGGCGCTACATCCCTACACCAGTCCTGCAGTTTTGAGACGAGCCCTTGGCGTATCAGCGGGGTTGAGCTTAAAAGCCAAACAGCAGCACGAGCTGCAGAGAGAGAGAGACATTCAGCGATAGAGCGGCTCGAGACAGCAGCAGTGTGTGTTCTGTCTCCCTCACGCACACATACACACACTGACAGACAGATCGCTGCCTCTTACTGGAGTCTGTGACCAACACGGCCTCAAAGAACCTCTCTGAGTGTGTGTTATTTACAGAGGAGAAAGAGTGTGTGTGGAAATCTGTTTCTGATGCCAGCGGCTGAGAGGTAAACAAACCCTCACATACACACGCACGCACACGCACGGTGTGTCTCTCGGTCTCGCAGACGCTCATGGATGCTCCCGTGTGACTTATGGACAGACGCGAGGAGGTGACAGCGAGCGGGAGACGAGGAGATACGCACACAGAGAGGCAGATGTGGACGTCTCGCTACACCCCTGGGTGAGTTAACTTAACACACACACACAGACACACACACACACACACGTGCGTGCGTGCGCTGGGACAGGTGAACCAAAAGGTGTAGAACATTGGGTGCAGCCTGAAGCATTTACATGTTTCCATTGATCATGGTGTAAATATTGGGGGATGTACTTGCTTGTTTTGATTATTAGGGGGGATACGTCCTCCCCGTCCCCCCTGGAATCTACGCCCCTGGGTGAACCCCTGAGGTCGCATCACCTGTGGAACGCAACGCCGCTCTGAAAACACTCATGTTACGCAACGTGTTTTGAGTGTTTCATCCTGGACTCCTCCGGAACACTTTCAGGGACGAGAAACACACGTCTGTTTACGAACAGCCTTTATAATTTTTTCCTGGGGTGTATGCATGGAATGTGGCTTTTTATTTTGTCATGTTTTATCATATATTTAATGCATTTTGAAGGGTTGAGCTCGGAGCAACTCTATAACAATAATGTTCCTTCGCCATTAAACGTCTGTAATCTTTTCTAAAGTTCCTAGTTATGCTTCAATTTAAATCACTTTGGAGAAAAATAACATAGATGCAAACGAGTCAATTGTTGAATTACAGTATAGAGAGAGTATAGAGCTATAAAATAAATATGGATGGCATAGCTTTGATCTCTGAATATTTTGAGTTCATAATGTGGTCTCTGACTTTTGATTGCAGGCAAATGTAGAGATGGTTAAACTCAGGGGCGTAGATTCCGGGTGGGATGGGGGGGACGTGTCCCCCTCATTAATCAAAACTAGCAAGTACAACCCCCAGTATTTATACAGTGATCAATGGAAACATGGGTAAATGCTTCACCCTGTAATTATAAATATCTATAATTCAATTTAAACTCGTTAAAATCCCTGATATCAGCAATAGAATTACTACTATTGAAAACGGATATTTTTTATGTCAGTAACGGTATTTGCGTTAGTAAAAAAAATGTAATTATTTATAGGAAAATGACACTATCACACTGGAAAACAACACTTTTTAAACAAAAATGTAAAAGTGGTAATTGTTGATATATGTACCTGTATTTAGTTAAGAGAATTGCACAATGATCTGTCATTCACACAGTTATATATATACACTACCGTTCAAAAGTTTGGGGTCACTTACTCATTCTTTATTTATTTATTTATTTCACATTTTAGAATAATAGTAGTCAGCAAAACTATGGAATAATAGAAATGGAAATATGGGAATTATTTTGTGACCAAAAAAATCCAAAATAAATCCAAAACTATGTAATATTTTAGCATCTTCAAAGTAGTCACCCTTTGCCTAGATTTTGCAGACATGTACTCGTGACATTTTCTCAACCAACTTCTTGAGGAATCACCCCGGGATGCTTTTTAAACAGTATTGAAGGAGTTCCCATCTATGTTGGGCACTTATTGGCTTCTTTTCTTCATATTTTGATCCAAGTCATCCATTTCAAAAACTTTTTTTTTTTTAGGAAATTTTAGATTTGTAATTAAATAAATGTATATGTTTTGGCAGAATAACATTTTGTCTACAAAGTTAATTTCAAACTTTTAAGCATACACCTTCAGATCAAAAGATTTTTAAGATCATGAGAAACATTTCAGACAAGTGACCCCAAACTTTTGAACGGTAGTGTATATATATAATTAAGTCTTTATTAGTTACATATACATTTTTGATATCAATAATAACATTGTTACTAGTGCAAATGTCTATTCCTGATATCAACAATTAAATTAAAACTATAAAAAATGCTAAAGCTAATATTTGATATTTCGGATAGCAAAATAATAGTAGTCGTACCAATACTAGTTATATGTCCAGTTCTCTATACCAATTATGTTCACGCAGACCCCTCACGACATTGGGGCGTTCAAGAGAAAACTCGTTTTGTTTATCTAAAAACAGTGAAAGTGACAACAGAGCGCAACACAACTGCGCAAAACAGAGAACAGAACTTACTGAACATGTCTGAAGAGTTTGTAGTCCAAGCATTGATGCAATTCTGTGCCCAGCCTTACTTTTTCAAACTCAATCAATGGGAGAGAGATGGAGCAGGCGGGAATGTCTGTCATCTCTTCTCCATTCTGAACCGGTGAGTATTTGTGACAGACCTGAAGAGAGTGAGACCGCCGCAAAAACATTCGGTAGGTGTAACATACTCGCCCAAAATCAAGTAGTTTTAACCGGCTCATGAGATGCTGGCTTCAATATTCCGTTATGAGAACGTGTTTGGACGGGTGCCAGTTCACATATATATATATATATATACACAAGTTAAAATGACAATTTTACATATACATTTTTGATGTCAATAATAACATTGTTACTAGTGCAAATGTCTATTCCTGATATCAACAATTAAATTAAAACTATAAAAAATGCTAAAGCTAATATTTGATATTTCGGATAGCAAAATAATAGTAGTCGTACCAATACTAGTTATATGTCCAGTTCTCTATACCAATTATGTTCACGCAGACCCCTCACGACATTGGGGCGTTCAAGAGAAAACTCGTTTTGTTTATCTAAAAACAGTGAAAGTGACAACAGAGCGCAACACAACTGCGCAAAACAGAGAACAGAACTTACTAAACATGTCTGAAGAGTTTGTAGTCCAAGCATTGATGCAATTCTGTGCCCAGCCTTACTTTTTCAAACTCAATCAATGGGAGAGAGATGGAGCAGGCGGGAATGTCTGTCATCTCTTCTCCATTCTGAACCGGTGAGTATTTGTGACAGACCTGAAGAGAGTGAGACCGCCGCAAAAACATTCGGTAGGTGTAACATACTCGCCCAAAATCAAGTAGTTTTAACCGGCTCATGAGATGCTGGCTTCAATATTCCGTTATGAGAACGTGTTTGGACAGGTGCCAGTTCACATATATATATATATATACACAAGTTAAAATGACAATTTTACATATACATTTTTGATGTCAATAATAACATTGTTACTAGTGCAAATGTCTATTCCTGATATCAACAATTAAATTAAAACTATAAAAAATGCTAAAGCTAATATTTGATATTTCGGATAGCAAAATAATAGTAGTTGTACCAATACTAGTTATATGTCCAGTTCTCTATACCAATTTTGATACCACAAAAGTAATATTTAAATAAACATGTGATATGCTATTGAACACTTATTTACCCTACTTAACAAAGTTAAATAATAAATTAAAACAATTGCATGTTTCCTCAAATAGTTTCTCAATTAAGGAAACAATGCTTAATTTAAAACAAATATATATTTTTTCCAAATTCAGTTTTTCCCTCGCCAAGTTGTGTTCGGTTCTGTGTTTTAAACTTTAATCAATTTCAGCATCAAAACAGTCTAATCAAATTTAAATTAATTCAATGAAAATAAAAAATAGAACAATTACTTTTAAACATATCATTGCATTTTTATTTTTAACTCTGTTAATGAAGTGCTTCAGGAAAGATCATTACAGCATAAGTTTATTTATGTAGCACATTTCATACACAATGGCAATTCAAAGTGCTTTACATAAAAATGATAAAGAAAATACAAGATACGTAGTTCAAAACCAAAAATAAGTATACATATGTAATTATATATTTAATAATAATAATAATTATTATTATTACATCAATACATACTACATTGTACTACACTGTGGTTATATATTTCCGTCACAATTTCTTAAATTCTCCAGTTAATCTTTTATTTTAAATGAAACTTTTACTTTGACGTTAAAACCCAGTCTGTGTTTTTGACGGTAGTTTCACACCTCCGGTTGAGACCTTGATCCGAGTGATTATTAAAGCGCTGATTAATTATATAAATATAGTCTGCATGTGCTGCACACTTCACAGTAAACATGCGCTTTCTTCTGTCATCTAGTATGTGCATTTACCTTCTGTGTGATAAAACAAGCACAAAAACACTAAATACCAGTGCGTGTGTGTGTATTTGTGTATGTGTGTATTTGTGTATGTGTGTGTGTGTGTGTATTTGTGTGTGTGTGTGTGTGTATTTGTGTAGTGTGTGTGTCTGTGTATGTGTAGTGTGTGTGTGTGTGTGTGTGTGTGTGTGTGTGTGTGTGTGTATTTTTGTTGTGTGTGTTTATGTGTGTGTGTATGTATGTATGTATGTATATATATGTGTGTGTTTATGTGTGTGTGTGTGTGTATGTATGTGTGTGTGTGTGTGTGCATATGTTTATGTGTGTGTGTGTGTATGTATGTGTGTATATGTTTATGTGTGTATGTGTCTGTGTATGTATGTGTGTATGTGTGTGTGTATGTGTTTATGTATGTATGTATGCATATATATGTGTGTGTGTGTATGTACAGGTATGTGTGTGTGTGTGTATGTGTGTGTGCATATGTTTATGTGTGTGTGTGTGTGTGTATGTATGTGTGTATATGTTTATGTGTGTATGTGTCTGTGTATGTATGTGTGTATGCATATGTTTATGTGTGTGTGTGTGTCTGTGTATGTATGTGTGTGTGTATGTGCTTATGTATGTATGTATGCATATATATGTGTGTGTGTGTATGTGTGTGTGTATGCATATGTTTATGTGTGTGTGTGTGTCTGTGTGTGTATGTGTTTATGTATGTATGTATGCATATATATGTGTGTGTGTGTGTGTGTGCGTGTGTGTGTGTATCTGGCTCACTCCCGTTTTCAAGTTCATGACATTACAACGAGAAGTGCTTTTGACAGTCGTGTTATCGTGTTGCCCATGGCGATGAGGGTTTTAAACAGGCCTCAATCTCGAACAGGCAGCGAGAGTGCATGAACGACGGTAAGGAGAGGAAGAGAGAGAAAAAGAAGGTATAATATGCATACCTTCCATTTTTATCATCATATCACCGTTTATATTTTCTGTGTCCGTTTCTCCGTGTTTGCTGAAGGTTAATAATCAGAGACGGGATGTGGAGTAGGAATGTAATCACAGAGGCTGTTTTTACTGTAATCAGGCAAAGGACCAAAGAAACCGGACACAAGCAACAAAACAGTCCTGATTACAGTTGAATGACACATTAGCCGGTCCGCTGAATTGACAAAAACCAGGGAATAGAATAAATGCATTGTGCTGATTAGACTGCAGACCTTTTAGATTTGTTTTAAGTGTCTGCTTTGTGATTTAAGTGCTCATTTGCATTCATTTACCATGTATTGAATTTTAAATGAGCCGCATTAGTGCAAGCGTGACTGTTGCACCAACTGTACTTATTGCATCTAACCGTGTTATTGTGACAGACATGAATGATCAAATCATGTGGTTTATTGAGGATGCATAAATCAAGCAGTGGACTCTTTTGACTTGGGCCAGAAAACCAAATGCATATGCATTAGTGTCACAACACCCTTGCATTTCTGCCACCGTTTATTAATAAGGATGTCTGAATTGATTCGTCTTTTAACAGTGCAGTCAAGTTCATAGAAATGTAATATTTGCGTGCATGTTTGTTTCATAACTTTTTGAAATATATTTATAGCTTTTACTACCCAAAAAATGTAAAGGTCATTGTCATTGTGTCATATGCATGTCCTGAGCACTGCCCTTAAAACTGGTGATAAGTGGTCTGACCATTCCGATGTTTAGTGTTGTACATCCTGTCCAGTTCTGATGTACTTCCTGTTTGGGTTGCTCGATCACAGAAAGACGTGACGACTGGCCTTTTTGGCCGCAGCAGTAATGACCTTTATCCACTGATGGCCATTCAAAAACTTGCAGTTTATTCTGAGACGACATGAACTTTGCTGATATTTCGTTTTACAATAAAAAAACAATGAGCCGTTTTATCGTAGGGTAAAAGAGTGAAATGGACTTTTTCCAAGGAATGCACCAATATGATACAATACTAATTTTAACATTTTCTAAATGTTTTTATTTTGCCACTTACCTGATTTTGTCATCAGATTTTACTTTAGAGTTAAGTTTTAAAAAGGGTACAAAAGCTTTTTTACTCTTCTAGCAATACCCATAAACATAACACTGTCCATAAATATTCCCCTGCCATTCCGTGTTTCATAAATCCATGCACGGGGGAGCTGAAATAAGGAAATAAAACGTGATCTTTAAGATTAGCGTTATTTGTGTAGTTTATATCACTTTCCCTTTTGACCTGTTAATGAGATCGACCAGTGGCTGCCTTACAGTCGTCTACTCAGTCGCGCTTAATGTAATGAGCACCCCCATGTTGGGCAATTCCATGGAAATGTCAATTCTTAAAATAATTATTTTTTATTACATTTTAATACAAAAGATATAGATTATTACAAATGCATACAATGCATATGTTGGGCAATTCCATGTAAATTTCAACCAAATCATGGAAAAATAAAAATTTTAACCAAAGGAACAAAACCTCATTCCCTAAATAGGGAGCAAGGGAGCATCCTATAGCTCTCGTATAACTGTTCTGAGACCAGTGCAGACAGACAGCACACTGGAGGTTAAGTCATGCACTAAATAGGGAGCAAGGGAGCATCCTATAGCTCTCCTATAACTGTTCTGAGAGCAGTGCAGACAGACAGCACACTGGAGGTTAAGTCATGCACTAAATAGGGAGCAAGGGAGCATCCTATAGCTCTCGTATAACTGTTCTGAGACCAGTGCAGACAGACAGCACACTGGAGGTTAAGTAATGCACTAAATAGGGAGCAAGGGAGCATCCTATAGCTCTCCTATAACTGTTCTGAGACCAGTGCAGACAGACAGCACACTGGAGGTTAAGTAATGCACTAAATAGGGAGCAAGGGACCATCCTATAGCTCTCCTATAACTGTTCTGAGACCAGTGCAGACAGACAGCACACTGGAGGTTAAGTCATGCACTAAATAGGGAGCAAGGGAGCATCCTATAGCTCTCCTATAACTGTTCTGAGACCAGTGCAGACAGACAGCACACTGGAGGTTAAGTCATGCACTAAATAGGGAGCAAGGGAGCATCCTATAGCTCTCCTATAACTGTTCTGAGACCAGTGCAGACAGACAGCACACTGGAGGTTAAGTAATGCACTAAATAGGGAGCAAGGGAGCATCCTATAGCTCTCCTATAACTGTTCTGAGACCAGTGCAGACAGACAGCACACTGGAGGTTAAATCATTCACTAAATAGTGAGCAAGGGAGCATACTATAGCTCTACTATAACTGTTCTGAGACCAGTGCAGATAGACAGCACACTGGAGGTTAAGTCATGCACTAAATAGGGAGCAAGTGAGCATCCTATAGCTCTCATATAACTGTTCTGATACCAGTGCAGACAGACAGCACACTGGAGGTTAAGTAATGCACTAAATAGGGAGCAAGGGAGCATCCTATAGCTCTCCTATAACTGTTCTGAGACCAGTGCAGACAGACAGCACACTGGAGGTTAAATCATTCAATAAATAGGGAGCAAGGGAGCATCCTATAGCTCTACTATAACCGTTCTGAGACCAGTGCAGATAGACAGCACACTGGAGGTTAAGTAATGCACTAAATAGGGAGCAAGGGAGCATCCTATAGCTCTCCTATAACTGTTCTGAGACCAGTGCAGACAGACAGCACACTGGAGGTTAAGTAATGCACTAAATAGGGAGCAAGGGAGCATCCTATAGCTCTACTATAACTGTTCTGAGACCAGTGCAGATAGACAGTACACTGGAGGTTAAGTAATGCACTAAATAGGGAGCAAGGGAGCATCCTATAGCTCTCGTATAACTGTTCTGAGACCAGTGCAGACAGACAGCACACTGGAGGTTAAGTAATGCACTAAATAGGGAGCAAGGGAGCATCCTATATCTCTCTATGCAGTTAAGTGCGTTCACTCCTAAAGTCTGATCAAAAGTTCAGTTTCAGGCTGCAGATGATGTTTGGATCAACATGTTTGACACACATGGGACGATGATCATCAGTAAATAGATTCGCCATTTATAATGTGTCATTTTATTTTAACATGATTGACAGTGATTGGACAATGCTGGACGTTGCTCCAGACCGCTAGAGGGCGCCGCCTGCTCACACAGATCTGACTGGAGTGCTGAATGCTGAAACACAGATTTTAAGGTTTAGTAATCGCACAAGTCCATATTGCAATTTCAATCATAATACAGTCAATCATCCAGCATTAATGATTGCATTTGAATTCATAGAGTTTTGTTTACAAAGTTTGATATTACATTCTAAATAAGCGATAGTTTTTTCATATTGGCGTTTTCATGCTTAAAACTGATATGCCAAAGGTTTTAATCTGGTCAATAATTGGCCAATAAATATCGCCAACCGATATATCAGTGCATCCCAAATTTTTTAACATCTACGTTTGTGTTCCGTATAAGAAAGCGAGCTATTTAGGTTTGGATTGACATCAGGGTGAGTAAATAATTACAGCATTTTCAATTTTTGGTCGAACTATTCTTTTAAAATAAACGCAAACTTTCTGTTCGTTCCAACGCACAAAGAGCAGACATGAATGATGAACAAAGAGTAAAACTGATACTTTATTGAAGGCCAATCATATCCGAGCAGCTTTAACCTTATTATGGCATTAACATTAATAAAGAGATACATAGGAAGAAAAGTCCAACAGATTTTCAGCTCGACCTCTTCACCCCCCAAAGACAAATACAAACTAACCTTGTGTATGAAAACTCAAATCATCATTAATCTACTGTGGACATAATGGAGGGCGGCTATACTTGTTTATGAGATAATTACATTAACGATTCGTTTAAGTGCCAAGGCAAATTCTCACGAGAGACCTTGTGCTGCTTGTAGCTCATTATGAAGGAAGCATCGGACGTGGAACAATAAGAAGATAAGAGGTGGTTTGTTTCGTCTAACTTTAGATCATTTCTCAAAGACAGCTGGAGTCGAGCGGCGTCTCACCTCATGATGTAAACGAGTTTATTCGGAAAGATGCTTCACACAAACGCATTAACCGTCTTCTGAGGTATTGATATGATAAAAGCCCCTATTTCCATGATATTTAGCCCTCAGCATGATCTAAAACCTGTAAAACTTCTAAAAGGGATAGCTTTTAAAAAAACATTTAAAACCTTCGTGGAACACCAAGAGCCGGACGTGTCCTCAGAATGAACCCGTACATAAGTGTCCCAAATTTGGTGATGATATCTCATTCTGTTCAAGAGTTATAACTGTTATAGTAAAATAGGCCACACCCACTACGTGCATTTTGGCATAACTTTGCGACGATGAATCGAAAGTTAAAACCTATTTTGATCATTATTGAATCCTTGGTTTGTGTGGACTTGAGGATATGTCCCAGTCCAGGCCTTCTAGCTGGCCTTGAGTGACACATCACACTTTAAGGTATGTCATTTGAAGGCAAAGGCCGCGAGATGCTAACCAATCAGCCATCATCATTGCCACATCACCCTTGAGAAAGGGATCCTGATGGATTTAAAAACCGGAGATGTCCTGCACGATCGTGCGATTGATGTTATCATATACAGCCATTTACATGCATGAAAAACACGTAAGCACCTCCCAGTGGCCAATCCTTTTAACATTCTTCACAGTCCTCTTGTATTAAGAGACAAATAGGCCTACCACGTTTCGTTCCTTATTTCATTTCGAGTCGGACTTCCATAACTTGTGAATCACCATTCGATTGTTTCATCAACCGCTCCGACTGATGTATATGTCGTTTTGCTTCTCTAAAAAGGGGCAGTTTGTAAAAGTCATTGGTTAGGGAACCACACGAGTAATGCTTTATGTTTTGATGCACTAAATCGGAGTCATTAATTCGAGAGTCAGAATACACGGGGCACGCTGTACATTCAGTTTCTGGCCATCGCTGCAGGATAAACCGTCCCGAGTGTTTTACTACCGTACAGTTTGGGTTTCCAACTCTATTGAAGATACAACAGCCAACTTCAGCGCGTTTAAAGTGTTGACGATTGTTTGCGAAGTGTCGATCGGCCTTTCGGTTTCATTGCATCTTTTGTCCATGCAAAGTGAATGGTGACTGAGAATGAACATTTGCACGGAAGAGAAGCCATGTGAGTTTGGAATGACATGAGACACTTTTAAGTGAACTGACCTTTAACCTCAGCATTAATTAACTCTTTCTGTTTGAGCTTGAAAGCTGTAATGCACAGAGGGAGTTTGATTGAATATAAACATACATCTGAATCAGATTTGATCCCAGCCGTAGACGCACAGACCATCATGCAATCTGTCTTTTTAAAAATACATTTACCACAACGTGTTTTTGAAAGTTTCTTGCACGTTCTTTGAGATTCAGTGTGAAGTCTCTTATATGTAAATTGTTGGAGCTTTTTTTAGCGTCCTGAAACAGACGTGAGTGGCATAAATGAAACTCTCTCTATTCCCCGGATGTAAATCTGAACACGATCTCAAACTTTCATACGACTCTTATCAATATTGCATTTTAATGAATGATTTACAGATCAAACAGACAGCTGGCTGCTGTAGAGAAGCGGATCGATGTGGAGGAAATTACACACGGCGGTCACGTTGCCGGTTGAATCCTGGCTTTATGTCTGCAAGATTTATTAAATGTGTTAAATTTTGATTACTTGCCTAAAATAGCTCAACTAGTATTAGAAAGGCTGATATTTTGGTGTCATGCCAAAATGACTTTCATAGAAACTGTACAGAAAGTAAATGCCATGGGATCAAATTCCCATGCATAAAAGTATGTACTTCAGTGGTGATGGGACAGCACATGGGGCAGTAGACAGTACTGTACTATTAGGACATCCCCATGGACCCCTATGTCACATGATGTTTGTTTAAACAACATTGTGTAAGCATTAAATCCCATTATTACTTCAGCAAAAGAAAAGCACTATGTAGTATACACTATATATACTGTAGCACACTAGTTGTATTCTGTAGCTCAGGTTGCTAGGGAGGTTAGAGTCACATTGGGTAACCTCCTAATGTGGTGAGTTGTGCATGAATGCTGCGGAGAATAGCGTGAAGCCTCCACACGCGCTACGTCTCCATGGTAACGCGCTCAACAAGCCACGTGCTGGGCTGGACTGGGAAGAGAAATCGGCTCAGGATTTTACATGCATATCGCGGTGCCATTTTGTGGTCCGTTCTGCATAACGCAGCGGGTCATTTTAGCTTATCGCAGCCCATTCGGTCCATTTCGCGGCCGACCCACCGGCTCACTCGGTTCTCCCGATGGCCAGTCCGCCCCTGATCGGCCCCAAAGTGCGTCAGCCCACCAGGAAAATGCCCGGTATGCCAGATTACCAGTCCAGCCCTGGTCACGTGATAAAATGCGTGGATTGACGGTCTCAGACGCGGAGGCAACTGAGATTCGTCCTCCACCACCCGGATTGAGGCCAGTCACTACACCACCACGAGGACTTCGAGCGCATTGGGAATTGGCTGTTACAAATTGGGGAGAAAATCACAAAAAGCAGGATTGGTTTTAAACACGTGTGCAACTGAAAAATGAGTAGCTGGTGTGCACTAATAAAGACATATTTGGTGTGCTTTGAACTTCAAGTGAAATACTGTAATACTGTATGTTCATGACATCTCTGCCAGCAAATGCCACCCAAAAAGGGGTTCTGGTACCACAAATTCAAAGTTGGCTTAAACTGAGTTAGTGTGAACAATCACTGATCTTTCAACTCATGTCATGACTACAACAATTACATTAATAACACTTAACCTGAAGTTCATCAACCTAGAAAGATAGTCCCACTGATTTAGACTTTATAGCTCCAAAAACATCCATTTCTACAGCTGAATTAATGTAATGAACTGGTTATATAAATGAACCGGTAATAATTAATGATTCATTTTTATTAAGAGTTGGGAACTGCAATTCATTTTAGTGAGTCAGTTCATTTGGACAGTTCACGTAAATGAACCGCTGATTCACTTGAGCCCTGCACAGCCTTAAAGAGACATTGCCATTTTTTGAAGCAGAATATTTGAGCTAATAGTTTTATACATTTATATTAAGAATAAAGTCATGTCCAATTTATTGTTGTCACCCCTATTCATTTAACCCTTTTGAAATGAACCATGGTTAAGTTTTGTGGAAACAGTAGTTTACTACAAATACCATGGTTAAATTATATTATGGAAGTTGACATTAAAATCATTAAAACGGTCTTTAAATAGCTTCAATGTAGTTTTTGTAAGTTTAACTACTTTGTTAGGAGTTGCTTGACAAACTGCAGTTTCAAAGTCGCTTCTTTAACTCTGGACAAACTGTATATAGACGTGAAGATTAATAGTCTGGAATATTCCATTAAGTGGAACGTATTTCACAGCTATTAGCATGTACATTGTGTTCTCTGTCATTCTTAAGAACTGATGCTACACGGCACTAATGGAAGCAGATGGTAATATTTTAATAGTCATCGTTTGAGTCATCAATCTGTGTGTCACTCAAAGTAGGCGTGAAGAACTTTGTCACAAATGTCTTTGCACTGCATGAAACAATGACACTTTTTAATCTCCTCTGCTGTCGTTAAAGGGATAGCTCACTCAGAAATGCCAATGTAGTTCCAAACCCGTGTGACTTAGAATGAGATGTTAGGCAGAACGATAGCCTCGGTCACCATTTACGTTCATTGCATCAGTTCAATGAATGTGGATGGTGACTGAGGTGAACATCGAGTTTTGTGTTCCGTGGAAGATATTAAACCACACAGGTTTGAAACGACGTCATTTTTGGCCGAATCTTTAATGCTAAAATTCACATGTGAGTTGAGCTCAACAGAAGGCTTCATTTTTGTGATTTGGACGTTGTTTTAGTCATGCGATCATGAGCGATTTAAGACCCTCTTTGACAGATATTCATCAAAGACACCAGTGAGGTGGACTATAGTGTATCACCATGGCAACCAGAGTGTTTGGTACAATGAAACCCGACTGGCACAGATGCATTGGCGCTGATCCCTTTATCTAATACAGTGCTTTAGAGGGGCGTTCACACATACAGTGATTTCAAGGTTGCTGAGTGATTGTTTTATTAGCGTTAGTAGTCTGAAGTTAATCAAAGAGTGCAGAACACTTTCTTGCTGCTACATTTGAACATTCTGGAGGGAAAGTGTTTTATATAAACCGCAACAGTGCTCAATCATGTCATGAATACAATGCCGACAATTTCTTGCATGGTCATTATTTTTTTATTATATCAGTGTAGGTGTTTTTGTTCATGCAATGCAAGTCTATGGGGTCCAAAAAGGACATTAAGGCTACATAAATGTAATCCGTACGACACAAGTGGTTTAATCCAAGTCTTCTGAAGTGATACGATCACTTTGGGTGAGAAACAGATACAAGTTTATGACCTTTGATGACATCCGGACCAAACACTTTGCATGTGGGACTTGGTTGCCAGGTCCTCAATCCCGGTATCAAAAAAGTGAGTGTGAGGGTATGGGAGAGATGCTAAAAATAAGTACAAAAATCTGATTTATAGATTTACAAAAATATCGACATAATATCTTATGTAAAGCCACAGTTGATGCCCGGGTCAAAAATCACCCGAATGCAATAGGAGGGTTAAGATACTAAAAACATAGTTTTCAAACAAAAGCATATTAGCGTGGAAGTGGCCTTAAAAATAAGACTTCTGAGAAACCTGAAATACGTTGTGTGAGCTTCTCTTATGAACGCACCTAAGAGACGGCAGATCACACGATTTATAATGGAAAAAGGTTATTATATTTTGGTCTTTTTTTAACCAAAAACTGATCGTATCGCTTCAGAAGACATGGATTATACCACTCAAGTTGAACGGACTACCTTTATGATACTTTTATGTTTTTATTTGAGCTTGAAAGTTTTGGACAACATTGACGTAATGGACAAATATCACCTCATACATTATTACAAATATTTATTACATTCCACAGATGAAAGTAATACAACTTATGGAAGCCATAGAGTGCCAAGTAAGAAACGTTTAAGAAATAAATTATCAATCTATTAATTTGAAAATAAAAATGTAAATAAATAAACCAATTTATAAATGGACAATAAATAGTTACATTTACATGTTTATTTAATTCATGTTAGAAAATTTTATTATATTTAACAGTAAAATTGTGCATTCATAAATAATGTATTTAAGACTTTAAGCTCTGAAGGTGTTTTTAAAGATTTCCGGTTTCAGTGGCGTACCCGAAATAATAAGGCTTATAACTTGACAATAAAAAAAACAAGGAGGGTCGAGTGCTTGGTGACATTTTGAGACTCTCAGCCCAAGAAACTGTTGAAAATCACAAAACAATTAAGGCAAAAATGTACTTTTTTCCCTTATTTTTCTGATTTGACATTATATAATTCTAAGGTGGCTCAGAAAACTGTTTTTGTTTTGTTCCCAATAATGTCAACTGTCTCTAAGAAAATGTTTGTGTTGATACGACAAAGCGATCAAAAGTTCCAACATTACAAATATAATTGATCATAGTGTCCAAAAACATCTCCAAACAAATAAAAGATAATAATTGTACATAAGAACTAATTACACATGCAAACACAACAATAACTAAAGGTTTGCATAGCATGCAGACATGATTTTAGTCATGAGATTTCACAGAGTGAGTTTCATTCTGTGTCATTTGAGTCATCATTGAGTGTGTGTCATGTATTTGGCGCCATCTCCTGGTGGTCATATGTAACATTGTGCTTCATGTGGATTATCTAATGATCAATACATCTGATTATCTTGTGTGTGGACTCGTTTGAAAGATAATCACCTCATTCAGTTTCATTCTGTGTCATTTGAGTCATCATTGAGTCTGTGTCATGTATTTGGCGCCATCTCCTGGTGGTCATATGTAACATTGTGCTTCATGTGGATTATCTAATGATCAATACATCTGATTATCTTGTGTGTGGACTCGTTTGAAAGATAATCACCTCATTCAGTTTCATTCTGTGTCATTTGAGTCATCATTGAGTCTGTGTCATGTATTTGGCGCCATCTCCTGGTGGTCATATGTAACATTGTGCTTCATGTGGATTATCTAATGATCTATACATCTGATTATCTTGTGTGTGGACTAGTTTCAAAGATAATCACTGACTCTAATTAATGATTTTATGTTCAGTTTATATTTTGTGAAGTTATAAGCAAAAACGTGGCATATAAGCAACACCAACATAATTGTGAAACACATATACTTATCTATTACTCGCTATATTTTTATCTGTGAATAAAACAAATAGTCTGGTTGTATTTTACTCTTTGAGAGCTTTCCAACAACATATGACACATGACTAATAGATAATCAGCAAAAATATGTACAAAACACATTTTATTTAATAAATGATCAAAATGCAACACAATTTCAAAGCACTTGTTCAGTTTTGGTGCATTATAAAGTAGAGCTTCAAAACTTTCAAAAGACACCTATTCTGTGTTGGTCAAGACACATTTTAATATTTTGACAATTGTTTATTTTCTCACGGGTCTGTCGGTGGGCATATCCAAACTTAAAGGTTTAAGTCATGTTTAAAATGCAAATAAATGTAACAATAACAGCACATTAATAAGTCATTTTTAAATGCACCTTTTAAATTGCGTTTTAAAAAAATCTTTTTTGGGGGGGGGGGGGGGGGGGGGTATTTTTCATTTTACTCTGTCTTTTCTTTATACATTTGACATTCAAGTTTAAAAATGCCATTGGACAGTTGACTCGAGGGATTAACCAATTAAGTTTTGTCTCAGTTTTAGGACACACCCCCTCTCTCAATTGCCACTTGAAGTAGATGTAAGCTGGCCCGTCATTGGACGGCTGTTGATGTTTACACAACTGGAATTTTTTTAGCATTTTTTGCAAAATTGCATTTTAAACATAGATTAAATACTTTAATTATTATGCACAAATTTATAGTTAAGTATAATCACATTTTCAATTTAAATGTGTCTTTATTTGACCATTTATTAATTGATTTATTTATTCACATTTTTATTTTTGTATTATTAATAGGTTGATTTATTTATTTCTTCATTCTTTTTTAATTGGCACTCCACGGCTTCCATATTGGATGGGATAAAGGTGATTTTTGGATTAACTATTGCTTTAACTCCTCCACTACACTTGATTACGAGAGCTCCAGTCTCTTCACTCCCATTGGTTGTTGTCTTATTGCTTCGCTGCTCATTTGCATAAAGTTAAACTTTACTCAACTGAGTCATGTCACTTTGTTGCCCACGTTGCATTGCCAACAGTCGCTGTCGCTCATGTCCTTGGAAATCGCCATATCGCTTTATTTGTGAATGCCCCTTAGTGCTGTTGGGAAGCTAACTAAGAGGTAGTTTAGTGTAGTCAGAGTTTGGCAAACAGAATGAGCTCTGGTGCATAATACACAGACGGTTGATGAATGGTCTGTGGTCCGTCTGAGACTAACCAGAGGAAACCCAGACAGTGAGAGTGTTTTGTGTAGTTTTTTGATCACTGTGTAGAATGAAACAGAACTGCGTGAAAGAAAAGACTCAGCTGTGCCAGACGTCTGCTTCATTCTTGTGTATTAGTTCTGCATCACTGACACACACACACACACACCCACACACACACACACACACACACACACGTGTCCATATGTGAACATGTACACAAACATCAACACAAGGTGTGACCATAATATTAAATAAAAACGTAATTTAAATTATAATATAAATAAAGTTGTCATTTATTTTGTACACCTTGGTAGTATTTGTTATACTGGTTTTAATATATGATGTAGGGATGGGCGGATTGATCCTAAAGTAGCAATACTTCCAATACTGATGTTGTATAAAAATCTTAGTCCAAAAAAAATTTTTTTTTAACAAGTTATTTTATTGTTTTGCTACCATGACAATAAATTCATATAATATTCTTCGAAGTGGAAAAAAAGGATTATTTTAGAAAATAGTTTTGTATCTTAGGAACTATTTCTCCTTCCACTCATCTTAAAGGAATATTCCGGTTACAATACAAGTTCAGCTCAATCGACAGCGTTTGTAGCATAATGTTGATCACCACAAAAATGTAGTTAGTCTCGTTCCTCCTTTTCTTTAATAAAAGCGCAAATGTGTGTTCCAGTGAGACACTTATAACACTAAATTAAATTAAAATAAGTGATATCGTTCATCGTATGCTGATTTAAATCAAACAATTATTGGATTATAATCGTCTTTCACTGAAATAAAGTAGAAAAAACTGCTTTACAGTCATGACAATCACCTACGTGAATAATGAGGACTTATAGATAAAGATTGCCTAAACAAACTGAAACTATCTTAAAAAAGTTTGAATGTTCCACTTCTGCACTATTCTATGCCATTTTGTAGTACGAGTAATACGTTTACACTGAAAATGCAGCAAAAAGAAGTGCACTACGAGTACCGAATGATGCACTTTATCAACTGTTGAAACAGAGTGTGACAATTTGGAAACTTCGTGCACTCAAGCTGTTTCCCAAATGACACACTATACTATACTATAATATACTATACACATACTATAAACACTATAATATACACATACTATACTATACACACTATACTATACTATACTATACACACTATACTATATTATACACATACTATACTATACTATAATATACACATACTATACTATACACATACTATAAATACTATACTATACTATAATATACACATACTATACTATACACATACTATAAATACTATACTATACTATAATATACACATACTATACTATACACACTATACTATATTATACACATACTATACTATAATATACTATACTATACACATACTATACTATAATATACTATACTATACACATACTATACTATACTATAATATACTATACTATACACATACTATACTATACTATAATATACTATACACATACTATACTATACTATAATATACACATATTATACTATACTATAATATACACATACTATACTATACACATACTATAAATACTATACTATACTATAATATACACATACTATACTATACACACTATACTATATTATACACATACTATACTATACTATAATATACTATACTATACACATACTATACTATAATATACTATACTATACACATACTATACTATAATATAACATACTATACTATACACATACTATACTATACTATACTATACACATACTATAATATACTATACTATACACATACTATACTATACTATAATATACACATACTATACTATACTATAATATACACATACTATACTATACACATACTATAAATACTATACTATAATATACACATACTATACTATACACATACTATAAATACTATACTATAATATACACATATTATACTATACACACTATACTATATTATACACATACTATACTATAATATACTATACACATACTATAAACACTATACTATACTATAATATATACATACTATACTATACACACTATACTATACTATACACACTATACTATATTATACACATACTATACTATACTATACACACTATACTATACACATACTATACACACTATACTATATTATACATATACTATACTATACACATACTAAACTATACACACACTATACTAATATACTATACACATTACACACTATACTATACTATAATATACACATACTATACTATACACTACTATACTATACACACTATACTATATTATACACATACTATACTATACTATAATATACTATACTATACACATACTATACTATACTATAATATACTATACTATACTATACTATAATATACTATACACATACTATAAACACTATACTATACTATAATATACACATACTATAAATACTATACTATACTATAATATACACATACTATACTATACACACTATACACATACTATACTATACTATAATATACTATACTATACTATAATATACTATACACATACTATAAACACTATACTATACTATAATATATACATACTATACTATACACACTATACTATATTATACACATACTATACTATACTATACTATACACATACTATACTATACTATAATATACTATACACATACTATAATATACTATACTATACACATACTATACTATAATATACTATACTATACTATACTATAATATACACATACTATAAATACTATACTATAATATACACATACTATACTATACACATACTATAAATACTATACTATACTATAATATACACATACTATACTATACTATAATATACTATACTATACACATACTATACTATAATATACTATACTATACACATACTATACTATACACATACTATACTATACTATAATATACTATACACATACTATAAACACTATACTATACTATAATATATACATACTATACTATACACACTATACTATATTATACACATACTATACTATACTATACTATACACACACTATACTATACTATAATATACTATACACATTACACACTATACTATACTATA
Organism: Moxostoma hubbsi; assembly: GCA_032164185.1. Lineage (NCBI taxonomy): Eukaryota > Metazoa > Chordata > Actinopteri > Cypriniformes > Catostomidae > Moxostoma > Moxostoma hubbsi. Next base: position 49,715,777 of record JAVLUX010000009.1, on the reverse strand, counting down.
ATATACACATACTATACTATACACTACTATACTATACACACTATACTATATTATACACATACTATACTATAATATACACACTATACTATACTATGATATACACACACACTATACTATACACATACTATACTATACACACAATACTATAATATACTATACTATACACATACTAAACTATACACACACTATACTATACTATACACACTATACTATACACACACACTATACTATACACATGCTATACTATACACACTATACTATAAGATACTATACTATACACATACTATACTATACACACACTATACTATAATATACTATACACAATATACTATACTATACACACTATACTATAATATACACTATACACACACTATACTATGCTATACTATACACACTATAATATACACACACACACTATACTATACACACTCTATTCTTTACTATACACACTATAATATACTATACACAATATAATTTACTATACTATACACACGCTATACTGTAATATACTATACTATACACATACTATACTATAATATACTATACACATACTATACACACTATACTATACTATAATATACACATACTATACTATTCACACTATACTATACTATACACACTATACTATAATATGCTATACTATACACACACTAAACTATACACACACTATACTATACTATAATACACTATACTATACTATACACATACTATACTATACTATAATATACTATACAAATACTATACTATAATATATACATACTATACTATACACACTATACTATACACACTATACTATAATATACACACACTATACTATACACACACTATTCTACATTATACTATACATACACTATACTATACTATAAACACTATACTATACACACACCATAATATACTATACTATACTATACTATACACACTATACTATAATATACACACACTATACTACAGTATACTATACACACTATACTATAATATACACACACTATACTACAGTATACTATACATACACTATACTATAAACACTACTATACACACACCATTTTATACTATACTATAGACATGCTATCCATCAGCTGTTAAACAGTAAAAGTTTTAGTGTAGTAAAAAAAAACTTTCAATGTTCCATTTGGGACGATATAACACTTTGAAAATTCACACACTGCATGGCTGAGAGCATAGTATATTTTTTCAGTGCATAGTGTATAGTGTGCTGTTTGGGACATGGCTAATGTAAGTCTATCCATCTTCTTCCTGAGCGTGGAAGTGTTCCACGATTGATGCCTGTTATCAGTTTTCGGTCTCTAGCGTTTTTTATCGCTTCTGCATTTGTTTTGAGTGATCATGTGATGTTTAGAGTATTACATTTGTAAAAATTCTCTAAAAGGTTGTGAAAGTTTAAGGAGTGGGTGGATGACGTAAAGCTATGTACCAAAGTGATTTACATTGATATATATACTGTAAAAAGTCTAATTTGGTAAATACTTTCATATAGAGCTTTATGAGTCAGCTAAGACTCTGTCATTTCAAAATAGGAGTCCCCCGTGGACTTGTTAAAAGTTGAAAATCCCCCGTAATGCACAACATTTTAATTTTCTAGTTATTATTGAGATTTTGGTTGCATAATAAACTGCTTTTGGGATTTTATTCATTTTGGACTCTTGTAGCCTCTATGTCTGTACCCATCATAGTAAGGAAAGACTGATCTTTTTTTTATATAATTCTTTTAATTTTTTTTTTTTTTTTTTTTTAACCTTTATTTAACCAGGAGAATCCCATTGAGATTAAAAACCTCTTTTACAAGGGTGACCTGGCCAAGACAGGCAGCAGTACAAACACATAGGTACAGACGATAAACACAAAAGATTAATAACTAACATTTCATATAATCATTTAAAATAATTTTACAGTCTAAGAGCATTTACATATTAAGGCATCTGCCTCTAAATTTTTCATTTTGGATTTAAATGCATTTAGCGAGATGAATTCAATGAGTTTCAAATCCTTTTGCAACATATTCCATGACGAAGGTGCAGAATACAGAAATGCCTTCTTTCCCGTTTCCGTACGGGCCTTTGGCACAGAAAGCATAAAGAAGTCCTGAGAACGCAAAGAGTGTCGCCCATTTCTTTTCTGTATGATATGATCGCATAGATAGCTTGGCAGCAGACCAAGAATTGCCTTATATATAAAAGTGTACCAATGACTTAGCCTTCGGGTGACTAAAGGAGGCCATCCAACTCCAATCAATTTAAATTGATTTTAAAAAAATAAAAAATCGGCCAACTAATCAGTTATTTGCCTTGTCCCACCACCTTAGATATCGTTATTGGCAAAATCCACTATTAGTCCACCTCTACTTTAACTATTTAAGCTCGGATAGTCCAGTGAGGAAAAACAAATCATCAAACTATTAAAAACTACAGTCTTGACCAACACAAAATATGTATAGTTTTAAAGTTTAGAAGCTCTACTTTATAATGCATGTGGCATTATGACCAAAACTGAACAAGTGCTTTGAAATTTGCAGACAAATCAGAAGTGTTGCGTTTTGGAACTTTATAAAAGAAAAATGTTGCACTGTACATTTAATTGCAATCAGTAAAAACATCAAACTGATCAAATATTCATGTGTCATATGTTGTTGGAAAGATCTCAAAGAGAAAAATACAACCAGACTATTTGTTTTACTCACAGACTGAAATATAGCGAGTAACAGCTAAATATATGTCTTTGACAATTATGTTAGTGTTGCTTATATGCCTCGTTTTCACTTATAAATTCATGAAAAATAAACAGAACATATAATATCACATATCATTATTTAGAGTCAGTGATTATCTTTCAAATGAGTCCACACACAAGATAATCAGATGTATAGATCATTAGATAATCCACATGAAGCACAATGTTACATATGACCACCAGGAGATGGCGCCAAATACATGACACAGACTCAATGATGACTCAAATGACACAGAATGAAACTGAATGAGATGATTATCTTTCAAACGAGTCCACACACAAGATAATCAGATGTATAGATCATTAGATAATCCACATGAAGCACAATGTTACATATGACCACCAGGAGATGGCGCCAAATACATGACACAGACTCAATGATGACTCAAATGACACAGAATGAAACTCATTCTGTGAAATCTCATTACTAACTACAGGGCGCCATGATGATGATTCTAATCACCGCTGGACTGTTTTTTAAGATTTCCTGTTTCAGTGGCATACCCAAAATTAAAGGCTTAAAACTCGACACAAATTAACAAGGAGGGTCAAGTGTTTGGTATCATTGCAAAGACAACTTCTCAAAGGTTTTAATGATTATGATTATCATAAGAAACTGCTGAAATATTTTTTTTTTTCTGATTTGACATTATACTGTCAGAACAGTCTGAAGGTCTGTAAATTTGGTGGATGAAGCTTGAAACCAGTGGGATGAGTTAAAATAAGACTTTTCGGTCTTGTTTTAAGGATTATAAGAAAAATAAATAAATAAATAAAACATGTCTTTGGCAAGCCAACACTATTACAAAAATTGTACATATTGCAATGAGAATTTTTGTGCTTAATGTCAAAATAGAAAAAAGGTCCTTAAAATAGGCTTTTTATTTGTATTATCCCCCCCAAAAATGTTTGCTTCTGATTTTTGAAGTGTGACCTATATATGTTTTCATTAGAGATTCACCTAAAAACACTCTTTCAAGCATCTTTTACGTCATCAGTTCTCAGCTCCATGCGAGAAAAACAACATTCGCTTGCAAAATAACAAGCAAAGAAATGTACCGTCTTCGTCTCTTGAGTAACTCGCTGACTTGAACATCCTGTAAACCCAAACACACACACACACACACACACACTGGAATACAGTCACCGACAGCAGCTTGAAAACATCACATTTCCATCTCGCGACACGTCCTCTTCACCTGTGCCAGCGCCACTCATCTACTCCCACGGGCAAACGTTGAGGGGAGGAGGGCAAAACAAAGACCTGAGTGCAGCCGTGACAGAGCTCCAGTTTAAAATAGCTCTTTTGAACACATTTCATGATTATAATTTAGAGAAAAACGCTGAATTATTCATTGTGATGCATCCAAATGCATGAAGTGGACAGATACGAATCAGAGCTCGATTTTGACTTCCATCATAAATTCATGACTCTCAGAGAAGAAACTGAGATGTAGATCAGTCACATGTTTCCCTCTGAACACATTAAAGACAGACGAATCTGTAGATGAACTCTCAACCTGAGTGTGTTTGGAGGGAAGACCTCAAAAGTCCACATGAAATCAACATTTGACCTATTTATTTTCTTAAAGGCATAGCTCACCAACATTCACAAGGAAAATTCTGTCATTGCTCACTCAACCATAATGTTGATCCAAACCTCTGTGGCTTTCTATCCTCCATGAAGCACAAAAGACGTTAAGCAGAATATTCACAATGCGGTGAGTGAAAATGTGGATATGACGTCATTGAGGAACTTTCTCCTGGGAGATTTATCGTATTAAAAAAAATGTGTTGACCAGCACTGATGCGTCAGAGAATATTCAAAATCTGCTTTTATCTATCGCTATATTGCGAAAAAAGTTTATGCTTAAACGTTAAAGTCTCTGTATACATAAGTCAGGCATATGAGAAATAATTTTTAAGCTTAGAATATTACATTTTCAGAGATAATCATCACTTCTGCATTTTTGTAAAATAACAAAATAAGGTCTTGAAACATTCGCGTTGAAAATTAGCGCCCCCTAGAGGTAATGTTGTGAAATATTTATATAAAAATAAAAGTACTTCACATAGCACCTAAATGGACAAGTCATATATCAAATGAAAGCTCTCATTTTCAGGAATGTGACTGTATAGTTTATTCTGTTGCACTAATTATACAGTTCAAAACATTTTCAAAAGAATCACAAAGTGAAATATGACATCTGTAAGTCATTAAATATAAATGTTTCTTTTGTGCACCGATAACTGCTGCTATAAGCCCCAAATAACTAAACTTTGTATCTGCTTTTACCTTAGGTAGTTTTCTAAAAAACTAGCCAGTTTTTTACTTGTCTGTGAGCTTGCTTGTGTGAATAATATAATGTTATATCTTAGATGTCCAGAATAAAATATGCCATGCAGAAGGAAAAGATTAAAAAACATTTAATCAGAAAAACATGTTATCGAAATGGGAGGATCTCAGCTTTCTAATGACACCTAGATTGAGCTTGTAGTCCACTCAGAGGCCGAGATATTCAATGAAACAATGAGGGTGTTGCTTGAACTGAACATTAGACTGAATGTCTATGGACGAGCACATCTGTGAGGGGTAAAATGTGTTAGAGTGCCACCTACAGTTCACATCTGCAGAAATATTTGTTAAAACTGGCACTTTTATATTAATTAAACACTACATTTGGTGATTTGGTAACAGTTCTCTAAGTCCTATGAAGAAGAATCAGAGATATTGCAACATATCAGAGTTTTGAATCACAATTCAAATTAAAAAGCGCTAAAATATCGTACCGTGACCTAGATATCGAAATAATATTGTACAACCATCCCCACTCATAAAGTGATCTAATCTGCGACTGCGATTCATTGCACAGCCCTCCATTTTGAGAGGAAATGTAAAACTATTTCAGCAAATATATTCCCTGTCCTCTAAGGGGCTCCGAATATTTGCCAAGCTGTAAATAAATGGTCAAGTCAACTGCATTGCATTGTGAAATACAGTTCCCAGCACAGTGATGAATATTGCACATTTTTGCAAATGGTATTTTATTGCATACAGAAAAATGTGAATAATGTGCACACTGTTTATAGTGTAATAAATAGTATCCCAGAAATAAATTTTGTTGTTCAGAGGTCACTCTTTTAAATCTTGAGAAACTCTGCAGTTCCTGTAGTTTACTTCCACTAACAGCTGTGATGCATGATTTTCCTTTATGCGATAATGCATGTTTACAGATGCATGCATGCATCTGCTTGCATGTGCGCAGGCTTTGAAGTGTAATCAGTTCACTTACACACCTGATAGACTGAAGTCTCTATTAGAATAAAGAGACGCCATCATTATTTACTCAAACTCGCTGTATTTAAAGTGTCTACATGTTTAAACATTTATGAGTGTTTATTCAGTGAAATAGCTTTGGGAGTCCTTGCATCTTTTGTTTGATTGGGTTGGACAAAAAAGAAAAGGGATGCCTTCTCACAATGCATATGACTTGAATAATAGAACAAAGTGAATGCTCTCATGATAGCAGCTGTTTCATTCTGGTTTTTTCCACACCTCGAGAGGCAGAACGAGCTTTATATCGACTTGCACTCAGGATCTGTTAGAATATGCATGCGTTAGTAGAGTTCCTAGATCTGAAATACACTCAAATAATAGTGCTTTGCATAAACTTGATTCAGTCGTGGACAGTGGTTTCACATGTTTGAAATTAGTTTTGATGTGATTGTAATCTACACAAACTCATTGTGTAGAAAGAACCTGGTTGAATTGGGTGAACCCAACAAAATTAGATGAACTGCTTTATGTACTAACTAGTGAAAGTGAATGTTAGCATGCTAAACACATGCTTCCTGGAAGCACTACAGAGTGTAGTTTAGTAACTATGTTATGGTTAGCACAGTATTTAAAATATACAAAATATTGTGAGTAATAGATAATTATATGTCTTTGACAATTATCTTGGTGTTGCTTATTTGCCGCATTTTTGCTTATATCTTTACAAAAAACAAACGGAACATATAATATCACATAATGTTATTCAGAGTCAGTGATTATCTTTCAATCGAGTCCACACACAAGATAATCAGATGTATACATCATTAGATAATCCACATGAAGCACAATGTTACATATGACCACCAGGAGATGGCGCCAAATACATGACACAGACTCAATGATGACTCAAATGGCACAGAATGAAACTGAATGAGATGATTATCTTTCAAACGAGTCCACACACAAGATAATCAGATGTATAGATCATTAGATAATCCACATGAAGCACAATGTTACATATGACCACCAGGAGATGGCGCCAAATACATGACACAGACTCAATGATGACTCAAATGACACAGAATGAAACTGAATGAGATGATTATCTTTCAATCGAGTCCACACACAAGATAATCAGATGTATAGATCATTAGATAATCCACATGAAGCACAATGTTACATATGACCACCAGGAGATGGCGCCAAATACATAACACAGACTCAATGATGACTCAAATGACACAGAATGAAACTCATTCTGTGAAATCTCATGACTAAAATCATGTCTGCATGCCATGCAAACCTTTAGTCATTGTTGTGTTTGCATGTGTAATTAGTTCTTATGTACAATTATTATCTTTTATTTGTTTGGAGATGTTTTTGGACACTATGATCAATTATTTTTGCAATGTTGTATCTTTTGATTGCTTTGTCGTATCAACACAAACATGTTTCTCGGTTACAGTTGACATGATTGGGAACAAAACAAACGTTTTTCAGAGCCAGCTTATTTACATCCAGAGATATATCATGATAAATCAGTAAAATATTTCAATATTAAAGTAAACTTATATATTTATAAATGTATTAATTTGTACATTTTTTGAGACATAACACTTGACACTATTTGTTTTTATTTTTGTGTATGCACTTGAAACAGAAAATCTTTAAAACACCCTCAGAGCTTAAAGGGTTAAACAATAACACATGTCCCCCTTTACATTCATCTTGCACAAAAACATCAAATAAAACAACATTTATTCTCCCTATGGAGTCCCATCAAAGCTAGCTGTGAAATGGAAACCCCCTGCCCAGTTTCATCAATGCTACAGTAACACCAAACAAAGTATTCATGCCGTCTCAACTTTGTTCTTGAATTGTGTTGTTTTAGTTTATTTTAATTAAGTAATTTGAACAAACAGCAAAAATTCTTGTAGGGTTGAGTGATGTGATATATACCGTGCTACAGAAGAAATGCGTCAAACGGAAGGTCCCCAATCGGCCTGATGGGGCGCGCGAGGGATAAAGGTGGCCGGTGACGATGGATCGAGAGGGAGAGATCAATCATGGATGTAGTGTTAGTGAGTGTTACTGAGTGATAGTGAGTGTTACTGAGTGATAGTGATAGTGAGTGTTAGTGAGTGTTAGTGAGTGTTAGTGAGTCATAGTAAGTGTTAGTGAGTGATAGTGAGTGTTACTGAGTGATAGTGATAGTGAGTGTTAGTGAGTCATAGTGAGTGTTAGTGAGTGATAGTGATAGTGAGTGTTAGTGAGTGTTAGTGAGTGTTAGTGAGTCATAGTAAGTGTTAGTGAGTGATAGTGAGTGTTACTGAGTGATAGTGATAGTGAGTGTTAGTGAGTCATAGTGAGTGTTAGTGAGTCATAGTGAGTGTTACTGAGTGATAGTGATAGTGAGTGTTAGTGAGTGTTAGTGAGTGTTAGTGAGTCATAGTAAGTGTTAGTGAGTGATAGTGAGTGTTACTGAGTGATAGTGATAGTGAGTGTTAGTGAGTCATAGTGAGTGTTAGTGAGTCATAGTGAGTGTTATTGAGTGAAAGTGAGTGTTAGTGAGTGTAAGTGAGTGATAGTGAGTGTTAGTGAGTCATAATGAGTGTTAGTGAGTGTTAGTGAGTCATAGTGTGTGTTAGTGAGTGATATTTGGTCATATTGAGTGTTAGTGAGTGAAAGTGAGTGTTAGTGATTCATAGTGAGTGATAGTGAGTGAAAGTGAGTGTTAGTGAATCAGTGAGTGTTAGTGAGTGATAGTGAGTGAAAGTGAGTTTTAGTGAGTCATAGTGAGTCATAGTGAGTGATAGTGAGTCATAGTGAGTGTTAGTGAGTGTTAGTGAGTCATAGTGAGTGTTAGTGAGTCATAGTGAGTGTTAGTGAGTGAAAGTGAGTGTAAGTGAGTGTAAGTGAGTGATAGTGAGTGAAAGTGAGTGATAGTGAGTGTTAGTGAGTGACCAAGTGTGTCAGTTAAGCAGAAACATTCAGATGTCTTTCACAATATTAATGGAGAATCTGCTGAGAACAACTTGTAATACATCAACACTCATCAACTCTGTTTGCTCAAAAATGCTAAAACTAGACGAGTTACAAACTTAATACTTAGTGTGAGGGTTTTGTACAAATCACTAACAAGTATAAGCAATAATAATGGTGATGTTTGACTTGGAAAACAGCTCAAATGAGCATATCCTCTTTGAACACTGTCAACTGTTTGCCATCTTGATAAATCTGAACTCTCTGAGTAAATTAACGTGTCTTTATGTATTGATCACTAGCGTTAGATGATCTTGTTGCTTTCAGTGCGTTAATAGTAAATATGTCATCTGCGATTAGCGGCCGTCCACTGCGACAGCATGTGGCCTTTTATATGGCCTGTGAGGAAAGCAGTGAATCAACGGATGAGGGATTAATTTTGAAATGTTAAAATTTTGTTGTCGTCTTGCATTGCAGTCGAGCAGAGAGCAGAACTCATGGAGAGAGACATGACTAAACAAAGTGGAAAAATCAGAATCTCTTTTCATCATACAGTGCAAGTGTCCACAAATTAAACCACACACTCAATCAGTCTTATTTCACACTGGCCCATAGATGTTGCAGTACTAAACCAGCAATGCAAATCTTCAATACAGAGCCACAAACTGACCAGCAAGCTTTTCAGCAGCCTTTGTTCCTGGAGTATATTCCCCAATCTCTTTTGAGACATTTACTTTTGAATCTGCAGTGCAAAACATACAGCACAACCAGTGTAGTCTGATTCCCGAACAACTGACTCTTATGAGCCAATTCTATTGAATCTACAGTATGAAACATTCAGAGCAACCAGTGTAGTCTGATTCCTAAACAAATTACTCTTATGGGCCGATTCTTTTGAATCTACAGCATCAAACATTCAGTGTAACTTGTGTGGTCACAAACAATATAGACAGAGATGCCATTTAAGGAATAATTAACTTATTCTAAAATTATTTTTAAAAATCTGTCATAATTTATTTACTCTAATGTCATTCAAAACTTACTTAATTTTTTCAAAGAGTGCAAAAATGCTCCATATTTAAATTATTTATTTTCTCACATATTAGTTTAGTGTTGTATTAGTTCGTAGTAAAATATAACTTTTTAAGGATTAGTTATTCACTGTCAAACACAATGTGGCAGTTTAATATATGGAATGGAGATTTTAAGTGAATAATGACTTAAATTTGGGTATTTTACTACACTGAAAACCCTAATAAGTTGATTGAACTCAATTGATTTGAGTAAACTCGTTCCCTCAATTTAATTGAGTAATGGGTTCTCCCAAAACGTGCATATTTAAGTTTACTTAACTTAGTGCTTATGTAGACTTGACTTAAATTGTTTAGTTCACCAAACTTGACGATTATTTAATGTACTTAAACAATAAAGTTCACTTAACTTAATGTTAATTTCAAGTGTACTTGTATACTTAAGTAAACTCAACATGAAAATTTAACTGAAATTAGAATTCTAAAATAATTTAGTTATTTTTGACTGTAAGCTTTGTGCACACTGCTCTTAAATAAAACAATGAACAACATATTAATCTTTTGAATCTTTATTGACCAAAATGTCAAATGGAAATGAGTCACACCCTGTACATAACTCTAAAGGTGGCAACAATGTCCAACATTAAGTAGTGCACTACTTAACAATTGTACAACTCTGATAACTTAAACATTACACTCAAGTCTCACATTTGTGTTAATGTACTGAACATGTAAACATTATGTTTACATTCTTTATATTTTACTTGTTTAAGGCTTTATGCAATCACAGCAAACAAAAATAAAACACACTGACCATAGTCAGTGTCTTTGACCAAATATTTGCACAATATTACAGTACAACTATACTGTAATTGAAATATTGTAGAGGTACCAACAATGGTAACAATATACTAAATTAACTACTGCACATTACAGAACTTTGAGCATTTAACAATTTAAACAATTTTTTCCTTCATAAATGGAAGAGTAAAAAACATTTTTTTTTTTTTTTTTTTTTTTAAACAAAAAGCTGGTTTGCCAGAGACTGCAATTTAGGCTTGAGAGAATTCTGTCCCATTGACATTAGCACACGCTGGATGAAATTAAACGTGTTGGCAAGTGATTTTGGGTAATTCAGGTCTAGTGCGTAGATCAGACCGAAGAGGAGACACATAGCCTGTGGGAGGTCCTGCATTTTTTCCATCACCACTTGACCTTCAAGTATTATTCCAATCGTAGAAGTTAAATGCAAGGAATTGAGGGGCTGGAGTTCAGTGTCCTCAAATAAGATGCCCACTGGCACATCAAGGATGGAGTTGCGATGATCAGACACCTAGTGAAAAAACAGGCATAAATAGAGCATTGCGATCAGGGATCAAATGTTAATCAATGCATGTTTATCAGAACGTGCACTAGATTTATTAAAAACACAAAGCACTAACCCTAATCCCAAATTATATAGACAAGTATGCATTTGACTTTATGAAAATGCACGTTTCCAGCAAAGACAATACTTATTTTTTTTAAGTATGCAGTATAAATGACATTGATTAATTTGAAGACTTGGCTACATTTGTATTTTAAAGGAATAGTTCACCCAAACATGAAAATGCACTCACTCTCAGGCCATTCAATATATAGAAGAGTTTTTTGTTTTTTTTTTTCATCTGAAAAGATTTGGAGAACTGTAGCATCACATCACTTGCTCACAAATTGATCCTCTGTAGCGAACAGGTGTTGTAAGTAAGAGTCCAAAGAGCGAATGTGTGGATTAATTGTGGATTATTGTGATGTTTTTATCAGCTGTTTGAACGAGCAACTGTTCGCTAAAGAGGATCAATTTGTGAGCAAGTGATGTAATGCTTAAGTTCTCCAAATCTTTTCAGATGAAGAAAAACTCATCTTCATCTTGAATAGTCTGAAGGTGAGAACATTTCCTGCAAATTTCCATTTTTGGGTTAACTATTGCTTTAAAATCAACATTATTTTCAAATGCTTGACAAATGCTTAGACTAATGGGAGCACAGGTGGTTCTTTTAATGTAAACAGGTTAAGAACAGATGCACTTACTAAACATGACTTGAAGAAAGAGTCATCATCATCTCCAAGCATGATAGGTAGTCCTCGAATCACAAGGGTTCGGACCTCCGTTGGCACAGCTGACTTTAGAGGAAAACACGAAATTCCATTAATGCCAGAACAACTAACAACAAATCAATGTATTTGAAGCACTTTTATGAGAATATATGATTAAATGCTGACAAAATTAAATGCTAAAGGGATAGTTCCCCCAAAATGAATTTTCTGTCATCATTTAGTCACCCTCAAGTTATTCCAAACCTGTATACATTTCTTTGCACAGCTGAATACAAAGGAAGAATATTTGTATCCAAGCAGTTTTGGGCCACCGTTGACTTCTACATGCTAAAAAGAAATACTAAGAACATCAATTGTACCCAAAACTGTTCAATTACACACATTTTTCAAAATATCTTCCTTTGTGTTCAGCATTAACAAAGAAATGTATACAGGTTTGGAACAACTTGAGGGTGAGTAAAAGTTATCCTTTAAGTTATCTTAAATAAGACAAAATTACTAACCTTTATTTGATTTAAAAAGTTAGCCAAGTACCGACCAGGAGTCCCCCTTTTGGCTTTAAAAAGGTCCATGAACCTTTGACTATATCTATCAAGGTTCTCGTAGAATTCCTGCTTTAGGTTTTTGCCAGTAATTCTGTTGAACTCCAAGCAGATCTGGGGGGAGACAAGGGCAGGTCACATAATCACATTAGCTTGCACATAGCGTGCTTTAAATAATTAGGAAATAAATGTAGAGGCTAAGAAATATTTTTAACATGTTAAAGGACCACTCAAAAATGAAAATGATCATGCACTCAAGCTCACAGTTCTAAACGTGCATGATTTTCTTTGTTGTTTTCTTTGTTCTGCTGAACACAAAAAGTAATATTTTTAATAATGTTTGTAACAAACAGTTGCTAGTTCCCATTGACTTCTACAGTATTTTCCATAGAAAAATATGGAATTAAGTCTGAAGTCTGAGTACCAGCAACAGTTTGGTTTTTCATTTTTTGGTGGACTATCCCTTTAAGAAAACCTGAAACAGTAATTCACTGATCTCATATGAATTTATATATTTAAGTCTTTCTTCTTTAAATGTGTTCTGCAAAAGAACTCCATGCCAACTCGACATTGCATAAGGGTGACTATTTGTGGGTGTCCTTTTAATATATTGAAAGCAGAAAGGCAACTTACCTGAGCCTCACGGAAGAGAGCAGGCCAACGTTCAAGCACATCACTGACTGCAGGTGTGGTCTCAACAATCTCTTTACGCCGAAGCGCGAAAGTCAGGTCCATCTGTTGTGCCAGAAGAGATGAACTGGGTGTTCTCATCTTCATTTCATCTTGAATTTCTTTACGAACCGATTCAAGGCTGTCATCATTATGTCCTACTGGAAAGTTTGGCAGAAAGTTTATTTCACATTTCTTTGGCTTCTTTATGCTTTTTCTTGATGGAATTCCTTCAGGGTTGTTTATGCCTCGCTTTCTTCCATTAATGGTTACATCAGGGTATCCCAAGTTTCTCATCTTGGACCGATAATTTCCCATTTTAAATTTTAAACTGTTCTTCCAGCCCCCCCAGCCGGTAGATGAGCCACTTTCCAGAAGACATGGATGCTTCTTTACAAGAGCAGCAGCAACCTGTGCATAGTCATCATTTGTTGGATAGGCTTTGAAGCTGAATATGGTTTCTGACAATTTTTCCAGGATTTCATGCTTCAGTTCTTTGGTCAGTTTCAGGTATGTGTTGTCTTTGAGGTAGACCAGGTTGCCCTGTTGCAGGCGGTATTCAACATCAACTGTGAAGGAAGGGATCTCAAATTCTTTTGGCCATTGTCTTTTCCTTTCCTGTGATGAGGTAGGAAGTATCTCAGTGTCAGCTGTGCTTGCAGAGTCATCCAGTTCATTCTCTCGATCAAGTGGTACTAGTTCAATTATAGGAATGATTTTCAGTGTAGCTGTATCTTGAAGCTCTGATATGTCTGTTAGGTTGCAAAGTGCATTCCCAAAGTCCAGATCTTCATACTGAAGCGAAAAGTTGTAATTAAGCCCCAAACTCTCTTTTAGAACAAGAACCAAGTTGTCAACTGAGTCAGGTTTCTTGGCAAGGGAGACCTTCCTTATGTCCCCTTCTGTCAGTATAACTCTTAGGAGAGTTTTCTCTTGAGAAGACATCTAACAAGCAAATTAAGACATTAATAATTACTATTGATTGATGTATGAACATACTCAGGAAAACGGTATCAAATGTGTATTAAATGCTTAGTTCACCCAACAATGTAAATTATGTTATTAATTACTCTCCCTCATGTCGTTCCAAACCTTTAATACTTTCGTTCATCTTCAGAATACAAATTAAGAAATAAAAAAAAATTCAAAATAAAAATTACAAAAAAAAAAGATTTCTGTCCCTTGATTGATAGCCTTTGTAACTAGCAAGGCACAGAAAGGTAGTAAAGACATCATTAAAGTAATTCTGTGGTGGATAAAGACTTCTTTGGTTTAACCTCCATTTTATGAAGTGATTCAAGTGCTTTGTTTGCAGGGGAAAAAAAAAATAACACTTTATTCACAGTGCTTTCTTCTCCAACTTGACAAGAGCATCACAATACATGCATGTTGTGTTGACGTGAGAGATGTTATGTGAACTTGTTTGGGATAATTTATAAATTAAGTGGTAAACTGATATTTTTTTTCTCAAACAAAGCACCCGAGTCCTTTCATAAATTGAGGTTAAACCACTGACTGCATATGTCATATGGATTGCTCATATGGATTGCTCTGATGACGTCTTTACTACCTTACTAGACTTTGAAAGTAGTAGTTGCATATGCTGTATATGGAGGGATAGAAAGCTCTCAGATTTTATTAAAAATAACAACATTTGTATTCTGATGATGAACAAAAGTATTACGGATTTGGAAAGGCATGAGGGCGAGTATTTAAAGACAGAATTTTCAATGCTGGATGAACTAACCCTTTAAAGTTGGAATGGCTATACATACCATGAAGTTCGATGACAACCCTCAAGACTTTAGGACTTCACTGCAAAACAGAGCAGGAAAATTGGGTTAATTCCTTGCAAAAACTTGAAACTTTGATCATTCACTTAGCAAAAGATATAACGTTTAGGTGTTACCACCATCCTGCCTTTTACAATGTAACATGATAGAGGGAAAACCTCATTGAGCTCTGACATCCGAATCACACAGAGGGAACTGACATAGCTGCTACAAAGTTCATATGACCGAATATGCTCAATGTACCAAGCTGACATTGGTTTACAGACAAACAGAATCTCAGAGTTCACTGCTACAATCTGTGATATTAGCTTGAATTCTGGGAGACCAGACAATGACCCAGCAGAGATAACCATATCAGGACGGTATTCAATTCCATCAGCTGTCACAGAGGAAGCAATCAGAACTGTCTTTAGCTGTGGTGCCATTTGATGAAACACCTGCTGAATGTGATCAGGAAATGACGTAACAAGTGCGCTTTTAACTTTGTTCATTTCAATTGGGGGTCTGAAAAATGAGCTAGAGTCCAGATAGTATGCCATCATTCTCTGATGTTGGACAGCTAGTGTGAGGGCCACATTTTTAAAGTTTTGAGATTCACGAATAACTTTTTTAAAGAATTTGTGTTTGCCCTCAAAACGCATTGTCCAAACATCAGAAAGTGGGCCAAAGGCTTTAATCATCTGGGGGTAATGCTCAACGAAATGATGCTTTGGTTTCAATCTAAAACCAGGGAACGTTGATTGCAGCAGTTCTCTGTGCTCCTTTATTTTGCATCTCAAGAAATCAATGGACTCTTCTGTATGTTTTGATGCCACAGCCAATTCTACTATATCTTTTAGGAGCATCAAAATTTCCCATGAACTTTCTCCTTCTGGGACATCATCCCCAATTAAAAGTGGAAGAAGTCTGAGCAAGGTCCAATTTTCATGGCCATTGCCACCAATTGTTCGTTTGGTGGCAAAAGCCTTTGGAATTGGCTGAGGTCTGTTTGTTTTATCTGAGAAAGTGTAAGCAAAGGTCTTAACTGCGTGGTTCACTGACTCAAGAGAGATGTATTTCTTTTCAATCAACTCTGAAAGGCAGACACAGAGTTCAGCTGGCACAATGCCCTCTAGTAGGTCATGTAAAATATCTGGTGGATAGCCAGTGACAGCATGAAAATGTTGCAAAGTATCACTAAGTGGACAGCTTCCTTTCACACCATACAGCTTACTCAACGAAGGATCCTGTTTAACCTCCTCAACATGCCTGTCATGACTGTCTTTAGTGCGAGGCTCAAAGTTTCTGCAACCTACATCAGTGTGCTGAGCCTCAGTTCTGGTTGACATGCAAAAACGGCAGAACCTCTCCGCAGTAAAACCCTCAAGGAATCCTGCAATAGAATGAGCACCAAGGTTATCGGCTGACACATATAGGACAGTTCCTTTCACAGTTGATCCCAACTGATAAATGAATAAACCACTCTGCTCCAAATGAACAAGGTCCTTAATAAGTGGTTGCATGACTTTTTCATAGCCATATTCCTTTACTGTACCAGCATTACAGAGAAGACCAAGTTGGATAGATCGTAGCGTTGACCTATATTTCACAGGTATGTTTGCCAACACCCAGTAAACTGCACAAATTTTGTGTTTACCTCTGGATGTTCCTAACGGATTGGCTACCTCAAATTCATCAACATAGAGTCCTAGAGCTATTCGAAATTCTTCACTGTTGAGAAGGCTATTGTCTTTGAAGTAGTCACCATCGTTGTAAGAACTGTACGTATTGGGTTCAGATTCTTGCAATGAAAGTGCTTTGTCCAAAATGTCTGGCTTGTTGAAGATTTTCTGTAGCATAGGTAGGATTGGTACATATACAACAGGTTTTGTTTCCCTATTAATCATGTATTCTACTGGCACAACCAACGGAAACTCAGCTAAAACATAGGATTTTCTTCTTTTAATTGTTGACAAACATCCACCAGAGTCACAGCATTTGGAAAACACATTGCTTTCTGAGACAGCATTTATCACCTCTGCAATAAGGGACTCATCAGCATCTGGATGACACCTCTTCAGGACACTTGAAACTGTTTTGTTTAACAGTGGCAGAGACAATTCATGTATCTGATTCAATTGCTGAATGATTTCTTGAATAGAACTTTCCGGAATATGAAGAAGGCTATGCATCTTTAAAAAAAAGGCCAGCCAAATTGTGTTCCAACTGATGTGCTAAATCAAAATGAGTTAAATCAGCAGAATCAGAGTTGCCTTCATTGTCTTCTGTTTCAATCTCATCAAAAGAAATCTGTTCTGGTACTTCACTATCACTCTCATCAATTTGGCCAGAAACTATTTCTGGCTTTAGCATTCTCCAGTCATGTTCACCATGTTTCTTACTTCTATGTGAATTAAAAGTCGCATATACACTGCTCTGAAACTTGCAATCTTTGTAGGGACACTGTATCTTTTGATTTTTACTCAAATGTCTACTGCGCAAGTGCTTCAGAAAATCTGCTTCTGTGCAGGGCTCAGAAAATTCACAATGCTGACAAGTAAATATAAGTGGTTCTATTTCCTGATCATGTCCCAAGTGTGTTTTTGCATGAATTTTTGACAGATGAACTTTTAAACTACTTATGGAGTTGAACGTACAAAGACAGTCATTGTGTAGGCATGGAAAAGGTACAGTTTTTGTATGACCACCATGTTTTAAACGATAATGTTTGAGAAGTTCCCCTCTTTTTGCAGAGTTAAAAATGCAACACTTACATTTCCACATGTTCTTGTCTCATATCACCTGTAACAGAAAAAGTTGAAAATATTAAGTTTTACAAAGTCAAACAAAGAAAATTACATTATAATTAAAATGGTTATCTTACAGTTACTCAAAATACACCTAAACCAGCAAATAAAGGTCTCTGATTAAAAAAAAGAAAAGGCAATCATCCTGAAAGGTAGCCTAGATCAGATGATATGACTAAATCGCTTTGTGGCTAATTATTGGTGACAAGCGAGACGTTAACTTTACCTCTAACAAACATCACTAATTCATTGTAGACTCGTAGCTATAGTAACAATGTTCTTATAAATTATGATAGACACTTAACGAACTACGTTTTACAAGTCAAAATATCAAATAAGTCGATTTTTCAATCAATCAGAAATGTATCATGAAAATATTGTCAATTAAGTTTGCCCGGGAAAATAACCCACATGGTCTAAGCAGTAGCTGCCATGTTCTTTCTTGCACAGAAAAAAAGATCAATCAAATAGCTATGTATCTCACAGGTAAAATAAGAAATAAGCTGTTGACATTACAATAATCATACCCTCACAAAATCATGAAGAAAATCTCGTTAATTAATGTCGAGGTTGTCAAAGTTTGACCAGAAAAAACATCACTAACGCTAACTGGTCTCAAGTAACTTAGCTGCCATGTTCTTTTGCCGAGAAATACACGATTACACAATGATTAAGTTTATATTTTACTAATAACTATTACTAATAAAATTAAGAATCGTTTGATATTGCAGTTATCATATCATCACAAAACCATCAATAAAATAACGTTCATTAGAGACTAACGTTATGTTGGAAAGGTTTGACAAGGAAATATTGTAATTCAAGTTATGGCTGCGTTCTCTTTTATTATAGAACCGTGCGATGATTTAAATAAACATATTTCAGTTTTAAAAAGGCACACAAAATAACTTTATATCTTATTAATTGTACTTACCGAGAATGTTACGCAAAGAAAACTCCCGTCTTGAAATTTGCACTGGGGTCAGCAACGGACGATGCGAAAATCACCAACTTTGTAATCCACCAATCAGTGCATTAGTTCTCTTGTTGCCAGGCAGAACTACTTGCGTGGCCAATCGCATCAAAGGAAGACCAGAGAGAGACATTTTAATTAAACCGATTTGAAATTAATTTGATTTAACGTTAAACATAATATGTCGTTGCTGTATTTCTGTTATTTTGTATATTTTTTAATAAGACTTGTGAAGTGGCTGTGAGGAACTCTTTTCAGCATTTTGGCACGTGGCATATATGTGCACGTCTCGTGCCTGTTTATACAAATGTATGGGCTTGTAGTATTAAAAGGCTACAGAGTGAAAACTGTGCAACTCCCAGTATTACAAAAACACTTGTATATGGATATTCAAGTTTATTTATCAAGTTTAAAGTATCAGGTTTTAAAAATATATATATAAAAAATAAATCAGTTTATTTCCATTACGATCAATAATTGTAATATAATGAAAGCCATTTGTTTTCTGTTAAAATAAGAATGACACCTTGCACTTGAAGAAAGCATGTATGAATGTAGGCCTATTATCATTTCACAGTCAAGAAAAAAAAACATTTGTAAAAATGACCTTTTGTAAGGATTAATCATGATTTTGAGCTCACAGCACTTGAAATCTTAAGTTTATGTATTTTGAAGGCAAATAAGTTATTTGGACTTATATTTTTGAGTGACAGGGCAAAAATGCTAAATTTAAAGTAATGTTTAGTCAAGTGCACTTGATTGTTTAAGTAAAGACAACATTAGGGTTTACAGTGTAAGACAAAGCTAATTTATTCCTATTGACTACTAATAAGTCATATGGACTACTATTAAGATACTTTCATGATTGAAAAGAGCTGTGAAAATCTTTAAAAACAGCATGCAGGTTTGGAGCAACATACGGGTGAGTAAATGATGACAGAATTGTCATTTTTGGGTGAACTATACCTTTAACTTAGAATGAAGTGTTTTTTTTCCTCTCTTCATGTTTAATGTTGATGCTGAGCTTCTGTCGTTTAATAAGAGACAAGAGGAACTCTGTTGGTCCATCTCCATCTCTCCCAGAGATCTTCCTGACATTCCAAAGTCATTCCCCCTTCTGACAGAGCGATATCAACCCTTCTCGCCTTCTCTGCTGTCCCGCTTTTCTCTTTTCATCTCTCTAGTGCCTGCCCATCCATCATATGGCTATCTCTACATTTCTCATCCCGTTCCACTCCATCTCTCTCTAGATCTTCTCATTTTCTCCTTTGACTTTACATGTTTTCGCCATCTCTTCCAGCCTTGACCAATGTAAAACAGATCAAGTTCATGGGCAAGGAAGAGGCGAGAAACCGGCTTGACATATAAACTAAAGGTTTAATGTAAAACTCAAAAGACAAACATAAGACGACGGACATGACTGTGAACGATCTCTCTCTCCCATCGCCGTCTGCGAGTGGCCTTTATCCCTCTTGACGGCTTAATTAGCCTAATACGGGACCGGGCGTGCGTAATCACGCCCCGGTCCCGCCCTCCACCGTGCCAAATTCCTCCCCCGTTCTTTCAGGCTGGGGACCCCCGGCCTGACGTACATCCCCTGCCGGCAGGTCATCCCCATCAACCTGGACGAGGGAGGGGGCAAGGGGAGGGAAACAACAACAATTAAAAAATGGGGGGAAGGTTCCTGCACTG
Organism: Moxostoma hubbsi; assembly: GCA_032164185.1. Taxonomy (NCBI): domain Eukaryota; kingdom Metazoa; phylum Chordata; class Actinopteri; order Cypriniformes; family Catostomidae; genus Moxostoma; species Moxostoma hubbsi. The sequence goes on along the minus strand of JAVLUX010000009.1, from coordinate 49,695,190 downwards.
GGCGGTACCTCCCCTCCCACGAACACCATAATTTAAAAAAGAGGGAAAAGGCCAACGCAGAGCGGTAGCGAGAGAGAGAGAGAGAGAGAGATTAAATTTTTTTTTTTAAAAACTTACTCGCCGGTTCTCCGATACGCCGTAGCTTGTTCCTCAGCCACTTCTCCACCCTCTACCGAATGGCAGCCACGCCTCTCCAGGCGGATCCGAGGCAGTCCTCAGCCCCTGGCGGACGGAACGCCCCGCCGCGTTCTCGGGGATCCGAAGGGGACTCCCCCGCCCCTGGCAGCGGTTCTCCTGCTCCAGGCGGTCGGTCGCGATTCCCTCCACGTTTCAGCGGCTGGTAGGGGCATCCTCCGCCCCTGGCAGCGGCCCTGACCGCTCCAGGTGATCGGCTATAGGAGCCCCTTCTCCCCTCGTGGTCGGCGGCCGTTCCTCCGCGTCCAGGCGGCTGGGCTCCTCGTCCCCCGGCAGATGGCCGCAGCTGCTTCTTTGGGGTAGTGGCGAGAACTCCGCTACGGCGTATCCCTCTTCCTTCCCGGGCTTTCGGCACCAATGTAAAACAGATCAAGTTCATGGGCAAGGAAGAGGCGAGAAACCGGCTTGACATATAAACTAAAGGTTTAATGTAAAACTCAAAAGACAAACACTTAAGATAACGGACATGTCCGTGAATGAGCTCTCTCTCTCCCATCGCCGTCTGCGAGTGGCCTTTATCCCTCTTGACGGCTTAATTAGCCTAATACGGGACCTGGCGTGCGTAATCACGCCCCGGTCCCGCCCTCCACCGTGCCACAGCCAGTTTTCTAAATTAGGGTTGTAGATGCATTATTGTGTCCTCAGAACTGCCCGATGAAAATCACTGTGCTGTTGTTATTAGAAAGGGATAGTTTATCCAGAAATTAAAATTCTGTCATCATTTATTCACATAGTGATTACTTTCTCGATACTTTTATGTTGCTTTTCGGTACTGAAGAATAACTCTGCCACAACGTTTTGTAGCATAACGCCCTTGAAAAGAAAAAGGTTATTTATGTTGCTGCCCTGCTGACATTGCAAATAATTAGCCAGTGTTTTTCTTTAACTCTTAAATCATTTATTTTGATTAAAAGTCTTATTTTGCATCTCATAATGAACTGTTTTCTCAATAAATGACCCTTCAGTCAACACTCCCACGTAATGAAGTCTTTGTGCCGCTGTAACTGTTTTCCTCCTCCATCGTTGGATCTCTGTGGTCCCATTCTTTCCATTAGTAACAGCTTGTTTACAGCATCTAATAATGTTTCAGCACAAACCATCTGCTGCCTGAACTCATGTCTGAATACTACAATGATGTCAGGGTGTACCTGGTCCTTAAAAAGTCTAAAAAATGATTGAAATCTTATGTAATAATTGTTAAGTATTTGACAGAGTTTATTATTGTCATGTACTAAAAGAGATCCTTTCTTTCCCTGAAGGAATCAGATTACCTGTTAAGTGTGAAATAAGATATTTATTTTCGTCATTACTCAAAAGTGTTTATGGAAAGTCATTATTGTTGCTTATTGTTTTTATTGTTTGTTAATTAATGATAAACCCAAATACATTAGGAAATATAAATATGATTCATTGTTTTCATTAGTGTTCCTATTATTATTATTATTATTATTATTATTATTCCGCTGTTGAGTCTATGGCTGCCCATAGAACCGCTTGCAGGAAATGTATGAAATTTGGCACACAGATAGAGGACAGTCTGATGTGTCACCACAGTAAATTTGGCGTCTCTACCTCAAACCCTCTAGCGCCACCAGCTCAACAGAGGCACTCACGACAAAAATATATTCACAGAAGTTTGATAAACCGAATTGTTTTCGAATGGCGCTACAACGAATTCGACAAAGAATGCGCAAAATTGAACTTGAGACTGTATCTCCGTAACGCTTTGAGGGATTGGGACGAAACTTGGTGTCATCACCATTAGGCCCTGAGGTTACCTGCAATGTTTTGACATACTGCCCCCTACTGGTCAGGAGAAAAATGGCTGTTTTGGCTTATAACACTTGAACGCTTTCCTGCATGATAACATCATGTCCAGATACTACCTTGGCAGTTTCAGAACAGCGCCACATACATGACAAAAATTCTAAGAACTAGCTATTTTTTGTTATTTTTAAAATAAATGTGTTTTCTATGATTGAAAGTTTACTTTTTCTGACTCCTCATTCACTGTTCATCGGACTCTAACCAAAAACAAGTGACAAAGATTATTTTGCTGCTCATAGTGCCGATAATTGTCTTATTGCTGCTTGCAGCTATATTTATTATTATTATTGTAAATATTATTTAGAACATTTTAATATAAATATAATATTTGTAATATTAATTTTTTTAATTAATATTAATATTAAAGTACACATTTTGCTATTTATATACATCAAGTGTTTATGGAAGTTGTCACATGGCATTTTATAAAGGTAATTATTGTTGGTTATTGTAAGTATTGTTTGTTTATTACTGATATACACAAATATATTAGGAAATATAAATAATATAATTATTAATATAAATATTATAATATAATATAAAATATAAATAACATTTATAATCATTTATTTAATATATTTAATACAAATATTATATTAATGATGATGATTATTATTTATCTTAATGTATAGTATAATATTTTTAATATTAATATTTTAATTAAATTCATTTTTGTCATCACTCAAAAGTGTTTATGGAAGGTAATTATTGTTGCTTATTGTTGCTATTGTTTGTTAATTTTCTGATATACACAAAAACATTTGGAAATATAAATATTATAAACAACATATTATTTTAAACATATTTATTTTAAACATAAATACAATGTATAATAACATTTAGAAAAATTTATTTAGTAATATTTAATATTAATGTTATATTTATAATTAATATTATACATATTATTTAATATTTTCTTAATGCATAGTATAATTTTTTTATATTAATATTTTAATTAATATAAATATTAAAGTGCACATTTTGCTATTTATTTTCGTCATCACTCAAATGTTTTTACGAAAGGTAATTATTGTTGCTATTGTTTGTTAATTACTGATATTCACAAATACATTTGGAAATAAAAAATATAAATAGTAGAATTATTTATAAAAAATATAATATTAACATTTATAATAATAGATTTAATCCTATTATTTTTATTATTATTATACATATTATTTAATATTTATTTAATATGATTTATATTATATTATAATATAAATTTAATAATTATACTACTAATATTATAATTAATTTGAATATTAAGGTACATATAAATACATATGATTATATATTATTATTATTCCATGAACCCTTTGGCAAAAAAAATGAAAACATGCCTTGATTGTTTAATTAGACTTTTACTGTATTGTAATTATTGCGTTAAACATTTTAATCTACTTTGAAACAATTGCTATTTGAACCAAATTTTTCATCTGAAGAAAATGTAAAAATATGATCAGAAATGATACATATGACATTCTCTTTTCTGTGAAACACAAATATTATCCAAAATGGCTTCTTTTGCTAAACAATGAAAGTGAATGGTGACCAGGGCTGGACTGGGCCCCCAAAGTGGAAAATGCCCAGTATGCCAGATTGCCAGTCCAGCCCTGATGGTGACATCCTATTCCTTATTCCTTTGGCAGACACTTTTATCCAAAGCAACTTACAGAAGAGGAACAACACATCACAAGCGATTCATCTTAAGGAGACAGTGGTATGAAAGTGCTGCATTACAAAGTTTCACAAGCATCAGAATAGTAGTATCCAAGACAGATTAGAGAATATATATATATATATTTGTGAGTACATGGTCAAGTGCTCATGGGAAAGATGTGTTTTAAGATGTTTTTTGAAGACAGAAAGTGAGTCAGCTTCATGGATGGACTTGGGAAGATCATTCCACCAACGAGGTACAATGAAGCCGAAAGTCTGGGAAAGTGTTTTGGTGCTTCTTTGTGTTAGTAGAACAAAGCTCCACTCATTATCCGACCGCAGGCTTCTGGTGGGAGTGTAGCTCTGCAGAAATGATTTCAGGTATGTTGGTGCAGATCCAGTGACTGTTTTATATGCAGCATCAGAGAATTTAATGCATGCATCAACCGGCAGCCAGTGTAGAGAGACACGGAGTGGTGTAACATGTGCTCTCTTTGGTTCATTAAAGACCAGACGTGCTGTTGCATTCTGGATCATTTCCAGAGGTCTAATTGCACATGCAGGGAGTTCTGCAATGAGAGCATTACAGTAGTCCAGTCTAGTAATGACAAGTGACTGAACAAGCAGTTGTGCGGCATGTTCAGAAAGGAAAGGTCTTATCTTCCTGATATTGTAGTGTAAATCTACATGATCCTGCGGTCTTTGAGATGTGGTCTGTGAAACTGAGTTGGTTATCAACATGACATGAGGGTGAGTAAATTCTATCATTTTAATGTTGGGTTGAAACGGCCCTTTAAATTCCATTTGATATGATTTAAAAAGGCTAAAAAGTCTTACATTTCATCCCCCTACACATGCAGATGGTCTTTTTGCTTTGCACCAGCTGAAGAATGCTGGACATTATCCAGGTATCCGATCAGAGTTAATCTCCATCCAGCACTGAAGATCAGGTCAGACCGTAGTATCTTCAGTCACCATCTGCCTTCTCTCAGCACTTCTGTTGACGTTCATGTCTTCAGGCTTTGATAAAGTATCCACTCGCTGCTAGCATGTAGATCAGAGCTGTTTTGATTGCAGCATCTGTTGCTGGAGATATGAAGAAGGTGATTTGAGAAGAATCCTCTGCTCATAGCTGATTTTATGAATTCATATTCAGTTGTGTTATAAAGTCTTTACTGCCCTGTAAGGGCAAAACGCAGTAGCAACTTATTTTGTCAAATTAAGTTAAAACTGAAATTGGCTGTATGAAACAACATAACAATTATGATTTTATGATCTCACATTTGGCTGGACAATACATTTTTTTTTTAGAATAATTGGACCCACTTTATATTAGATGGCCTTAACTACTATGTATTTAACCATTCGAAACCATATACTTATTATATACATTCATGTTGTTGCATGTTAATTACATTTAAAGAACTTGCATTTAATTGCATTTGTAGTTACACTGTAAACTTTACCACAAACCTAACACAACCCTTACCCCAAAACACAACTCTAACCCCTAACACAACCCCCCATAGTCATTGCATGCAACGATGACACTTTTGAATTACAGATGCGAGCAGTAATTTAACTTTTCAATGTATCTTTTCAATGTAATGTTCCTGGCAAGCCTTTTTTTTAGATCTTAGACAGCAATCTAATGAGCAAAGGAATGACCTTTGACCTCAGCCATCATGTCTGCATGAATCAGACAGTCTGAACGTTTCAGGGCAGAAGTTCACAGTGATATTACCATCTCATTCTGAAATGTCAGTCTGCTAATGGAGAAATCCTTGACACTTTGATGCATCTTCTAGAAATAGATTTTTCTCTGACCGAACCTAAGAGAGAGTCGTGCCAATCAATGCCAGCAGAGCGCTGGAACTGCCATCCTGAGACGTGTTGTTTCGATTGGGCAGAGACAAGAATGCCATCTGTTACAGATTTCTACAGAATAAACATTCTCTTCCCTTTTTGTTCCTCTGATTTGCCCTTCACATTTACATCATATTGGCCATTACTGATATTATTCAGCTTCCTCCTAACATTTTACACGATTGGGGATTGAATCAAGAGCTCCTTAAGAAGCCCAATTATTTGGTGTCCAGTTTATGGTGTAACCTCTTCAACTCTGTGGAGAAATGATGCGCTATATCACAAAAAAAGTTTATGCTTAAAACGTTAAAGTCTCCGTATACATGAGTCAAGCATATTAGCTGTCATTTGAAAGCGTACAATCTGAACTTTTCAGAAATAACCATCAATTCTGCATGTATGATACTTAAACTAACAAAATAAGGCCTGAAAACATCAGAGTTGTAAAATGCGCCACCTAGTGGTCATCTGGTGAAAATATTGATATGAATATAAAAGTCTTTAAAATTGCACTTAAATAGAAAGGTTTTTTTGTTGCAATAATACCACAGTTTAAAAGATTTTCAAAAGAATCACAAAGTGAAATATGATTTCTGTTAGTCATCAAATACACGCTTCTCTTTTATGCTCCGAAAACTGCTGCTGTAAGCCCCAAATAGCTAAAAACTTTATATCTGCATTTACCTTAGGAATTTTTCTTAAAAATGAGCCATTGTTTACTTGTCTGTGAGCTTGTTTGTGTGAATTATCAAGCTGAGATATTCAATGAAATAATGAGGGTGTTGCTTGAACTGAACATTAGACTGAATGTCTATGGACGAGCACATCTGTGAGGGGTAAAATGTGTTAGAGCGCCACCTACAGTTCACATCTGTGTATTGTGATGGAATGTGTTAGAGCTCCACCTACAGTTCACATCTGTGTACTGTGATGGAATGTGTTAGAGCGCCACCTACAGTTCACATCTGTGTATTGTGATGAATGTGTTAGAGCGCCACCTACAGTTCACATCTGTGTATTGTGATGGAATGTGTTAGAGCGCCACCTACAGTTCACATCTGTGTATTGTGATGGGATGTGTTAGAGCGCCCCCTACAGTTCACATCTGTGTATTGTGATGGAATGTGTTAGAGCGCCACCTACAGTTCACATCTGTGTATTGTGATGGAATGTGATAGAGCGCCACCTACAGTTCACATCTGTGTATTGTGATGGAATGTGTTAGAGCGCCACCTACAGTTCACATCTGTGTATTGTGATGGAATGTGTTAGAGCGCCACCTACAGTTCACATCTGTGTATTGTGATGGAATGTGTTAGAGCGCCACCTACAGTTCACATCTGTGTATTGTGATGGAATGTGATAGAGCGCCACCTACAGTTCACATCTGTGTATTGTGATGGAATGTGTTAGAGCTCCACCTACAGTTCACATCTGTGTATTGTGATGGAGTGTGTTAGAGCGCCACCTACAGTTCACATCTGTGTATTGTGATAGAACGTGTTAGAGCGCCCCCTACAGTTCACATCTGTGTATTGTGATGGAATGTGTTAGAGCGCCACCTACAGTTCACATCTGTGTATTGTGATGGAATGTGTTAGAGCGCCACCTACAGTTCACATCTGTGTATTGTGATGGAATGCGTTAGAGCGCCACCTACAGTTCACATCTGTGTATTGTGATGGAATGCGTTAGAGCGCCACCTACAGTTCACATCTGTGTATTGTGATGGAATGTGTTAGAGCGCCACCTACAGTTCACATCTGTGTATTGTGATGGAATGTGTTAGAGCGCCACCTACAGTTCACATCTGTGTATTGTGATGGAATGTGTTAGAGCGCCACCTACAGTTCACATCTGTGTATTGTGATGGAATGCGTTAGAGCGCCACCTACAGTTCACATCTGTGTATTGTGATGGAATGCGTTAGAGCGCCACCTACAGTTCACATCTGTGTATTGTGATGGAATGCGTTAGAGCGCCACCTACAGTTCACATCTGTGTATTGTGATGGAATGCGTTAGAGCTCCACCTACAGTTCACATCTGTGTATTGTGATGGAATGCGTTAGAGCGCCGCCTACAGTTCACATCTGTGTATTGTGATGGAATGCGTTAGAGCGCCGCCTACAGTTCACATCTGTGTATTGTGATGGAATGCGTTAGAGCTCCACCTACAGTTCACATCTGTATATTGTGATGGAATGTGTTAGAGCGCCACCTACGGTTCACATCTGTGTATTGTGATGGAATGCGTTAGAGCTCCACCTACAGTTCACATCTGTATATTGTGATGGAATGTGTTAGAGCTCCACCTACGGTTCACATCTGTGTATTGTGATGGAATGTGTTAGAGCGCCACCTACGGTTCACATCTGTGTGTTGTGATGAATGTGTTAGAGCGCCCCCTACGGTTCACATCTGTGTGTTGTGATGGAATGTGTTAGAGCGCCCCCTACGGTTCACATCTGTGTATTGTGATGGAATGCGTTAGAGCGCCACCTACGGTTCACATCTGTGTATTGTGATGGAATGCGTTAGAGCGCCACCTACGGTTCACATCTGTGTATTGTGATGGAATGCGTTAGAGCGCCACCTACAGTTCACATCTGTGTATTGTGATGGAATGTGTTAGAGCGCCACCTACAGTTCACATCTGTGTATTGTGATGGAATGCGTTAGAGCGCCACCTACAGCTCACATCTGTGTATTGTGATGGAATGCGTTAGAGCGCCACCTACAGCTCACATCTGTGTATTGTGATGGAATGCGTTAGAGCGCCACCTACAGTTCACATCTGTGTATTGTGATGGAATGCGTTAGAGCGCCACCTACAGTTCACATCTGTGTATTGTGATGGAATGCGTTAGAGCGCCACCTACAGCTCACATCTGTGTATTGTGATGGAATGCGTTAGAGCGCCACCTACAGTTCACATCTGTGTATTGTGATGGAATGTGTTAGAGCGCCACCTACAGTTCACATCTGTGTATTGTGATGAATGTGTTAGAGCGCCACCTACAGTTCACATCTGTGTATTGTGATGGAATGTGTTAGAGCGCCACCTACAGTTCACATCTGTGTATTGTGATGGAATGCGTTAGAGCGCCGCCTACAGTTCAGCTTGTTAGATGAAACAATAAATGTTTTAATTTTCAAAAACATTTTCAGACCGTCCCTTGCCACACCCCCTCCAGAGTTTTAGCACGTTTTAACACAATGTGTGGACTTTTTACACGGTCCCTTGCCCACTAAGTGTAACTGTATACTGTCCCCTGCTGGGGTGGTCCCTCTTGAACGATTTCACCGTAACACCATTTGACCTGCTTAAATACGGGACAAATTTTATGCCACAAAAGTGGTGACCAATCATAATTCAAACGGATGTGCTGCATAGTGCTTTCTCTCTGCGATATTTAGAGTCTATAGAAACATTCAAAATTTGGGACTGTCCTTTTTACTTTACTGCATAAAACTCAAAATGTGTTTCTGGGTCAAAGTTACTCAAAATGATGGAGTGGTTCACAAATATTAAGCATTACAACATTATAATACTAGTATTTGATGGTTAATGTCATTAATCTATCACGTCTCTTCTCTTTATATTAAAAAATGACCTCAAGGTTAATGGATATAACATTTTGAAATGTACAGTGAGGATATGTCTAAATCCAAGCGAACTCTACACAACTTGCAGCCGGCACGTTCTGCCTCACAGTCCTGTTTTTCATTGTGCTGGTGCAAACCCTACATGGCCAATCGTCCCCGACTGAGACTATGTGTACACTGATATTAAGACGAGTTTTGCGTGCTGGAAATGTTACTTTTAAAAGTAATGTTCAATCATTTTGTTGTTGATAATGAAAATAATTCCAATAATCTCTTTTTATGGAAAGTAGAACATTTGGTGTCATTTCTCATTAAAAAAAAATACATCTTTTAACCAAAAATTACATCATAAAAAAATTTTAGTCATGAGATTTCACAGAATGAGTTTCATTCTGTGTCATTTGAGTCATCATTGAGTCTGTGTCGTGTATTTGGTGCCATCTCCTGGTGGTCATATGTAACATTGTGCTTCATGTGGATTATCTAATGATCTATACATCTGATTATCTTGTGTGTGGACTCATTGAAAGATAATCATCTCATTCAGTTTCATTCTGTGTCATTTGAGTCATCATTGAGTCTGTGTCATGTATTTGGCGCCATCTCCTGGTGGTCATATGTAACATTGTGCTTCATGTGGATTATCTAATGATCTATACATCTGATTATCTTGTGTGTGGACTCGTTTGAAAGATAATCATCTCATTCAGTTTCATTCTGTGTCATTTGAGTCATCATTGAGTCTGTGTCATGTATTTGGCGCCATCTCCTGGTGGTCATATGTAACATTGTGCTTCATGTGGATTATCTAATGATCTATACATCTGATTATCTTGTGTGAGGACTCATTGAAAGATAATCACTGACTCTAAATAATTTGATATTTTATGTTCCGTTTAATGTTCATCAAGTTAAAAACAAAAACGCATTTAATCAGCACCTGGGACAGATTATGACTTGCAAAGGCCCCTGGGTCAATTATCTCCAAGGGCCCCCCCTCCAAAGGTTGTTTAGCTGGCGGGATATTTCGTTGTCATTGTTGAAAGGTTTTTGAGCGGGGGGATTGCCAAAATGCATTGCGCAACCTTAAACCCATGATGTCTACATGCATTGGAAAATAACATGGGGGGGGGGGGGTTGTACTTCCTTGCTTTGATTATTGGTGGGGGTTTTTACCCCCCCATCCCCCCGGAATGTAACCCCCCCCCCCCCCCCCCCCCCCCAATTATATTTTGGGAAATAATTATGAATCATTCAAAAATAATTCTGACCAAATCTCCAATATCATGATTACATATGAAGGCTAATAATTGGGTACATTGCCAGTCCCGCCTTATCCATTGAAAAAAAGTAGAGTTCTTGTGTGTTGTGACCAGAGAAGTCATTATAAGGTAACTCGGGGCTAAAAAAGAATTTACAGCTAAAAATAAATGAATGTATTAGTTGTGGTAGGCTTCATACCATCATACCGCGTAGCCATAGCTAATTGTGCCCTGTTAGACACACGTGGATCTGGGCGCTGTCTGCACAGCAAGCGATGTGGCTAATTAATCCCATAAGCACCGTTTTAAAGTCGTTGTACAGAGTGCAAGAGCTTGTGCCACCCCACTGACAGTGGTGAGAGTCGGATGCCGAATGTGTTCGCTAATCTGAGTTTAATGCCTGAAAATCAGCATTCATGTCCACGTCTGTGGCCCTCGCATTATGAGACTTGAATATGCTCTTTACTCCTAATAGCCAGAAACGCATGTTTCTGCAAACTAATTGCTTGGATCTGCTGAGTAACATTCTGCATTTGCCATTGAATTGGTCTAGGCCCAGTGCACACACGAGCGTTAATCGAGCAGGACATTGGCGGAGGATGGGCAGCATTACAGCTATTTATAAATCCATTGTGCTTTGTGCTCGAAATGTTAAAATAATGTACCGCTCAAATCCTCTTCCACAAACACACAGTGCTAATTGTGCCAGTTATCGTAGAAATGTATCCCTTGTTTAACACTCTAGTGGACAAGTTCAGGTAATACTGTAGTGATATAGTGTAGATACTGTAAGGGCAACAGTTATTTATGCAAATACGTTTGAGACAACAAGATGCTTTTTTGTCTAACAAATGAAGATAACGCATATTCAGAATAACCAGTTGCACCATTTTCAGTTCATTTTATTCACATTTGGCATTTCATAACATCTCAAGAATTCTATAAACAACTGAATCTTCATTGTGAATGGATCAGTCAATGTGAGCCCACTTTGAACATAAATTATAACAAATCTATTCCCCCCACTTAACCCTCTTTTGCTATTGAAAAATGGCATTGGTAAGATGTTAGACGGTTGCTAGTGGGCAGCTGTGGCTCAGGTGGTAGAGCGGGTTGTCCACTAATCGCAAGGTTGGCGGTTCGATTCCTGGCCCACATGCCGAAGTGTCCTTGGGCAAGACACTGAACCCCAAGTTGCTCCCAATGGCAGGCTAGTGCCTTGCATGCAGCTCTGCCATCATTGGTGTGTGAATGTGTGAATGAGTCACAGTGTAAAGTGCTTTGAAAACCGCTAAGGTTAAAAAAGCACTTTAAATGTGTTCTGGGTGCTTGCTAGGGTATTCTTGCTGGTTGCTAGGGTGTTCTAGATGGTTGGTAGGTGATTGCTATGGTGTTCTGGCTGGTATCTTCGTGGTTGCTTGCTAGGGTTTCTCTGTGGTTGATAGGTGGTTACTTAGGTGTTTTTGATGGTTATTAGTTTGTTGCTAGGGTGTTCTTTGTGGTTTCTAGGGTGTTATAGATGGCTTGTAGATGGTTGCTAGGGTATTCTAGCTGGTTTCTTGGTGGTTTCTTGCTAGGGTGTTGTGGGTGATTGCTAGGGTGTCCTGGATGGTTGGTAGATGGTAGCTACAGCATTTATGATGGTTATTAGGTGGTTGCTATGGTGTTCTGTTTGGTTGATAGGTGGTTGCTACATTGTTTTTGATGGATGTTAGGTGGTTGCTAGGGGGTCCTTGATAGTTGGTAGGTGGTTGCTAGGGTGTTCTGGCTGGTTGCTAGGGTGTTATAGATTACTGTAAGGTGGTTGCTAGGGTGTTATAGCTGGTAGCTAGGTGGTTGCTTGTTAGGGTGTTCTGGGTGGTCGTTAGGTGGTTGCTTAGGTGTTCTAGATAGTTGGTAGGTGGTTGCTATGGTGTTTTGATGGTTATTAGGTGGTTGCTATGGTGTTATAGATGGCTTGTAGGTGGTTGCTAGGGTATTCTAGCTGGATTCTAGGTGGTTGCCTCCTAGGGTGTTGTGAGTGGTTGGTAGGTGGTTGCTACAGTGTTTTGATGGATTTTAGGTGGTTGCTAGGGTTTTCAGGGTGGTTGGTAGGTGGTTGCTACATTGTTTTTGATGGTTGTTAGATGGTTGCTAGGGTGTTTTTGATGGTTGTTATGTGGTTGCTTGCTAGGGTACTCAGGGTGGTTTTTAGGTGGTTGCCTAGGGTGTTATAGGTGGTTTCAAGGCATTTGCTTGCAAGGTTGTTCTGGTGGTTGTTAGATGTTACTAGGGTGTTCTGGGTGATTGTTAGGTTGTTGCTATGGTGTTCTGAGTGGTTGTTAGATGTTACTATTGTGTTCTGGGTGGTTGTTAGATGGTTGCTAAGGTGTTCTGAGTGGTTGTTAGATGTTACTATGGTGTACTGGGTGGTTGTTAGATGGTTGCTAAGGTGTTCTGAGTGGTTGTTAGATGTTACTATGGTGTTCTGGGTGATTGTTAGGTTGTTGCTATGGTGTTCTGAGTGCTTGTTAGATGGTTGCAAGGGTGTTCTGGGTGGTTGTTAGATGGTTGCAAGGGTGTTCTGGGTGGTTGTTAGATGGTTGCTAAGGTGTTCTGAGTGGTTGTTAGATGTTACTATGGTGTTCTGGGTGATTGTTAGGTTGTTGTTATGGTGTTCTGAGTGCTTGTTAGATGGTTGCAAGGGTGTTCTGAGTGGTTGTTAGATGGTTGCAAGTGTGTTCTGAGTGGTTGTTAGATGGTTGCAAGGGTGTTCTGGGTGGTTGTTAGATGGTTGCAAGGGTGTTCTGGGTGGTTGTTAGATGGTTGCTAAGGTGTTCTGAGTGGTTGTTAGATGTTACTATGGTGTTCTGGGTGGTTGTTAGGTTGTTGCTATGGTGTTCTGAGTGCTTGTTAGATGGTTGCAAGGGTGTTCTGAGTGGTTGTTAGATGGTTGCAAGGGTGTTCTAGGTGGTTGTTAGATGGTTGCTAAGGTGTTCTGAGTGGTTGTTAGATGTTACTATGGTGTTCTGGGTGATTGTTAGGTTGTTGCTATGGTGTTCTGAGTGCTTGTTAGATGGTTGCAAGGGTGTTCTGGGTGGTTGTTAGATGGTTGCAAGTGTGTTCTGGGTGGTTGTTAGATGGTTGCAAGTGTGTTCTGAGTGGTTGTTAGATGGTTGCTAAGGTGTTCTGAGTGGTTGTTAGATGGCTGCAAGTGTGTTCTGAGTGGTTGTTAGATGGTTGCAAGTGTGTTCTGGGTGGTTGTTAGATGGTTGCTAAGGTGTTCTGAGTGGTTGTTAGATGGTTGCAAGGGTGTTCTGGGTATTGGTTAGGTGGTTGCGAGGGTATTGTGGATGATTACTTACTGGCCAATGTAAAAAAAAAGTCCACCCACAAGTCTCTCTGATAAGACGCATGTTCCTCCTCCAGTGTCAGTCTATGGGATTTGTTCAAGTGAAAATTTTAAGAGTGATCTGTTAGCAAAGTAACATCATCATTCATGTCTGGAGCACAAATGCCGAAGGACGATTTACACTGACATTTGTCTTCAATTCTTTCAAGTAATAGTAATAGTGATGCTTGACCAAACAGACACAATTCTGCATATTAAAAAATAAATGATAATTAATAATTAGTCTTTAAAAAATATCTTCTTCCATTTCTCAGAATGTTTGTATTGGCGATCTTGATAGATTTATCTCCAGACACACACCTCACTCCAGGAGTCTAAATCCAGAGGGGCCGATCTATTCGGCTGGGGTCCAATCCAATTCCCAATACTATCGAGGGAAATTTGCACTCAACACCCTGTCTCTGTTCAACATATTTACAGCCCCTAAAGCTGCAGTTAATCACAGTGGCGTTCCTCTGGGCCCAGCAGCGTTCGTAAGGTTAAATGGGGATTCGGCGAGGTGATGCAGTCTGTTCAGACATTATCAGTTCACGGCCAGCTGTTGATGTTCACATGCTGTTTGTAAATTGTTTATGAGGTCCCAGAGTAGACTTCACCGTATGCTCCACTGTGTTAACGGTGATGAAAAGGTTACAGCACCTTTTGTAAACTTTTGCTTCACCTTCAGGCTTGTTGTGAAGACCTTGCTGAAAGTATTTCATCATTTCTGTTAAAATTCAGGAAAGGAAATGGAGAGCATATGCTATTAAACACTGGCACTGAACAAGCAAAGTGTTCTAGTGCAATATATTAAAGCAATAAGCCACAAGGTCGAGTGATTTACCTCGGTTAAATCACTGTAATGCACACCTTCAAATGGCTGATTGCTCATGACAACACGACACCAACATTTGATAAATACATTTATGTTGAAATCATAAAAATGTATGTCCTCATCAGAGATGTTGCAATGGGGTAGGCAAACCAGGAAATTGCCTGGGGCCCCAAGCTGGAAGGGGGCCCCCACAAGGAGGCTGATTACATTGCACCAAAGCAATGACAACATGAAACTCCCTTAAATTATTTAATGGTACAAAACTCTGCAATGACACGTCCGGAACCCTCCTAAAGGGGCCCCCGTGCTTCGAGCTTGCTGTCAAAAGTTTCGTAGTTTCAGAGCGGCAATTAAATGACAGACAATGAAGCAGATTTACCCGTCCGGGCATATTAAAAGGAAACGAAAGCAAGAGGAAGAGGAAAAGGCCCTTTCTGCCTGGGGCCCCCAGAGTCTCTAGAAACGCCCCTGGTCCTCATATGTGGACAGCGGGACAAAGTTTTGATATGTTAAATTATGCAAATCTATAGAAAGTCTGTGGCTACCCGCTTTGTACTGCTTCAAGGAAATCAACATCATGATGTTGTGTCACGTGACTCGGTGCGGCAGAAGTTTAATCCTTAAATGACAGTTAAATGAGTGCCTGAAATAATAACATATAAGGAATTGGCTTGTGCGTGCAGCGCTCTATCAGTTGAGCTTCTGCGCATTTTGATCACTCTCAAACAAGTTTGTAAATGTGGTTGGTTATGTAATGCAAATATTAAAATGAGTCATGCGTTATAGTGAAAGTGTTTAGATGTCATAAAATAGCATTGTGCGAGGAACAGGGTGAAAAGAAAGTGTTTATGAACGTCTAAGTTACTGTTGTAACCTCCGTTCCCTGATGAGGGAATGAGACGTTGTGTCGAAGAAGTGACACTAGGTGTCTCTCTCGAGAGCCTTTTGCATCTCTGAACTTTGAGAAATGGCCAATTAGAAATTGGCTGACAGAATTTGCATGTCCTGCCCCTGGACATACGGGTATAAAGGGGGTAAATGCGTCTGTTCATTCAGGATTTGTCTGAGGAGCCGACAATGAGGTTCGGCCGCAATAGTGGCTTGGTTCAGCGACGTGGCCGGGAGGACACAATGTCTCGTTCCCTCCATCAGGGAACAGAGGTTACAACAGTAACCTAGACGTTCTCCGTCTGTCACTCACTTCGACATTGTGTCCAATTTTAATCACGCCATGCGCTGAACCGTGTACGTGCTCTGCTGACACAGGTGTGGGCAGGTAGTTTGCGTGCCAAAATGACAGGCTGTGCCAGACTGCATGTACCCTTCCCCAATGACCCAAAAAACCTTCTGGTTCCTTACACCTCGATATGGGGGGAACTAGGCGACGTGCCAAGCATGGGAGCAAGCCGCGCTAGCTGCGCCTTTTCTCTCTCTGTGTTTTTCACATAGAGTTAAAGTGGCTGGGGCCATCTTAATGCTATCACACACATCAGGGAAGGTGTTCTTTCCAGATTCTATTCTTTCAGGGGGGAAAGACCCTGCGGAGACCACACCTGCCCAGACTGGGGGAGGTAAAGAGTGGTGAAATACATCAAATGGGTTTTTAGGTCACATGTGGAGAATGGCACGGTGGTAGATTCTACTTCATTGGGCGGGAGGAGTTGCTACAAACACAGTGACCGGGGGGGGGTCAGTGAGGACTGCCCAAGGGAGACGCGGGTCCACTTGCAAGGGGACCGTAACGCAGACAATACACACAGATGCCAGAACACTCTCCGATGCAGCGGCGAGCTCATCATCCAGCTCAGGGGGCTCAAGAGGATAGGCAGACTGGCCGTGAGGCGAGCCGCTGTCACCCCGAGCATGGGTGGGTGGTTCATGGGGACGTACCTGGCGAAACTGAGCGCACTGCCATCCCCAAATTGCCTCCATCGCCAGCCGGGTTGTCCTCAATCCCGTAGGAAGAAGGAACGACGTGGGGGGCGGCTGGAGTGGCGTTCCTTTTTAGGAAGGAAAGCCGTGACTGCAACGTTGCCATGGTAAGGTTCTTGCATTGAGAACACGAACCATCCACAAACGCTATCTCGGTGAGATCACGGCCCAGACACACGAGGCAGCGACTGTGGCCGTCAGGAGCGGAGAGAACTCGACCGCATCCAGGAACTACACAGGGGCGGAAAGTCATCTTTATAAAGACGCATCCTGAAAAGGATGTTCAACGCCACTGTGTATTGCTCTTTTAGAGAAAATACTCTTTTAGGGAAAATTTCTCTTTTACTAGCACTGTCGAAGCACCCAGTGGCAAAGCTGCACTGCCGTGCAGAGAAGGAGGAAGCCGCTGATATGCACCGTAGATCCAACAGCAGATGCTGATACCAGAGATGAGAGAAAACCAGTTGGGACTCGCAGCTCGCTACTCACACAACTGGTCGGCTCCGAAGAAAATTTCTGAATGAACAGACGCATTTCCCCCCGTTTATACCCATATGTCCGGGGGCGGGACATGCAAATTCTGTCTGCCAATTTCTCATTGGCCTTTTCTCAAAGTTCAGAGATGCAAAAGGCACTCAAGAGAGACCCCTAGTGTCGCTTCAGATGGGGAACTGATAATCTGCTGTTTTACTTGTGATTCGTGTGAAAGGGAATAAAAGATGTTGTTGTAGCGCCTGTAGGGTTCACTCCACCATGAACACTGCCGCGATACGAACAACGAGCCACGTAAAAATCATTTAGCAAAAATCTAGTAACATGATTCGGTGAGACCAAGTTGGTAATTTTATGCTTTTTAGAGTATGACATTATCAGCACATCACACTGTATTGGAATCAGATAGTCAATTGGGGGTGGGGTTTATTGTTTTATCCAGTTGTTGCCTATTTAGTTCCTTCCAATTCAGTCACTTGCTGGTTTAATTTCAGTTAGGATGCTGCCTGAGAAAGTAGCTTCCTTTGTAGGCAGTAGACAGCAAGGCAGCTCACTAGGTTTTGTAACAAACTAGAGTCTTGCACAAAACCAGGACCTCACTTCCCCTCTGAGGCGTAGGATCGGTTATATAAATGTTTCAGGCTCTTGAATGCGTTTGTTATGTATAAATGTCAAGTTCATTGACTCTGCATGTAGTCAGGACACCTGAAGGCCCTCTGATGCATCTACGATAGATTTGTGCATGTTCTCTCAGTTCATGCACTGACATGTCTCATGACAATTTGAATCTAAAATCCTGATTTAAAAAGCCAATGGGAATGTTGTGCATCAGCTAGCCATATGCAAATCAGTATAACTATTTATTTCATTAAATAATATTTGTATTGCATTGTTTTAAAATTGATATATTGATTTTTAAGGACAAGGCGGACATTTATTGTGAAATGTTTTTGAATGCCCTCGCAATGACTTTTGTGTTCCCTCGCAGTAAGTTTTGTGTTCCCTCACAATAAGTTTTGTGTTTCCTCTCAATAAGTTTTGTGTTCCCTCACAATATGTTTTGTGTTCCCTCACAGTAAGTTTTGAGTTCCCTCTCAATAGGTTTTGTGTTCCCTCGCAATAAGTTTTGTGTTCCCTCACAATAAGTTTTGTTCCCTCGCAATAGTTTCTGGTTCCCTCACAATAGTTTCTCGTTCCCTCGCAATAGTTTCTCGTTCCCTCTCAATAAGTTTTGTGTTCCTTCTCAATAAGTTTTGCGTTCTCTCTCAATGAGTTTTGTGTTCCCTCGCAGTAAGTTTTGTGTTCCCTCACAATATGTTTTGTGTTCCCTCACAGTAAGTTTTGTGTTCCCTCACAATAAGTTTTGTGTTCCCTCTCAATAAGTTTTGTGTTCCCTCGCAATAAGTTTTGTGTTCCCTCACAATAAGTTTTGTTCCCTCGCAATAGTTTCTCGTTCCCTCGCAATAGTTTCTCGTTCCCTCTCAATAAGTTTTGTGTTCCTTCTCAATAAGTTTTGCGCTCCCTCTCAATGAGTTTTGTGTTCCCTCTCAATAAGTTTTGCGTTCCCTCTCAATAAGTTTTGTGTTCCCTCTCAATAGTTTCTCGTTCCCTCTCAATAAGTTTTGTGTTCCCTCACAATAATCTTTGTTCCCTCGCAATAGTTTCTCGTTCCCTCTCAATAAGTTTTGTGTTCCTTCTCAATAAGTTTTGCGTTCCCTCTCAATAAGTTTTGTGTTCCCTCTCAATAGTTTCTCGTTCCCTCTCAATAAGTTTTGTGTTCCCTCACAATAATCTTTGTTCCCTCGCAATAGTTTCTCGTTCCCTCGCAATAGTTTCTCGTTCCCTCTCAATAAGTTTTGTGTTCCTTCTCAATAAGTTTTGCGCTCCCTCTCAATAAGTTTTGTGTTCCCTCTGATTAAGTTTTGTGTTCCCTCACAATAAGTTTTGTGTTCCCTCTCAATAGTTTCTCGTTCCCTCACAATAAGTTTTGTGTTCCCTCTCAATAAGTTTTGTGTTCCCTCACAATAAGTTTTGTGTTCCCTCTCAATAGTTTCTCGTTCCCTCTCAATAAGTTTTGTGTTCCCTCACAATAAGTTTTGTGTTCCCTCGCAATAGTTTCTCGTTCCCTCGCAATAAGTTTTGTGTTCCCTCTCAATAGTTTCTCGTTCCCTCACAATAAGTTTTGTGTTCCCTATCAATAAGTTTTGTGTTCCCTCACAATAAATTTTGTGTTCCCTCTCAATAGTTTCTCGTTCCCTCTCAAAAAGTTTTGTGTTCCCTCACAATAAGTTTTGTGTTCCCTCTCAATAAGTTTTGTGTTCCCTCGCAATAGTTTCTCGTTCCCTCGCAATAAGTTTTATGTTCCCTCTCAATAAGTTTTGTGTTCCCTCGCAATAGTTTCTCGTTCCCTCGCAATAAGTTTTGTGTTCCCTCTCAATAAGTTTTGTGTTCCCTCACAATAAGTTTTGTGTTCCATCACAATAAGTTTTGTGTTCCCTCACAATAAGTTTTGTGTTCCATCACAATAAGTTTTGTGTTCCCTCTCAATAGTTTCGCGTTCCCTCTCAATAAGTTTTGTGTTCCTTCTCAATAAGTTTTGCGTTCTCTCTCAATGAGTTTTGTGTTCCCTCGCAGTAAGTTTTGTGTTCCCTCACAATATGTTTTGTGTTCCCTCACAGTAAGTTTTGTGTTCCCTCACAATAAGTTTTGTGTTCCCTCTCAATAAGTTTTGTGTTCCCTCGCAATAAGTTTTGTGTTCCCTCACAATAAGTTTTGTTCCCTCGCAATAGTTTCTCGTTCCCTTGCAATAGTTTCTCGTTCCCTCTCAATAAGTTTTGTGTTCCTTCTCAATAAGTTTTGCGCTCCCTCTCAATGAGTTTTGTGTTCCCTCTCAATAAGTTTTGCGTTCCCTCTCAATAAGTTTTGTGTTCCCTCTCAATAGTTTCTCGTTCCCTCTCAATAAGTTTTGTGTTCCCTCACAATAATCTTTGTTCCCTCGCAATAGTTTCTCGTTCCCTCTCAATAAGTTTTGTGTTCCTTCTCAATAAGTTTTGCGTTCCCTCTCAATAAGTTTTGTGTTCCCTCTCAATAGTTTCTCGTTCCCTCTCAATAAGTTTTGTGTTCCCTCACAATAATCTTTGTTCCCTCGCAATAGTTTCTCGTTCCCTCGCAATAGTTTCTCGTTCCCTCTCAATAAGTTTTGTGTTCCTTCTCAATAAGTTTTGCGCTCCCTCTCAATAAGTTTTGTGTTCCCTCTGATTAAGTTTTGTGTTCCCTCACAATAAGTTTTGTGTTCCCTCTCAATAGTTTCTCGTTCCCTCACAATAAGTTTTGTGTTCCCTCTCAATAAGTTTTGTGTTCCCTCACAATAAGTTTTGTGTTCCCTCTCAATAGTTTCTCGTTCCCTCTCAATAAGTTTTGTGTTCCCTCACAATAAGTTTTGTGTTCCCTCGCAATAGTTTCTCGTTCCCTCGCAATAAGTTTTGTGTTCCCTCTCAATAGTTTCTCGTTCCCTCACAATAAGTTTTGTGTTCCCTATCAATAAGTTTTGTGTTCCCTCACAATAAATTTTGTGTTCCCTCTCAATAGTTTCTCGTTCCCTCTCAAAAAGTTTTGTGTTCCCTCACAATAAGTTTTGTGTTCCCTCTCAATAAGTTTTGTGTTCCCTCGCAATAGTTTCTCGTTCCCTCGCAATAAGTTTTATGTTCCCTCTCAATAAGTTTTGTGTTCCCTCGCAATAGTTTCTCGTTCCCTCGCAATAAGTTTTGTGTTCCCTCTCAATAAGTTTTGTGTTCCCTCACAATAAGTTTTGTGTTCCATCACAATAAGTTTTGTGTTCCCTCACAATAAGTTTTGTGTTCCATCACAATAAGTTTTGTGTTCCCTCTCAATAGTTTCGCGTTCCCTCTCAATAAGTTTTGTGTTCCCTCTCAATAAGTTTTGTGTTCCCTCACAATAAGTTTTGTGTTCCATCACAATAAGTTTTGTGTTCCCTCACAATAAGTTTTGTGTTCCCTCTCAATAGTTTCTCGTTCCCTCACAATAAGTTTTGTGTTCCCTCTCAATAAGTTTTATGTTCCCTCGCAATAGTTTCTCGTTCCCTCACAATAAGTTTTGTGTTCCCTCACAATAGGTTTTGTGTTCCCTCACAATAAGTTTTGTGTTCCCTCTCAATAAGTTTTGTGTTCCCTCTCAATAGTTTCTCGTTCCCTCGCAATAAGTTTTATGTTCCCTTTCAATACTTTGTGTTCCCTCTCAATAAGTTTTGCGTTCCCTAACAATAAGTTTTGTGTTCCCTCGTAATAGTTTGTGTTCCCACACAATGGTTTTTGTTCTCTCGCAAATATTTTTGCAGTCCCTTGAGATATAGTGTATTATAACAATGATTTTCGCCAAGAAATGCATGGTTTCTTAACAAATTTTTCATATTTTCTGCAATATTTCTATAGAGAAAACATGTTTTCTGCCAAAAACTACCAAAGTCTACAATACTGTTAGCACTTTATTACTAGGTTACATATGTTAACATTAGTAAATGCATATACAATATATTTTTACAATGTTTATAAATCTTTGTTAATGTTAGTCAATACAAAAACAATTGTTTATTGTTAGTTTATGTTAGTTATATTGCATTAATTAATTTTAAAATATACGACTTTTGATTTTAGTATAGTTGTAGTATATTTTTAAATTAATATACTAAAGATTAATAAATAAATGCTGTAAACGTATGCAATGTAGAGAGGAGCTTAAGTGGAAATATGAAGATGTTCCATATTCACCGACACCATGCAAGTAGTGACACTATTTGGTCCATTGACAAATAGATGATTCTAAATGCAAAGGGTAACGTTGACATGTTTACACCTTTATTGTTGCTCTTTATTATGTTGTTAGCCTGTTCACCCTTATAGCTGTTACCTATCATTTTAGTGAGTAATAAATGTGCACTCTAAGTGGCTGATTTCCATGGAGTGTTCTGTAATAGTGGTTACTCGGATTATTGCATAAATGCTTGTCCATGAAAATAACGATTTGTTGCCAGGAGACTCGCATGCTGAAAGGCTTATTCAAGCATTTGTTACTTCCAGGATTGATTATTGTAATGCACTATTTGTTGGTCTACCTGCCCAAATTGTACCCAAACGGCTACAGTATATTCAGAATTCAGCAGCACGTGTTCGTTCTTCTACTCCATCACGTCAGCACATTACAGGCGTGCTTTATTGTTTGCATTGGCTTCCTGTTCAGTCACGTATTGTTTTTAAATCTCTCACTCTAACTTACAATGCTGTGCATGGAACGGCCCCTTCTTATATCTGTGACTTAGTTACCCTTTACATGCCCTCGTTCTCTTCGTTGTGGTGGTGGCGTAGTGGGCAAAGGCACACAACTGGTAATCAGAAGGTTGCTGGTTTGATCCCCACAGTCACCACCATTGTGTCCTTGAGTAAGGCACTTAACTCCAGGTTGCTCCGGGGGGATTGTCCCTGTAATAAGTGCACTGTAAGTCACTTTGGATAAAAGCATCTGCCAAATGCATAAATGTAAATGTAATGTAAATGTCTTCAGCAGCCTCCTTGTAGACTCAAATCTATGGGTGAGAGCGCTTTTTCATTTGCTGCACCTAGATTATGGAATGCACTTCCTGTTAGAGATGCTCCCACATTAGACAGTTTTAAGAAGTTTTAAATCTTTTTAAAATTGTTTTTATAGATTTGAGATGACTCGTATTTGATTGTATTGATTAATTCTGTTATATTGTTTGGAATGATTTCTTGTTTTGTACTGTATTACAGTACTTAAATACTTTATTTGTTTTATTGTCATCTGTTTGTTGCTCTTTTCTTTTTTCTTTTCTTTTTTTCTTCTTGTTTTGTTTATTGTGTTCTGTGTGCTGTAGTGTATTACTACTACTTTGATAGCTTGGTTTGGTTTAACTGCTCCCTTGGTTGCAATGCATCAGTTTTTGTGGTTAACTATACCCCAATGTGATGGGAAGGGTGGGAGCGTAGGAAAGGCTCTTCTGTTCGTGATGACAGCTAAGGGCAGGGCTGGACTGGTAATCTGGCATACCGAGCATTTTCCTGGTGGGCCGACACACTTTAGGGCCAATCAGGGGTGAACTGGCCATCGGGAAAACCGAGCAGGCCAGTACAATCTGGTCTAAAGTTGAATTAAGATTACTTAGAATAAGAAACTAATATTCACCTCTTGGAATATAAATGGAAAGATTAAAATGATTAAGCTGAAACAGGTTATTACTAGGCTTAAGCAGCTTGAGTCCTTTGTATTTTTTATCTAAGACACTCATTTTTTCCCCCAATTTGGAATGCGCAATTCCCAGTGCGCTCTAAGTTCTCGTGGTGGCGTAGTGACTCGCCTCAATCCGGGTGATGGAGAACGAATCTCAATTGCCTCCTCGTCTGAGACGTCAATCTGCAAATCTTATCACGTGACTTGTTGAGCTCGTTACTGCGGAGACGTAGCACGTGTGGAGGCTTCACGCTATTCTCCACGCACAACTCACCACGCATCCCACCACGAGAACCATATTATAGCGACCACAAGGAGGTTACCCCATGTGACTCTACCCTCCCTAGCAACAAGGCCAATTTGGTTGCTTAGGTGACTACACTGGAGTCATTCAGCATGCCCTTGAATCAAACTCGTGACTCCAGGTGTGATAGTCAGTGACAATACTCGCTGAGATACCCAGGCCCCAGGAAAAACTGAAAAACTGAAAGATTAATGTCAAATTTGGTTGTTGAGAAACTAACATGTGCAGTGAGGAAGAAAGCTTCTGAATTTTATGACATCTGGGAGGTATTTTTGGAATTATTAAAAAATGGTGACATTGGGGGGGCCTGGGTAGATCAGCGAGTATTGATGCTGACTCAGGGCGTGCTGAGTGACTCCAGACAGGTCTCCTTAGCAACAAAATTGTCCCGGTTGCTAGGGAGGGTAGAGTCACATGGGGTAACCAAATTGTCCTGGTTGCTAGGGAGGGTAGTCACATGGGGTAACCTCCTCGTGGTGGTGATTAGTGGTTCTCTCAATGGGGCGTGTGGTGAGTTGTGTGTGGATCGTGGAGAGTAGCATGAGTCTCCACATGCTGTGAGTCTCCGCGGTGTCATGCACAACGAGTCACGTGATCAGATGCGCCGATTGACGTCTCAGAAGCGGAGGCAACTGAGACTTGTCCTCCGCCACCCGGATTAAGGTGCGTAACCGTGCCACCACAAGGACCTAATAAGTAGTGGGAATAGGGCATTCCAAATTGGTTGATAGGAATGTTGTTCCAGGACCAACACAGATGTCATACTTGTTATAAATGTTAAAATAACGGTCACCATAAACTCATCCCGTTTCTGAACACAGTTCCTCCACTGTAATCATATCAGCTTTACATAAAGACATTTCAATCTAAACAACTAACTCCTATGTGGTCTACCATGTGACAACTAACCCCAGTCTCCCATGTGACATTGTGTTTGCTGAAGCAGAATTTCAAACACACTTTTACTGACACACTCCTCAGATCTGTCTGTCTCTACTCCCTTTGGCATCGCAGATTCTTCTCCCCATTTATAGTGAGATTGATAGCACATCTCTCTCTCTCTCTCTCTGGTTTGGGGCCCCGGGGCCATGTGTGATGTGGTGGCAGTGTGCTGACCTGTGCGGTGATGCTCGGGGGTGCAGAGAATCGGCTCATAAATCACAGAGCATGAAACAGGCTCAGGGCGATACAATTTCTCTGCTGATACATCCGCCGGGCGGGACGTTTGACGAGCGTGAGGAAGACAGTGAGACGGAATACATTTTAAAAACAGCTTTTTGAGAAACAAAGCGATTACAAATGAGTTTAGTCACCATTTATTCTGCTTTATCTTTTCTACCTTTTTATATATCTCTTATTTCCTTTTTATATTATATTATATAAAGATGAATCAATGTGGGCGTGTCACTTGAAATGCCATGAGATTTAATGTAATGCCACACACTCTCTGGATGTTTTTAACCTTTAACCCTGCACACTCCAGTATCATTTCACTCGATACCCATCGATGACCCTGGGGTCATGACCTCCAGTACAGCATCATATCAACAGCCCTTCATGCATCCAGAAAGATTCCTCTCAACCAACTCAGTTATTCAATTACATTTCCACTTCAGTCCAAATTGAAATTCAGCAAGTGTTTCAAAAGTTAATGAAGGATTCGACAGATATTTGAATAAAAATCAGGTTTTGCCATATCTTCTTGATTAACATAAATTAAATTAGGTCAACCCACAAAAACCCATCCCTGTTGGACCCATTGAATTTAATTAGTTCTGATGCTTGGAGCGGGTTTCCTGCTGAAGGCTGCGAGTGTTTGTGTGTGTGTGTGTGTGTGTGTGTGTGTGAGTAGCTTGTTATTGCTTTGTTATGAATGAGTAGACTAATTGGAATGCTAAACCGCCTGCGTTCTTTTACGTACTCAGAGAAAGGTCTTTCACGAACACATTCACAGGGGCCGCTGGACTCCGACAAACAGCCAAAATGCCCGCGGCACTCGTGTGTATCTGTTTATATGACCAGGAGTGCAAGCCACGCTATTTTTAGGAAATGAACCGAGTTTACAAAAACTGGCAGATTCTCTTCACCACCTCCCAAATCTGTTTCACAAAACAATTAAATACAGTGTCAAGAAAAAGTATGTGCACCCTTTGGGATTAGCTGGTTTTCTGCATTCATTGCTCATAAAATGTGATCTCAACTTCATCAAAGTCACAAATATAGACAAACACAATGTGCTTGAGTATCCTTAGGATTTAATAACTGGTTGAAACGCCTTTGGCATCAATAACCTAAACCTAGTGTTTCCATTAGCTGCGGATTAAACCTGCACAACATTCAGAATGATTTCTGGATCATTCTTCCTTACAGAACTACTTCAGTTCAGCCATATTCTTAGGATGTCCGGTGTAAACGTCTCTCTTGAGGTCATTCCACATCAGCTCTCTCCAACGTATTCACCTTTGGGAAGATGTTTTCATGTTGGCATGCGGTGCCCTTTTTATGCCATATATAGTGCTGTGTGTTCTCCCAAACAATTCAACCTTAGTTTCATCAGTCCACAAAACATTTACCCAGTAGTGTTGTGGAGTGTCAAGGTTGTCTTTAGCAAACTTCAGGCGTGCAGCAATGTTTTTGTTGGAAAACAGCGGATTCCTTCGTGATGTCCTGCCATGAACACATACCCGTTTAATGTTTTCTGTACAGTAGACTCATGAACAGAGATGTTAACCAGTTCCAATTATTCCTTCAAGTCTTTATCTGTGACTATAGTGTTCTTCTTTACATCATTGATCATTTTGTGGTGTGTCCTTTGAGTCATCTTGGCTGGACAGCCATTTCTATTGAGAGTACCTATAGTACTAAATCATCTCCATTTATAGACAGTTTGTCTAACTGTGAACAGATGAATATCTAATGGCCACTTCTAGAGAGAGTACCTATAGTACTAAATCATCTCCATTTATAGACAGTTTGTCTAACTGTGAACAGATGAATATCTAACGGCCACTTCTAGAGAGAGTACCTATAGTACTAAATCATCTCCATTTATAGACGGTTTGTCTAACTGTGGACAGATGAATATCTAACGGCCACTTCTAGTGAGAGTACCTATAGTACTAAATCATCTCCATTTATAGACAGTTTGTCTAACTGTGAACAGATGAATATCTAACGGCCACTTCTAGAGAGAGTACCTATAGTACTAAATCACCTCCATTTATAGACAGTTTGTCTAACTGTAGACAGATGAATATCTAACGGCCACTTCTAGAGAGAGTACCTATAGTACTAAATCATCTCCATTTATAGACGGTTTGTCTAACTGTGGACAGATGAATATCTAACGGCCACTTCTAGAGAGAGTACCTATAGTACTAAATCATCTCCATTTATAGACGGTTTGTCTAACTGTGGTCAGATGAATATCTAACGGCCACTTCTAGAGAGAGTACCTATAGTACTAAATCATCTCCATTTATAGACAGTTTGTCTAACTGTGGACAGATGAATATCTAACGGCCACTTCTAGTGAGAGTACCTATAGTACTAAATCATCTCCATTTATAGACAGTTTGTCTCATTGTGAACAGATGAATATCTAACTGCCACTTCTAGAGAGAGTACCTATAGTACTAAATCATCTCCATTTATAGATAGATTGTCTAACTGTGGACAGATGAATATCTAACCGCCACTTCTAGTGAGAGTACCTATAGTACTAATCATCTCCATTTACAGACAGTTTGTCTAACTGTGGGCAGATGAATATCTAACCGCCACTTCTAGTGAGAGTACCTATAGTACTAAATCATCTCCATTTATAGACAGTTTGTCTAACTGTGCACAGATGAATATCTAACGGCCACTTCTAGTGAGAGTACCTATAGTACTAATCATCTCCATTTACAGACAGTTTGTCTAACTGTGGGCAGATGAATATCTAACCGCCACTTCTAGTGAGAGTACCTATAGTACTAAATCATCTCCATTTATAGACAGTTTGTCTAACTGTGGACAGATGAATATCTAACCGCCACTTCTAGTGAGAGTACCTATAGTACTAATCATCTCCATTTACAGACAGTTTGTCTAACTGTGGGCAGATGAATATCTAACCGCCACTTCTAGTGAGAGTACCTATAGTACTAAATCATCTCCATTTATAGACAGTTTGTCTAACTGTGCACAGATGAATATCTAACGGCCACTTCTAGTGAGAGTACCTATAGTACTAAATCATCTCCATTTATAGACAGTTTGTCTAACTGTGGACAGATGAATATCTAACGGCCACTTCTAGTGAGAGTAACTATAGTACTAAATCATCTCCATTTATAGACAGTTTGTCTAACTTTGGACAGATGAATATCTAACGACCACTTCTAGAGAGAGTACCTATAGTACTAAATCATCTCCATTTATAGACAGTTTGTCTAACTGTGGACGGATGAATATCTAACGGCCACTTCTAGTGAGAGTACCTATAGTACTAAATCACCTCCATTTATAGACAGTTTGTCTAACTGTGGACAGATGAATATCTAACGGCCACTTCTAGTGAGAGTAACTATAGTACTAAATCATCTCCATTTATAGACAGTTTGTCTAACTGTGGACAGATGAATATCTAACGGCCACTTCTAGTGAGAGTACCTATAGTACTAAATCATCTCCATTTATAGACGGTTTGTCTAACTGTGGACAGATGAATATCTAACGGCCACTTCTAGTGAGAGTACCTATAGTACTAAATCATCTCCATTTATAGACAGTTTGTCTAACTGTGGACAGATGAATATCTAACGGCCACTTCTAGTGAGAGTACCTATAGTACTAAATCATCTCCATTTATAGACAGTTTGTCTAACTGTGGACAGATGAATATCTAACGGCCACTTCTAGTGAGAGCACCTATAGTACTAAATCATCTCCATTTATAGACAGTTTGTCTAACTGTGGACAGATGAATATCTAACGGCCACTTCTAGTGAGAGTACCTATAGTACTAAATCATCTCCATTTATAGACAGTTTGTCTAACTGTGAACAGATGGATATTTGTGTGGCATGGTCCTCATCAGCAGATGCTTCTTGTGAATTGAGTGCTTTTTATAAGTCAAAGTAGCTCTAACCCACACCTGCGATCTCGTTTCATTGATTGGATGCCAGATTTACCAACTCCTGACTATGATTAGCTTTTGTTGTCGTCATTATCCTAGGGGTTCACATACATTTTCAAGCCTACACTGAATGTTTGAATGATGAAAGAGCGATACAATAATTTGTGTGTTAATTAGTTAGAACAGATTTTC
Organism: Moxostoma hubbsi; assembly: GCA_032164185.1. NCBI lineage: Eukaryota > Metazoa > Chordata > Actinopteri > Cypriniformes > Catostomidae > Moxostoma > Moxostoma hubbsi. Next base: position 49,666,268 of record JAVLUX010000009.1, on the reverse strand, counting down.
CTTTTGATTATAAACAGACATTGCCAATGGCTTGTTTGTTTGTTTTGTTTTTTGCTGTAGATAAAGGAGGGAATATCTGCAGTAGATATTTAGGGGTTGAGGCACCTTTTTAGCAGTTCACTTGTATTTCACAAGCCTGCTGAGGTTGCTTTTGTCCAGCCTTTGAAAAGAAAGCTCTTAAATGAACAAAGACAGATAGAAAAAAATAGCAAATAAATCTTCATCCACTGATGGTTGGATGTGTTTGTGTTTGGCTGTTTGTCATTTCTGAGTGGTAGAGCATAATGCTATTAAAATGATACACACAGTTTGATGGCCTCCCTATCAATCAAATGGCGGATACACAGTAACTCACAAATGCTCTGTTAGCTGCAGGCACTGAACATCCACCCACACGCGTGTCTAATGACCGCTGCATGAAAACATGTGACGACTGCGTATGACAGAGATGAGATGTGCATTTGTGTGGGAATCTTTGATGAATGCTCTTTACATTGTCAGTCAGTCTGTTGGACATTAGTTTAAACTCCTGCGTTTTATGTTGTTTATAACATAATCCATCCCAGATGGATCCAGATGTGAAATATCTTATTATAGTATCGTTTTATACTATCTCAGACATCCCAGATGTGTTTAACGTTCTTTCTTCTGCTGAAGACAGATGATGATTTTAGTTTGTTTGTTTAGAAAAAATATCTCCGTTATGTGAATGATTTTGGTAAAAAAAAAATGGAAGATGGGGGAGTGTTCAGGAAACCAGTTTGATTAAAATAATCATTTTTTCAGTTCTAGTTGGTGCCACAAGAGGCGTAGAAATTACACACCTCGCTATATATTCAATATTTCTAAAAAACAAGCCTTAATGTCTTATGAAATTTTGCTTCTCGTATAAATGTATAAATGTACGGATATTTTTACATGAAAAGAAGACCAAAATGTTGCCTGAGTTTCCTCTTTCAGGCTGGTATTAGTGTTATATAACTAGCTGAATGCAATTCATCACCAGCCTGTCATATCATCTTATCCTGACTTACACTGAGCTGAATATGTGAGGAAATAAATGCAATAGTCTTAGACGTTGCCTTTTCTATTCAATCACATCAATTATTCTCTTACATAGAGACATTCAACTGCTGTAACACCAAATATTAACCCCTTTTATGTAACCAAGGTTGTGTACAATCATCCACAGGCACACAAACACACAAACACACATTCACGCTCTCTGTTGTCATTTTAGGAGCATTTGCGAGGCACGTCCTCTTGTCTACTGATATTACGTGACCGGCTTAGTGTATGAAGAGTGCAGTGAGCTGAGAAATTAACTTGTCATAAGCAGAGCGTGAACTTATTCAGGAGGGTGATTTCACCGTTTTAAACGTTTAGGTTGGAAGTAACAGGACGTTTTGAAGTTGCTTTCACAAACCTCTCATTTTACATATAGTGGCTCTTGGATCTTGGATGTCTTCTAACCGTGAATAGACATGGGGTCAGTGTTTAAAGTGGCCTACAGTTGTTCTCGCATTGGCCAATGCGTCACTTAGACTGCGCTGCGACAACAGTCCCTCATGTACAATTAGCTGCAGTGTGTGCGCGAAGCATCCTAAACTCGCCACGCCAAGTTGCTCCATGGCCTTCTTCGTGTTTTTTGCATTGTCCTTTAAAACTTCATGGACTTTGTTTTTATTAATCTTCCATTCACGCAGCATGTGCCATAATTGAATCCCCTGTGTGCGAGCCACGAAACTCTCGGGCATGCAACACGGCTCATTTCAAGGTAAAATCAGAGTCTATCCATTGCACGGTCAGACTCAACAAGGACATTGGACTCACGTCTGAGCTCCAGATGTCTGTTGTGAGACAAACTGCACCTACATTCTCCAAGAGTTTGGAGAGGAAATCGCAAACTTCGCTGTGCATATGAGGGATTACATTTTCAGTTATATAAATTTTGCATTTGACTGTTGGACTTTTTTCCTCTTTAAGGTTAAAATACTTCCACGCCACTGACATGACTATTCTGACTACTGTTATCACGTGGCAGGCTGCGCCACTAAACTGGATGTGGCAGCAAGGGAAATGCTAATATACAAGCATTTAGGCGATGGTTTAAGCTAGGTTTTCCCATATCATAATTTTTTTCTCCCCTCCGATCTAGCTTTCTGGGCCAGTTTCGGCCCGATACCGATGACGTGGATCGGATCGGGACATCCCTAGAATTTTCATTTTCGTTCAATTATCCCTTTAAAGGAATATTCTTGGTTCAATACAAGTTAAGCTCAAATGACAGTATTTGTTGCATAATGTTGATTATAAAAAATAAGTAAAAATTGCAGTTACAGTGAGACACTTACAATGGAAGGGAATGGGCCAATCCATAAACGTTAAAATTCACACTTTTTCACCTGTAAATGGTCTGCACTTATATAGCGCTTTTTTTAACCTAAGAGGTTACCAAAGCCCTTTACACTGTGACTCATTCACCCATACACACACACTTATACACCAATGGCGGCAGAGCTACCATGCAAGGTGCTATCCTGCCATTGGGAGCAACTTGGGGTTCAGTGTCTTGCCCAAGGACACTTCGGCATGTGGAGTCGTGTGGGCCAGGAATTGAACCGCCAACCCTGCGATTGGCCACCTGAGCCACAGCCGTAAGCCCCAAATAGCCAAAAACTCTATATCAGCTCTTACCTTAGGTTGTTTTCTACAAAATTATTAAATAATCCAATGTTATGTCTCAAATGTCGAGAACAAAAATTCTGGACATTTTAGCAAAAATTTGATTTATATACAAATCATCGTTTGAACATATTCCTAACTATTGAAGAGAATAGTATACATTGTTGCAAAGCTGAGGTTCTTAGCTTTCAGTTGACACCAATATCAAGTTTCTAGTCCATTCAGTGGCCGAGATATTCAACAATACATGGGGGAAGGGTGGGGCTTCCCAAAAATGATTGGATCTCAATGGGTGGAGTCACAAAACACATTTGGGCTGCCTTACATTTCAAAACTGTATATTGTGATAGAAGGTGAAAGATACATTTTTTTTACTATTTGCTGCCACCTTGAGAAACAATTTAAGACCAAAACAAAGAGACAGAGGAAACAGACTTTATTACAAGCTTTAGAAATTGAAGTTATAAAGCGGGTCAATTTGACCCGGCAGGTTCAAAGTAGGGGCTTGATAATTAAGAACACCCAAGGGTTAAGTGTGCCAATACGTTTTGTGGACACTGTATAGGATGCATATCAAAAACTGTTTATGCATTGAAATATCATGCAGTATTTCAATAGAGAAAAACAGCTGTCCTGATTACCTCCCAACTCTCTTCTCTCCATCCCCTTTCACGTTTCTTCCTCCATCCCCTCAATTTGGACTTTCTTATTCTCCATAGGTGTGTAGAGTGAAGTGGAGGAAGGCTTATGGCTTCCTCGTGGGGCCTGGGCCAGCTGCGGTGGCTGGGTCTTATCCTGGCCCTCATGGCCCTGCCAAACCCATGCCAGGGTTGCCCTCCACGCTGTGACTGTGCGGCGCAGCTCCGCTCTGTGTCCTGTCAGCGGAAGCGTCTGTCTGGAGTACCAGAGGGCATTCCCACAGAAACCAGACTGCTGGATCTTAGTCGGAATCGCTTGCGCTGGGTGGCACCGGGTGATCTGGCCCCTTACCCGCATCTGGAGGAGCTCGATCTAAGTGAAAATCTCATTACGACTCTAGAACCCAATGCCTTCGCCAGCCTGCAAACGCTGCGTACTCTGCGCCTCAGAGGAAACCAGCTGAAGCTTGTGCCCATGGGAGCATTTGCACGACTGTCGAACCTCACCACGCTTGATCTGAGTGAGAACAAGATTGTCATCCTTCTGGACAACACCTTCCAGGATCTGCGCAGTCTAAAAAATTTGGAGGTTAGTTCACAGGTGTGACAAAGTCTCTTTAAAGGGACTTTCCATTATTTTAGCACTATATTGTGACCCAAACCGAAGATGTTTGAGAACGTTTGAAGAAATTTGGCATGCATTTACTATTGTTAAAGTGCTAACATGTCCTTAAATATTGATTGGACGAATCAACAAAAATGGCCCCCCAGCAGCCAATCACATTTCAGCAGATACTAACTTAAATTATGTCTGATCATTGTGAAAGTTGGCATATACATACACAATCTCAAGATGAGGATGTGTACCAAATTTTGTGAGAATAGGCTACAAGGTGGCGCTATAATAAGCCAATTTATATTTTTGCTAATAACTCCAGGGCCATAAGGGCTAGGATAAAAATGAGTATTTCCCCAGAATTCTTTAGTACCACCGAATCAATTGGTCATGTGGATTTTCATTTCTGTCTGACATTTGCTCCACTTTTAATGTTTTGAAAAACTTTTTGGAAATCATCCTAGGTTGTTTGTCTGATTTGCACAAAATTTGGGATGTATAATCAAGAGATGTTCCTGACAAAAACGTATCAATAGAATTTTGATTCATTGAATCGTTTATCAGATATGTACTGATACATGAATTTTGTGGTGTGGACGATACTTACTAAATGGCCTGTATTTGGCCTGAAACAATAAGGGTAAATAAATGATGACAGACGATGATAGTTTTAGGTAAACTATCCCCTTAACTTGCTCAATAATATCATTTTCATTGCATTTGCGTAAATATGTCCTTGTCTTCCAGGTGGGTGATAATGACCTGGTCTACATTTCTCATAAAGCATTCTCAGGATTGTTAGGTGTAGAAGATCTCACCATCGAGAGATGCAACCTGACGTCCATCTCAGGCCAGACGCTCTCATACCTGCGTAACCTTGTTACCCTTCGATTACGCCACCTGAGTATCTCAGCCCTCGAGGACCAAAATTTCCGCAAGCTGTCGGCTCTGAGAGGACTTGAAATTGATAACTGGCCCTACTTGGAGCACATCTCACCTCTGAGCTTCCTGGGGCTCAACCTCTCCTGGCTGTTCATCACCAACACGAATATCACCTCCGTGCCATCTGCATCCTTCCGAAACCTTGCTTACCTGACGTCACTCAACCTCTCCTACAACCCCATCTCCGTGCTGGAGCCCTGGGCCTTCCGAGACCTGATCAGGCTGAAAGAACTAGTCATGGTCAGCACCAATCTGCTCACCGTAGAACCCCATGCCCTCGGAGGCTTGAGGCAAATCCGAGTTCTGAACTTGTCCAACAACGAGCTAGTCACTCTTGAGGAGAGCTCGTTCCACTCCGTCAACAGTCTGGAGACTCTGAGGGTGGATGGAAACCCGTTGTCCTGCGATTGCCGGCTTCTTTGGATCCTGCAACGCAGACGTACCTTAAACTTTGATGGAAAGATGCCAATGTGCGCTGGCCCCGCAGAGGTGCAGGGATACATGCTGAGCACCTTCACGGATTCTGCGTTGTTTGATTATTTCACCTGCCAGAAGCCAAAGATACGGAATCGGAAGCTTCAACAGGTGACGGCACATGAAGGCCAACCGGTATCATTCCTTTGTCGGGCTGAAGGCGAGCCAACACCTGCTATCATATGGATCTCACCGCAGAGGCGAAGAATCACTTCAAAAAGCAACGGCAGGATCACAGTGCTTCCAGGCGGGACGCTGGAGATCCGTTATGCACAGGTCACTGACAGCGGTACTTACATCTGCATTGCCAGCAACGCTGGAGGCAACGACACCTACTTCGCCACGCTAACAGTGAAAGGCCAGCCGCTGGACTCTGTGCTGTTCGGCAACCGGTCCTTGTATGCGGTGGACTTTAACGACACAGGTCTCAACAGCACACGTGTTTTCCTGAAGTTCACGCTGGATCTTACAACCATCCTGGTGTCAACAGCGATGGGCTGCATTACATTCCTGGGTGTCGTGCTGTTTTGTTTCCTGTTGTTGTTTGTGTGGAGCCGTGGACGTGGTCAACGTAAGAACAACTTCACAGTGGAATATTCCTTCAGGAAAACAGAAGGACCCACCACCACCACGACCTCTGGAGGGACACGGAAGTTTAACATGAAGATGATATGAAACAACGCAGCCAGGGGCCCGCTAGGGGAAGCATAGACTCCCAACACTAACACACACACAGTGCTGACTCAATGCAGAAATACAAACGCCAGGCCACATATGATGTTAAAAATTTAAGACAACCTTGATCTCACTGCCTTTGGAAACATATTGATATTTATTTTGCAGCTGATGGTTATGTAATATGGTAACGTGACAATAGCGTGACTTTTCTGCTCTTTTGGAAAAAATCTCAGATCTACTTTTGGGGAATTCTCATGAAACCTGTCAAAAAACTTTTGCGGTCCTATTTTACTCCAAATAAAAAAACAAATAAGTAATTATATTTTGCATTTGGAAAATGAAGCCTATTTTGAGGGAGTTTTCTTGACCATTCTGCACATTTTACCCCCCAATTCTCATTACCGCAATGCACATTTTAAAAATATGTTATTTAAATTTTACTAAAATTTAATATATTGAAAATGAAGCCAATTTATTAGGCGCATTATTAATATTCTCATTATCGCAACACAAAAAATTATGGTCATTATGAATCTTTTTATATTCTAAAATTTTGTTTTAAAATTTTGATAGACTATTTTGAGGGACATTGTGATATTACCTGTAGAGGTTATACACATTTTATCCCCCCAATTCTAATTACTGCAACACAAAAAAGATTTCTAAAATTTCTCATTACCGCAACGTGAAATGTAAAAAATATTATAAAAATTTTAATAATATTTTGCATATAGAAAATGGAGCCTATTTTAGGGGCATTACATTTTTTTAAATTACTACCCCCCCCCCACCCCATCATTACCGCAACATGAAAAAGGTCAGTCATTATGCTTTTTTTTATATTATTTAAATAGTAAAAATATTTTGCATATAGAAAGTGAAGCCGATATTAAGGAACATTGCAACATTATTTACGCACGTTTTATCCATCAGTTCTCATTACTGCAATGCCAAAAAAGATGGTCGCCATGATATTCTAATTACCACAACGTGAAAACATTTAATGTTATTAAATTTGTTATTCTATTTTACATATAGAAAATTAAGCCTATTTTAAGGTCATGAAGGTTTTTTACATTGTGAAACTATTTTTGTGAAAGTTACGCCCATTTTACCCTGCAATTCTCATTACCGCAACATAAAATATATGGTAATGATTTTCTCATTACCGCAACACGAATAAAGATGGTCATCATGAATCTTTTTTCAACATGAATTGTTTTAAAAATATTATTTATATTTTGCATATAGAAAATAAGACCTATTTTTAGGTGCATTAAGATTTTTCATTATGACTATTTTCGTCATATAGTTCATTTTTAAATGACTGTTACGGTAATGAAAATTATCTTTGGAAACAATGGAAAAAGTCAAAGTAAAACGTCTGGATGTGTTACGGTAATGAGAAATGGAAGGTAAAATGTGCTTAAGTGTTCTGAAAATGATGTCGCAATGCAAACAATCTTAATGGTGCTAAACATTGACTTTATGCTAAATATAATTTCATACTTTTTGTATTGATTCTGGGTTTAATATGACCATGACATCTTGTTGATGACAGGTTTCACAAGAATCACCCTTTTAAGATAAGTTTCCTTTTAGTAGTTCTAATATGCAATGGTGAACGTATACCTAAATATATATATAGCATGCTCAGAGCAGAGGTCACAACTGTCAAGCCATATCAGACCAAGACAAGCAAACAACCAGTTTTCTCTCAGTAAGCTTCAAATGACTTTTATGAAAAGTAACGGCATGTAAATGAGCTTTTTTGAGTTGTTCATTTGCGTAGTAATAAACAAACAGCACTAAGGCGATTTCCATAATGTGTTCTTCTACAACCAAGCCACAGCTAAGAGGATAAAAATAACCGATTCTGAGACAAGGAGCTACATTAGAGCAAAATTAATAGAGTTAACAAATTGTAACGTTACATTTGATGTCTAAGAACAAACAAAAAAAGCTTACCATAAAATCAAACCATTCCATTATAAAACACCATTGGCTTGGCGTTCTGCAATGAGCAACTGTGTGAGTTGGGTCAAGCACACCGGCCACATCATTGTGAGTACAATACTGCCGTCGCAGAACTGTACTACTGTGAGTCCAGTTACTGTAAGTCAGAATCACAGGGCGGGTTTATGAAACCAAACCCTTGGTTCTGACTGTACAGTTGTTGCTTTCAGGTGCCTGGACCACGCTGATGAGGGGTCGGATGAGGTAAGAGTTGCTTCTTACCCTTCGATCAGCCTGGACTCGTGCAGTTACAGTACCGACCCACTGACCTTCATGGGGGGAGGCGGTTTGGGTGTCCGGATCGCTAGATGTCAGACACTGAGAGAAACATGCACACAAACACACTGAAATGAACAGCAATAGCTTCATTTATTGAATTTGCACCTTCATTGAAATACGCAAACATGCCATAGTTGCAATAACTGTTAAATAATAATGCAGGAGTGGCTCTGTTGAGTCCTTTATCCTCGATAAACTGCATTTCAGCGCTTAAGAAATGAACTAATAAGAGATTCATTTATGCACACTTAAGATGCGTTTATTCATTTCTAAAGCGCATTATTATAATAACACAGCCCTTGACGAATCTTCTCAGAGTCATTTTCCTCTGTTATAATGGTGTCAGATATTTAACCATTGATTAGCTCGGCTTGTACAACATTCAGCACCTACATACATCAGTTTCTCTCATCCTGACAGTCTTTATTTTTGGTGGCCGGTGTGCTAAAGTCTCTGCTTCCTCTGCCCAGTCTTCACCCCCATGTCCTACCCCCCCCCCGCCCCCCCGCCCCCCCGACTGGGTCTCAATGTGGGAGGGGTCCCTGGCTGGTGACTTCGAATGTTCATGAAATCATGTCGCCCATCTAGTCCATGTGTCTTTGACTGTTGAGGGTATTATTTCTTTATATTTATACTGTTTTGAAATGTTTTGTTTTCTTTAGCGTTTTGAAACTCTCAACTTAAATTGCAACACGTTCTGTTCTCAACACCACAGTCGCTTAACATGGTTAAAATAGGAGTGTGTTGGTAAGATCTGATCATAATGTTACATTTAACAGTGAGGTTCATGATTGCTCGTGGTGCCTCTGCTAACGGCAAAGACATACGAACAGTCTGGCAATGAACCGTATGCTAAAACTGAGAACTAGTCCTAGATCTGTGCCTATTTTCATGCATTAACTAATAAATGAACCAAAAGCTGGTGTTGAAAACAGACGTAAGATAAAAGAGCCATAAACAAAGAATGTTCTAATGTATCCTCACCTGTCCTGAAATATGTGTGCAATAGGACAAATATAGTCAAACCAGTTTTATGTCGCATCCATGGGTGTACATGGGCGAAATGTCCACTGTGTGGCGCTAAAAGCGAGTGAAATGTTCTCCAAAACAGATGAGGTTTTAAAGATTAAAGGTGCTGTTAGCTATTTGTTCAAAAAATGTTCCTATTTCCTGTTCCTATTTGTGTTGTCGTTGCGGCAAATGATTGAGGCTTAATGCCATTTTTATGCCACGTTGCTCATAACAGTTGCCAGTTGAGGGCGCTATTTTGCAATTGTTGTTTTTAACTACCATTTCTGTGTGATGTCGGCCTCAATAAACCTCTTTTGGTACCTTTGGAGTGTGGGGTTTTGGAAAGAGGGGGCGTGGCTAATTCATCAGCTCATTCTCGTGGTAGTAGAACGGCTAAAATCGCTTACGGCACCTTTAATGCTCTAGCGCATTTGAAACATTCCTACACTTAAAACTTTCAATCTAAACATAACCGATAATGTCAGAAACCACTTTGTGGTGCTCCTGTGACACTTTCGGCTCACGTGTCGACTCGCGTGCTCTTCAGGACTCGTACCCCTGTCCTTTACATCACAAGCTCTATCGGTTGAGCATACGCACAATCTGATCACACTCGAACAAGCTTGTAAATGTGGGGAACAGGGCGGAACAGGGTAAAAAGTCAACGATATGAACTGATAATCTGCCGTTTTACTCGTGATTTGTGCACCTCTAGTGTTCATTTCACCAGGAAACTGCCGCAATTTGTACAAGGAGCTACGTAAAACTCACGTTAGAAAATCGCCAGTATATTCGTGTGTTTCTAGGAAACCAGGTAGTCCAAAACCGAGTATGCTAGTTTACATTTTAAGGCATCATAGGCATATTGTTAGCATAGCCACATGTGAATGCTAACTCTGAGCTTTAGTTGCGTATCTTGTGAAATTCACACGAGAAGGGTTATTTAAATGTAATTAAAGTCATTAGTAAGTATTTGCAAGAACACATTCGGTATGAACGGCCTCTTAGAAGGTAGTTTCCTATCTACAGTAGACAGCAAATCAAACAGTTAAGTGATTTAACTTAACCGACTGTATGGATGGAATAAAACTGGAGCCGATACACAAAGTGACGCATGACTTGTTTTCAGTTCACACTGATGTAAAGGCATAAAGCTGCAAACAGACGGTGACATATGGCTGGTTTGGCTGTATTTCTTTTAATCAGGGACAAATATGTCCCTAATCTAGTGTTCAGTTGATTAGGTGAAGTACACACATCAGGTTTTGTTTCGTTCAGTGTATTGTTCTCAGACCTCACCGACATCATCCACCGTCAGTAGGTTGGAGGTTTGGTCATGTGAGTACAGTTGATGTTGTCTTTGTGGCCTGTGAATTGATATCGTTGATTTGTTGAACTGTTTGTTTAGTTTAGCTCTTTCTGTTAGCATTAGCCTTTAGCCGTTCAGTCAGTCACTGTGCATAGGTCTGGTGATAGAGCGAAAGATTGGAGGCACCGTCGGGATTTGAACCCCCAACCACCCGGATTCCTCTCAATCGACCCTTCCTTTCGATATCATATCATGTTCTTACAGACACATTTATGAACTGAATGGTGTTTTTCTTCTTTACTAAATGACTCTTTCACACCTCATTCATGGGAATGTTATTTAACAGTGTACTGCTCTGCATTATCCGCATATCAGCTAGAAAAGTGGAATATTTTGAAGCATAGTGGACAGATTTGTTGGCCTTTCCAAATTAAATCCACATGGTTTACACACTGCAAAAAAAATCATTTTCTTTATCAGTATTTTTGCATATATTTTTTAGAAATAATAAACACAATAATGTAACAAAAAATAATAATAATAATAATTTTTAAAGCATAAATCGCTTTAAAGTGCTTTGGAAAGAAATATAAACTCTCTGACAATAAAAATACATTTAAGTAATGATGGAAAACAAAACAAAAATGCTGATTAAGAAAATTATTTTTGCGCCGCAAAATGCACGATGATGCAAACGGTTTGGGCATAATTCTGAATTCAAAAATCGGCCCCCTTTCAATTAAATTGGCCTCATCCCAGAGGAATTTAAAATGAGTAACAATTCGAAGAAATAGTCATATTTTCTGTTTCTGATAACGTGTTGATGGGTATTCCATACCGGAAAATTAAATGTCAAGAAATTCATATAAATGCTGTAAGTGTATTTTTAATTTTATAGTAATTGCTTATATTCAAATTGCAATTTTGGATCCTCTTTGCATCCTCAGTTTAAATTCAGGAAGTTAATTAGCATAAAAGGTATTGTCAAATGGAACTCTGTGATACAAGATACAAGATACATGACTTCTGGCATTTACTGTGATTGATGTATATGTGCTGATTCTCTGCAACAAGATACTTTCTATTTGCTCTTATTCAGTCGGATGGTTTTCCAAGCAGAGAGAACAGCGAGATGTCAATCACATGTTCACCTGGACACTGATCATATTTAGTAGTATGTTTAGCTACACTGGCTCCATGGCGCCCCCTATTGAACATGTCAATACAAACAGTCTGGCAGACAAATAGAAATTACTTCTGACCTCCATTCAGACCTTGCTCTCTCTCTCTCTCTCTCACACACACACTCTCTCTCTCTCTCACACACACACACTCTCTCTCTCTCTCTCTCTCTCTCTCACACACACACTCTCTCTCTCTCTCTCACACACACACACTCTCTCTCTCTCTCTCACACACACACACTCTCTCTCTCTCTCTCTCTCTCTCACACACACACTCTCTCTCTCTCTCTCTCTCACACACACACTCTCTCTCTCTCTCTCTCTCTCACACACACACACTCTCTCTCTCTCTCAATTCAATTTCAATTTCAATTTAACAAGCTTTATTGGCATGACAAAGACATTTTGTATTGCTCTCTCTCTCTCTCTCCCTCTCTCTCTCTTGTAAGGTGGTTGAATTTACACTTAACATGTTGATGTTCAATTACACAAGCTTTATTTGGTGTACTAGTGTACTGCATGTTGGAGGATAACTTGTTTGACCTTTGATATCAGAGCAAAGATGTACTGCAAAAATATTATTCTTTATAAGAATTTAAATATTGTTTTGCTTTAAAAATATCAATAAATCCTTAAATTTACTCGAGTTGCAAAACTGCATGAGATAGTTGAGAATGTATTTTTTAATACATGTTAATTTTCTGAAATTATTTACATGTTTATGAGTCAAAACAAGTGAAAAAATTGGCCAGTGCAGAAGTTATCAAAAGTATTTAGAGTATGTTACAGAGCTCGAGTAATCTAATGGAACACGTTACAATAGCATGTATTCTGTAATCTGTAACGGAATACTTTTTAAAAGTAACCTTTAAATCCCTGAACATTCCGAACATAGCAACTCTCGTTTATTACTCAACATCTTTGCTACATTTATCAAACAGGCCATGCACATTTTCTTGCGCCTGAGGGTTTATTTCATATCAAAGATATAATGTCCAATAAAACTCAGATCAGAGATGCGGTCTCAGATGTTTTGTTTCAGACGGGATTTTTCCGAGCTGTTCTTTGTGTTCTCTATGATTTAACACACATCCTCTGGTTCATTCCGTGAGTTTGTTCTCCCATTAGCTCAGGCAGTGTAGTACAAGACACTTATCTCTAGAAAGTAGGTCTTACGGTCCCCGGGCCCCTCGCCAGTCTGGTCTCCTCTACCGTCTCCTATTGATCCTCACACACACAAATGCTCACTGCCTTCGGTTTGCTTTATGTTGCAGAAAACCCTCGTTCAGTCCCGTTTCACTCTCATTTAAAGTGTCTTTAAAGAATAAAGGTCCTTTTGTTGTTGAAAAAACACATCTAAAGTTCACTAAATGTTTCACGCTCTCATTACATGAATGTTTCTGACCTACATGTTTTAAATGCTAATGCTCTTGGGTCAGTCACTGTGTCATGAATCTTAAACAGGTTCATTTTGTTTCTAATCGTTTTCGCCAGGCGGACGATAAAACGGGAGAACGAATCGTGTGCATTTACATTGTTGGAGGGAGCCGAGCCACATCTAGAAACAAGACTGTTATTTAGATGTGAAGGTGGACTCTTTTGACTAAATTGAACCCCCTAGCAACCACTCAGAACACCTTAGCAACAGCATAGCAAACGCACTAGTAAATATTAGCTGCAGTTCCAAGTGAGCATGGAACGGTACAGTATGATTGCAAACCGTTCTCGGCTCTCATTTATCAGCGTGGTTAGCTAATCGTACACAACCATTTAAATCCTGATTTAACAGCACTGACTTAAAGGGACAGTTCACCTGAAAATGATAATTCAGTCATTGTTTACTCACCGCTGTGTTGTTGTAACTCTATATGACTTTCTTTCTTTTTGAATAAATGTTGTGCTCAGTGATGTCATACAATGGCAGTTTATGGTGACCACCTCAGACATGTTCAGTAAGTTCTGTTCTCTGTTTTGTGTGCAGTTGTGTTCTGTTGTCACTATCGCTGTTTTTAGATAAAACGGGTTTTCTCTTGAACGCCCCCATGTCGTGAGGGGTCTGCGTGAACTGTTGCTCTCGTGTCCTATCATGAACACACACAGGAGATCACAGTGAACATTTACACTAAATAATACATCAGATTTCAGTTTCTCATCAAATCTTATCGTATACTTTCATAACAATCATGAGCTCATGAATAATTAATTAGACTTCTGAATGATACTTTTGTGTTGTTTTGAAGCTTGAAGAGGTGGTCACCATAAACTGCCATTGTATGACATCACTGAGCACAACATTTATTCACAATTTCTCCCTTTGTGTTCAGAACAAGATAGTCATATAGAGTTACAACAACACAGGGGTGAGTAAACAATGACTGAATTATCATTTTTGGGTGAACTGTTCCTTTAACAATCTCAGATCAGTTCGGCCCTGTTTTTGAAATGAGTAAAGTAAGGTCTGTGGTAAACTTTACTTACATAAATTACACTGTCATACCTCAAACGGCAATTTTGGCAACGTCGTTCAAGATCGTTAATTTAACCTTGATTTTAGCCAGAAATTTCATTTTCTCCCGTCACTAAATTCTGATCAACTTATCCGTGTGAAGAGAGTTTCAGAGAGACACATTTGATGGTCTGAAATGGAGGTCAGTTCACATTCTTGAATCATTATTGACCCGCGGTCCAGAAAGAGTCTGTTTATAAATTGTAGGCATACATTTTATAGTATTGATTTGCATTTTAATTAACAAGGATTATTTTAATATTCTTATTTTAAATGCATCCTGAGGCCCCCTTGGAAGTGTGCTGAGGCCCCCTAGTGGAGAACCACTGCTCTAGATGATTTATAATGGTTTTATCTGCTCTAAACACACTGGCCCATTGTGAGCTGCAATGAACTTTCATGTAACTTTACTGCCACCAAGCGGTGAAGAGCGAAAGTGCTTCATGCAAACCACTTGAGAATCTCCTGCCATCTGCTGTGGAGCAATGAGAAATGAATGCAGATGGAAATATGACTGTTACTCCCATAATACATATTTAAACTCATTCATACTTTAGTAAGACAACAAGTGCATAGGATGCAGGCTTTTTAGAGCTAAATAATATAGATCTAATTGCTTTGACAGTAGTAAAGGATTGTGTACAGATAAATAAATGGGGACTCCCGTCTTTAGCTCAACAATTGTTAATATTTCTACTTGTAATAAAGAAATTAGATTTGGGAATGCTATTCTTCAGACATTGTCCATTAGGGATAAATTCATGCGTTTGCTTTCTATTCTTGACATTTTGGTCCCCAGACTTGTCAAGCGCACACACACACACACACACTTATGATTGTGTAAAACTCATCTGATGTCTTTTAAGCTCACTGTGAGATTGGATGAAAATACACTTGCTCATTTAAACTCGTCGTCTGAATATGAGCCATATTTGTTGTGAGATTTCACAAGAGCGTTCAGACGGAGTTTGTGAAGATTTCAGGTATTACATGTTGAACAAATCTATCTTTGGATATTTCAGGTCAGGAGTTTGTTGCTTGCACACATGTGTCAGAAAATGCCATTTTACAGCTGTTTTTCATCTAATCTCACGGCAGCTTTTGTCCAGAATAATGTGTATGAATGTTGTTTCAAGTATCTGCTATTTTTTTCTATGCATATGTTTGTTTTATACAGTTTGTCTTGTAAACAAAAGAGAGAAAAGACATTTTATTCATAAAAGCATGTTGTACCCTGTTCACCGTCTTGGCTGTTTTTGTCATATATCTGTAGCACATCAGAGGAGTGATTTGTGATCTTGTGATGCTGTTGCCACTCGCCATATGGACGCATGTTCTCTCACTTTCTTGCTATTCAGAAAAGAAATGACAGTATGTTGCATTGTTGGTGTTTAAAGAAACCACTAATATACTGATTTTAAGCCACATTGCGTTGGATGTTCTTTCCATTTTTGACAAGTTAAATGCATGTTGTTTTTGTTGTTCATAAATCAACATTTTACTAATTCTTTTACAGGCAAGAAAGAGTTCACAATCAACATTGCGCAAAGTTATTATATTGTTTTTAAATATATTGTTTTAAATATTGTAAAACACAATAAACAAGGCTTTAAAGGGATAGTTCACCCAAAAATGTCAATTCAGTCATTGTTTACTCAATGTTTACTACAATGTTTACATTGTTTACTAAGGCTGGGCATAGAAATGCATCAATTCTTCATCTACAAACTCTTCAGACATTCTCAGTAAGTTCTGTTCTCTGTTTCTCTGTGTTCTGTTGTTACTATCACAGTCTTTAGATACACAAAATTATTTTTCTGTTGAATGCCCCCATGTTGTGAGGGGTCTGCGTGAACTGTTGCTCTCGTGTCCTATCATGAACACACACAGGAGATCAACAGTGAACTTTTACACTAAATAATACATCAGATTTCAGTTTCTCATCAAATCTTATTGTATACAATCATGAGCTCATGAATAATTAATTAGACTTCTGAATGATACTTTTGTGTTCTTTTGAAGCTTGAAGAGGTGGTCACCATAAACTGCCATTGTATGACATCACTGACCACAACATTTATTCACAATTTCCCCCTTTGTGTTCAGAACAAGATAGAAAGTCATATAGAGTTACAACAACACAGCGGTGAGTAAACAATGACTGAATTATCATTTTTGGGTGTACTGTCCCTTTATGGAATATTCCTGGTTCAATACAGGTCGATAGCATTTGTGGCATAATTTTGATGAAGACAAAAAACATTTTAGAATCTAAAAAAACAATAATCGAGGTCACAGTGAGACACTTACAATGGAAGTGAATGGGGCCAATTTTTGGAGGGTTTAAAAACAGAAATGTGAAGCTCATAAATTTACATTAAATCTTTTCTTAAAAATCGTGTGTTATTTGAGCTGCAAATCGTCGTTTTTATGGTTGTTTTAGGTTTCATGGCAACTAAGTTTTAACAGATGTGGTTTGTAAGTGATTATATGAAACTAAAATCGTATTAAGACACATATTGTTATACTTTTGAAATAATGAGTATTATAACATTTACAGATTGACCCCCATTGACTTCCACTGTAAGTGTCTCACTGGAACACTGACTGACCCCATTGACTTCCACTGTAAGTGTCTCACTGGTACACAGACTGACCCCATTGACTTCCACTGTAAGTGTCTCACTGGAACACTGACTGACCCCATTGACTTCCACTGTAAGTGTCTCACTGGTACACAGACTGACCCCATTGACTTCCACTGTAAGTGTCTCACTGGAACACTGACTGACCCCCATTGACTTCCACTGTAAGTGTCTCACTGGTACACAGACTGACCCCCATTGACTTCCACTGTAAGTGTCTCACTGGAACACAGACTGACCCCCATTGACTTCCACTGTAAGTGTCTCACTGGAACACAGATTGACCCCATTGACTTCCACTGTAAGTGTCTCACTGGAACACAGACTGACCCCATTGACTTCCACTGTAAGTGTCTCACTGGAACACAGATTGACCCCATTGACTTCCACTGTAAGTGTCTCACTGGAACACATATTGACCCCATTGACTTCCACTGTAAGTGTCTCACTGGAACACAGACTGACCCCATTGACTTCCACTGTAAGTGTCTCACTGGAATACAGATTGACCCCATTGACTTCCACTGTAAGTGTCTCACTGGTACACAGACTGACCCCATGGACTGCCACTGTAAGTGTCTCACTGGAACACAGATTGACCCCAATGACTTCCACTGTAAGTGTCTCACTGGTACACAGACTGACCCCATGGACTGCCACTGTAAGTGTCTCACTGGAACACAGATTGACCCCATTGACTGCCACTGTAAGTGTCTCACTAGAACACAGATTGACCCCCATTGACTTCCACTGAAAGTGTCTCACTGGAACATAGATTGACCCCATTGACTTCCACTGTAAGTGTCTCACTGGAACACAGATTGACCCCATTGACTGCCACTGTAAGTGTCTCACTGGAACACAGATTGACCCCATTGACTGCCACTGTAAGTGTCTCACTGGAACACAGACTGACCCCATTGACTTCCATTGTAAGTGTCTCACTGGAACACAGACTGACCCCATTGACTTCCACTGTAAGTGTCTCACTGGAACACAGACTGACCCCATGGACTGCCACTGTAAGTGTCTCACTGGAACACAGATTGACCCATTGACGTCCACTGGAACGGTCTCACTGGAACACAGATTGACCCCATTGACTTCCACTGTAAGTGTCTCACTAGAACACAGACTGACCCCATTGACTTCCACTGTAAGTGTCTCACTGGAACACAGACTGACCCCATTGACTGCCACTGTAAGTGTCTCACTGGAACACAGACTGACCCCATTGACTTCCACTGTAAGTGTCTCACTGGAACACAGACTGACCCCATTGACTTCCACTGTAAGTGTCTCACTGGAACACAGATTGACCCCATTGACTTCCACTGTAAGTGTCTCACTGGAACACAGATTGACCCCATTGACTTCCACTGTAAGTGTCTCACTGGAACACAGACTGACCCCATTGACTTCCACTGTAAGTGTCTCACTGGAATACAGATTGACCCCATTGACTTCCACTGTAAGTGTCTCACTGGTACACAGACTGACCCCATGGACTGCCACTGTAAGTGTCTCACTGGAACACAGATTGACCCCATTGACTTCCACTGTAAGTGTCTCACTGGTACACAGACTGACCCCATGGACTGCCACTGTAAGTGTCTCACTGGAACACAGATTGACCCATTGACGTCCACTGGAACTGTCTCACTGGAACACAGATTGACCCCATTGACTTCCACTGTAAGTGTCTCACTGGAACACAGACTGACCCCATTGACTGCCACTGTAAGTGTCTCACTGGAACACAGACTGACCCCATTGACTTCCACTGTAAGTGTCTCACTGGAACACAGACTGACCCCATTGACTTCCACTGTAAGTGTCTCACTGGAACACAGATTGACCCCATTGACTTCCACTGTAAGCGTCTCACTGGAACACAGATTGACCCCATTGACTTCCACTGTAAGTGTCTCACTGGAACACAGACTGACCCCATTGACTTCCACTGTAAGTGTCTCACTGGAATACAGATTGACCCCATTGACTTCCACTGTAAGTGTCTCACTGGTACACAGACTGACCCCATGGACTGCCACTGTAAGTGTCTCACTGGAACACAGATAGACCCCATTGACTTCCACTGTAAGTGTCTCACTGGTACACAGACTGACCCCATGGACTGCCACTGTAAGTGTCTCACTGGTACACAGACTGACCCCATGGACTGCCACTGTAAGTGTCTCACTGGAACACAGATTGACCCCATTGACTGCCACTGTAAGTGTCTCACTAGAACACAGATTGACCCCCATTGACTTCCATTGTAAGTGTCTCACTGGAACACAGACTGACCCCATTGACTTCCACTGTAAGTGTCTCACTGGAACACAGACTGACCCCATGGACTGCCACTGTAAGTGTCTCACTGGAACACAGATTGACCCATTGACGTCCACTGGAACTGTCTCACTGGAACACAGATTGACCCCATTGACTTCCACTGTAAGTGTCTAACTGGAACACAGATTGACACCATTGACTTCCATTGTAAATGTCTCACTGGAACACAGATTGACCCCATTGACTTCCACTGTAGGTGTCTCACTGGAACACAGACTGACCCCATTGACTTCCACTGTAAGTGTCTCACTGGTACACAGACTGACCCTATTGACTTCCACTGTAAGTGTCTCACTGTAACACAGACTGACCCCATTGACTGCCACTGTAAGTGTCTCACTGTAACACAGACTCACCCCATTGACTGCCACTGTAAGTGTCTCACTGGAACACAGATTGACCCCATTGACTTCCACTGTAAATGTCTCACTGGAACACAGATTGACCCTATTGACTTCCACTGTAAGTGTCTCACTGTAACACAGATTGACCCTATTGACTTCCACTGTAAATGTCTCAGTGGAACACAGATTGACCCCATTGACTGCCACTGTAAGTGTCTCACTGTAACACAGACTGACCCCATTGACTGCCACTGTAAGTGTCTCACTGGAACACAGACTGACCCTATTGACTTCCACTGTAAGTGTCTCACTGTAACACAGACTGACCCCATTGACTTCCACTGTAAGTGTCTCACTGGAACACAGATTGACCCCATTGACTTCCACTGTAAATGTCTAACTGGAACACAGATTGACCCCATTGACTGCCACTGTAAGTGTCTCACTGGAACACAGACTGACCCCATTGACTGCCACTGTAAGTGTCTTACTGTAACACAGACTGACCCCATTGACTGCCACTGTAAGTGTCTCACTGTAACACAGACTCACCCTATTGACTGCCACTGTAAGTGTCTCACTGGAACACAGATTGACCCCATTGACTTCCACTGTAAATGTCTCACTGGAACACAGATTGACCCTATTGACTTCCACTGTAAGTGTCTCACTGGAACACAGACTGACCCCATTGTCTTCCACTGTAAGTGACTCACTGGAACACAGATTTTTTATTTATTTATTTTTTAGGTAAAGGAGAGGTGATTCTAAATCAATCAATTGCGCCACAAATGCTGTTGATTGAGCTCAAATCGTATTGAACCTAGAACATTCCTTTAAGAATAACACTGAAGGATTAATGAGTCTGATTCACACAATAATTATGAATCTAAATAGAGGAGAAATGTAAACTCCTTTAGAAAAACATTTTCCACTGTGGTAGAGAGGTTTACTATTTTGCGCTTTGTAAAGATGTTCATGTAAAAAAAAAAAAAAAAAACATTCAGTTTTTTGGAACAAAAAGAGGGCATATTTGTGTAGTTCTGTCTTAGTTCTATCAGAAAGACTCACAGACTTGAGTGAAATTTAAGATTACATTTATTTGATGAATATTAAACAGAAATGTAATGTCTCTCTTTGGTGTAGGCCCCATCTGGTGGTCCGAAGAAGTTGTGCTTGGAACCGTCATATCCTGCCGGAGATAGGCGGCAGGGGCGAGGAGCCTACCCCCGTGCAGGACGGGACTCAACTCTTGGTGGTGGGGTGGTGGAGGTTGCCATGTTAGCATACTGAAACGGCAATGTGATAGATTGTGAGCAGACTCATAAAGCAACGCCTTACATGTGATTGGCTAGGAGTTACCTAGCTAATGGTGTGTTGATGTATGGCTGCTAGTCTTACCACTAGAACTACGCTGCACTTACATTTCCACCACTAGGCATCCTTGTAGCACTTTAGCACATGTGAGCAATTATAAGAAAACAACATTGACTTTTTCTTCATTTTTGGTATTTTTTTATTTAATTATTCAAAACACACAATTGTATTTACTCATACAGGTCTTGTTTAGTTCAATGATGTTCTGTAACAGTTATCACTTATTTTTTGCTATCTTTAAAGGACGCCATACATTAACATACGGTAACTGTACAGACGTCCATAACCATCGAGGTCAAGACTGGGAAATTAAAGCTCGGCTGTGAAACTGACCAAACGCTTCAAGCGGGAATACATCATTGCTGTGTATGAAATTATGAAATTGTTGAATATGAAATTATACTAAGGCCCAAAACAAACCCTACATAAGTAAGTGAATGCAAACGCCACGCAAGCTCGATGTCATTCCAAAATGTGTCAGGATTCATAAGTTTTACATTCTCAGCTTTGCCGCAAGGGGCGAAATTACCGGAAATTGACTCAACGGTCAGTTTTGGCCGAGCAACAGTTTGAAGATAATCTTGCTGAGTATGTTTATTAAAGTTAGTGAAACTGTTGATTTGTTTATAGTAGCGATCTGAATAATAACCCATCTGATTTAATGCACAGTCATTATGAAGGTAATTCTATCAGCCCCTTTGAGCTTTGATACCGCCACAGTAATGTTAGTTGTGAAACTATATTGGCAGCCCATTTTATGTTAATAATGTGGCATGTTGAGTTAAACCAGAGACTATTAGCAGACTTCTACTAAACTGAAGGGGAGAAATTTGAAAGCCCAACGGCAGCCAACAGGAAATGGAGGTAGAAAGGAAATCCCGCTTTACAGGTACGAGAGCCAATCACCTTTTAGATACATACATCACCTGTCAACCATCTTGAGAATATGCATGACCATTAGCTAAACAATCCGGGAAAATTACAGGGGTGGTTTTTTGCATAATCTGATGTAAAGAAGCACAATTTAAGATTCCAGTATTGTCAAATTTTACAGCTGACTTGAAATACGTTCTGTGATCGTAATCTTGACCAACTGTTTTGGAGATTTCGGTCTTTCCCCATTCAAGTAGATAGGACCGGCACTGGCATGACTGGAAATATCCTCCCGAGAGCGTTTCTAAAATGGCCGACAATGGACTGACTTGCTTGAAAGCGAAAACATTGTTTCTGAGGCGGAGAACGTTATTACAATAAGATGAAAGCCATCGTTTTTCTTTGAAATAACGTGCACAAATATATAGTTCACAATAACACTAGAAATGTGGCCAAAGGTTCATGGTTGCGTACTTTGTTCATGGCCTAACGTAAAACACGGTACTACAGTGTCACAATACTCTGAGTCACACGAGGATGGCGAAAATCGTGGAAAGTTGGCAGGAATTTGATTTCCTCACATAAAGCTTTCGTAAGACTTCTGAAGACTTGAAATATAGTGCCATCATCTGGCAAATCATATGGGCTACTTTTAGGGTGCCTTTCTGTCCTTTTTGGAGTTCAACAGTCCCAGTCGCAATCCCTTTTTATTGTTTGGAAAAGACCAGATAGCAGGGCCGGTATAGACCGGAATTAGAATGGTAAACGTATTTCTGGATCCTTTCAACAAAGTCTCTTTTTCAAGAGTGTTCTATTTTTGGAACGTTCTTGGGCAGTTTTGGCAGCTATTTTTCTATGTAAACAAGCATTATGCCAGTGCAGCTCCTGTCTACTTGAATGGAGAAAGACCAAAATCTCCAAAATGATTGGTCAAGATTACGAAAAAAGAACACATTTCAAATAAGCAGTAAAATCTGACAGCACTGTGTGGCAGGGTGAACAAGAGACAGTGGGTGTGGCGTCAGGCCTCGGAGAGGCATTTATTTAAAATGTCCAAAACGAAGGGTAATCTGGGGACTTCGCTGGGGAATGGGCTATGTGAATGAAGAGTAGAGAAGACAGGGGAAGGTCCAGGTGATAGTGGGTTGGGGTCCCGATGACCGCGACGCGCTCCCCTCCTTGGTTATTGGCACATGGGACTGCGGCTTCACTCGAGTGGCCCCGCTTCCCTGGGCCTCGGAACTTGAGTGGAATAGCGGCACGGCATCCTGGCCCGTTGGCCGCAACATGTGCTACAATCCCTGGTGGCGCATCTAAGTCTTGCCAGGGTGCGGTCCGGCAACGCATCTAACTCACACCGGACCCTCATCACTCAGTTCCTGGACCTGCAAAGACGCCAGCAAGCACAGACCGGTCACCCGAGGAGAGGTGCGCTCTGTGTTTAAAGGCAGCGGTGTTGAGGCTCTACTTTGGGTTCAGGTGAGCCCCATCAAGGGGAAGTCACCAACAGGGAAAAGTCACCATGGGCAATGATGATCCGTCACAACTGGTGTAATAAATTGCACGTTTTTAACTTAGATTACATGATTTAACGTATTTTACCATCAAGTTGATTGACAGGCAATTTCTTTATCTAAAAGGTGATTGGCTATTTTAGCTGTAAGGCGGGACTTCCATTCTACATCCATTATCCGTTGGCTGCCATTGGGCATTCCAATTTCTCCCACTGATTTTCACAGAAGTGGGCCATCTCTGCTAAATAGTCAAGTCACTTGACGTCACCAACAAACAGTCCTTGAAATGGTCAATAAAGATGTAACCTTTGGAGGGCAAGTGGCTGTCTCATCATTGGGGGGTGTCAGAAGTTTCTGGGGGGGGCACAAGGAAAATCTAGGGGGGCAATGCCCCCTCTAGCTCCCCCTGTAGATTCGTCCATGCCAACTTGTATATTCTGGTAAACATCTCCTTTTTTGTTACACCATGGAAGATAGAAATCCCAACAGGATTGGTGCGGCATAATGGTGAGTAAATGATAACCGAATTTGAACTTTTAGGCAAACTATTCCTTTAAAGAAACTGAAAATGGCTTATATAAGATCAGACTCCATCTCTGGCCAAAGAGCTCTTTGGAAAACATCCAAAATCCCACATTCAGAGAAACAGAGCTGAGTTGGTGCATTCTGAAATACTGTTATCAGGGCAATCTGCTAAAAAACTAAATCTATATAATGCTGTCTTGAAGCAGTTTTAAAAAGCGCCGCAGATACATGCAATGCTCAGAGCGTTTCTTTCCCAGTCTTGAATCCTTACAGCGAGTCTCCAGCTTTCTTCCTCATCTTTTGTTCTTCTCCTTATTGGAAATTGATTGTCTTCTACCACCACAAAGACACATGGTTCTGATTGATTCTCTGGTACTGGAAGAGGGAGGGGGGGATTCGCCTGCAGGGGTCTCGGATCTGAACACTCGCAAGCCCAAAATACAAGAAGATTTTACATTATGAGAATGATGGGTGTTTATCTTGGAGAGCATGCTGATTAAAAAAAATATAGATATTTCGACCGATAGTGGATTTTGCGATACCGATACCTAAGGTGGTGGGAAATGCTGATAGTGTATTAATCGGCCGATAGTTTTTAAAATTGATATTTAAATTGATAAAGATTTATAAAAAATCTTTCTTTGCAATGGCGGGCAAAGAGAAAGAGTGCAAAATGAATAAAATCCCAGATGCACTTTTTTGTTCAAAATCCCAATAATTTCCAGAAGAATAAAAAGAAAGATTTGATGCATAACATGGGTCTTTTATGTATAAACAAGCCTAAAACACCCCAGTGACTTTTATTTTGAAATAACGAAATTATGAAAAACTATCGGCAACTATCGACATATTTGCAGATAACCGATAGTTTCAAAAAGCAACTATCGGTACCGATTAATCGGTAAAACCGATATAACCGATAACTGCCTCTACATTTGACCCACATCACCCTAAAGTGTCCAGATGTTTTTCTATCAAGTTTTATCATAATTCTCTTTATCTCAGTGATGATCCATATTAGATTCTCATTACTGGAATAATACGCTTTTCATACTGTATGTTGGTATGAAGCTACTGAGAATTTGTCTGGAATATTAATGACACTATGCAAAAAATCGTATTTTATATTTTAGAGTGAGATCTGATCTGGACATTTACAGTATTTACGACAGTCGCCCATATGTACACAGAGCCCAGTTAGACCCTCAGTTTACACTTTAAATGTCATTTATTAGAGAACTTCACTTTGTCCATTAAATCCGAGGAAAAATTGACATTTTTAGACCACTCCAGATCCCTTCTACCCAATCCGGCGAATCCATGTTCCTCCTGCCTCTTCCTGACCGTAACGTACGCGTCGTCCTGCAGTCTCTGAACAGTTAGATTAATATCCATGCATAAAAGAACAACCAGCTTTTCCCTAACGACAGAAGAGCTGGTTTTCGTCATCATTTTTTTGTCTTTTTTTTTTTGTCTTTTTTTTCAATAATAGGATCACTTGAACACACACAACAAACACTACTTCAACTGAAATGCATTTCCCAACGGACAGAAACATGGGTCATTAAATGAACAAAGAGATCAAAGAAATCAAACATTAAACTGAAAGATAAATGATCAAGTATACAGCAATTTGCCCCATGATATCACTTTGGTCTCTAAAGCTCTTTTGGGTGTTTCTAACTACTTCACAAGCTTTGGATCATTTCAGGCAATTTTGACTCTCCGTCTTTGGCATCAGAAGCGTTTCCTTCTAGTCGATCTGATGCCACTAAAATGTTCAGTTGGCATTGAACTTTAAAAAACAGTTTTTAAGGGAGCATGCCAAAATCAACAGGGAAATACTCAACTCAACAAGACGGCACAGAACAGTAAAAAGCTTCAATTTTCCAAAACTATTATTTTAGCAGAATCATCTTCAACTATCATTGTTATTGTTTCGTCAGATTACGTTTACATTACAAGTGTTTGAGGTATATCAGAATTTTCATTGTCAACACGTGCCTGCCAGCGTGAAATGATGCGATTGGTTGGCAACATCGTTTGATTGGTTGAATGTCTGTGAATGAGACCGATGGAGGCGTGTGATTGGATGACCACTGACAGAGCAAGTACACCTCAAGTTTATCTCACACACACACACTTCCACAATACTGTAAGTTACACAAAAATAGCTTTGATGGAAGTGTGTGCGTGAACACATCTGGAGTCCCAACTATGACATTTTAAGCATCCTAAAAGACTCCTACATTATTCAGGAGTCTGTGTAGGTAAATAAATAAATGAACACACACGTAAATAAATGCAGCAAATAGAAAAACAACAACTATTTTCATAAAAAAAAAATTAAGTGCTTCTTTGTCAGAATGGAAATAGGGTCAGTGAGACTCTCATTTTTATGCAAAATACGCAGATATGCCAAAAACAATAAATCAAAAAATGCAGTCATGTTGTAAAAATGTGTGTGTGTGTGTGTGTGTGTGTGTGTGTGTGTGTGTGTGTGTGTGTGTGTGTGTGTGTGTGTGCGCGCGCGCGTGTGTCCAGAGTAAATCCACCCGTGGTTGAAGGAAAAAGGCACTCAACTTGTCCTGCATAGTTGCCACTTCCTTCACCGTGGCTTAATGCAGTCTGACTACTCTCTGTGTGTGTGCGTGTGTGCGTGTGTGCGTGAGTGTGTGTGTGTGTGTGTGTGTGTGTGTGTGTGTGTGTGTGTGTGTGTGTGTGCGTGCGTGCGTGCGTGCGTGCGTGCGTGCGTGCGTGCGTGCGTGCGTGTGTGTGTGTGTGTGTGTGCGCGTGCGTGCGTGCGTGCGCACATGCAGGTTTACGTAGCTACACTTTGGGGACAAAACAGTGTGCTAAATATATCAAAACCTTCCTTTTGGGACATCCTCATTTGGAAAATTATTTCGAGTATCTTTTATTTAAAAAGTACCAGAAAAAAAACCCTCTTTTAGTGTGAGGGAATGGGTTCGATTTGTCTATAGTTGCTTTATATAAAAACAATAATGCACAAAAGTCTGGTTCCAGAAGTAAAAACCGCTTTCATATTTTCCACATTAACTTACAAACGTTTAATGAGCTCTGAGGTTGTTAATCGATAGTATATGTTTCTGTTAAAGTCATCGGTTCACATTATTTCAACTAAAATAATTGTGTCTAGCAGAATTTGTGCTGAAGAACTACACTGCCCATGATCCTGAAAAACAATCCACCAATCAGAGAATCGCAGCGAACAAAGTGCGGCAAAAGAGTTCAGCAGCGACCAAACTACATTTACATTTGCACATTTCTGAATATTTTACCCCATATTGTTTCTATACTTACAATCGACTACTTGAAATCAATAGATTTCTATTTTTCAATCGTTTTTAATTCGACTACGTCATTCGCAATGCATCATGGGATTGTAGTTCATTCCCTCGTTATGTACCTTTTGTCTTTCTGTCCGATTTCCAAAAGCTTTTTTGCTACATATCAATGTTTTTTAATATCACGATTCACCTCGGAGCCGGTCAGTTTGGTTTATGACATTTTATAAAGGATTTTATGAAATCCCAATGGAAATAATGAATGGGAAAAAATACTTCCGGAACTCAGATGCCTTAAAAAGTGGACATGCACTGTTGCAGTCTGTAGTATGTAGAATGCCCCCATTTGTATAGCTATGTAAAGTATGTGTGTATTTAGGGGGGTAATGTGTGCGTGTGGGTGAAAATGATGATGATGATGATGATGAAGATGAATATGGGTTTTTGTTTGAACTGGCAGGCTAAAGAAGAATCTTTGGTATCAGTGGCTGTATCACACACACCACTGTGTTTCTGTGAGGTAGCCACTTTGATTCTCACTACAAACCAGGTGTGTTCACTTTTTTCACATTTTTGCTTCACATCAGAGTTTGTAGTGACATTAAGAACCTTGCTTAAAAAAACAAAACTCTTCATCTGGTCAGACCTCTAAAAATGATCAACGCAGAGTCTTTCTTCTGGAAATGCTACAGACATCTGCTGTCTTACCTGTCTGGACAGTGATACATGAAGTGACACATTTTCCTTAGCAAACTGCACATGACCATCAGGATTCAATCAGCTGGCATGCTCAGACTGGCCTTGTCGCCAACAGACAGCTAAGATTCCCGTTTCTACAGGATGAGTGTGTAAAGACCAGCTCAAAAGAGTTCAGAGTTCACTCCCGTCAGAGTCCGTTTAACACATTTTCTTCTCTTAAGTCTTTGCTTTGTTGTTTTGTTCACAAGGTGCTTCTTTACATGTAGTTTATGCACAACAGAGCACAAAGAGTCCAGACGTTTAATACAAACTTTGTGTCTATGTAACTATTTTACCCGCATCATTATTATAGAGAGAGAGAGAGAGAAAGAGGAAGGGGAAAGACGGAATATTTACAGTCGTTTTCAGTACATTTTGGTAAATCATCGATTTGGTTTCCAAAGCAACGGATGCTTTTCAGCCCGTGTGAAATGTCAGGGCGATTTTGCATGATTTGTCAGATTCTCTGCTACCGACCCGCACAGACTCGTAAGAAAGGAAGTGAGTCGTCGAGGGTGGGCGGCTCGTAGCCACAAACATCCTTTATGATTATCGTTAAGGCATTTGTCGTTGGCACTCAATTATCATAGTGACATTTTACCTTTAGGTTTTGGCCACTGAAAGCTGCATGTCTCCACAAACAGGAGAAAGACAAACAACAGCTTTTACTCTGCTTGATTACTGATTGTTTCATCTTTGGTAAGTGAACACGCCTTTGGACGTAAGAAATAAAACACACTTTGTAAACTGCCACCGTTAGTCATGGGTGGTCTGTGAATGGGATCTGCTTGCTGTGAACAGTGAATTCATACTAATGCTGCCTTCAAGCCTTCCGATCTACGTGTTTGAAAACCATAGTGGTGTTTGCCAAGACAGTCATCTCGATGACTATATTAGAGACTTACGCTGAACAGAGTAAACAAACATGTAGCAACACCCTAGAAACCGATTATCAACATCCTAGAACCACCCACAACTGGCGCGCCACATATTGTCTTTGGCAATAAATGTTGGGCAATTTCGTGTTTCTTTGTCTCTCACATTTCGATAAAGACAAGACCATTTTTAGCGGTGATGCTATCCCTGATAGCACATGAACATCACCCAAACGTCTATCTGATGTGTGTGTTTACATCCGGACAACGTGTGTTTTTTTTACATAGTTTGCTCACCTGCAATACGTCCATAAGACGATTCCTCTCAGATGCCAGTTAGACATTCAGCAGATGTCTTCGAGACGTTTCGTAAATCGGATCTTTTTAAGACGTTTAGCAGATGCTAATTAGAATCTGATGCTTTCCAGATGAAACGCTCTTAAACAGACTCTTAAACAGACATCTCGGAGATGTACGTGTGCTATCGGGGATTTTACGAGGAACCAATTGGGTCTTGTGAAAAATGGTGCGTATTTTACGAGTTGGCTATTTGTAGGGGTTCGTTCCTATGAATTTTACGATTTACGATTTTTACGAGAATTACGATTTCGTCGTGCACAAATGCCCGGAAGTCTAATGCGGAAGGAAGGAAGTGCATGTTTCGTGCACGAGTCTTTAAGGACATACTTAATTAATATTACACCCTTACCCAAACCCCTTAACCAATCAGTAGAGAGTGTAAACAGCGAGTACTTGTTGCCTATTATTTCATTGAATTTTCCCAATGTAGTTTTGGCCGTGAGAGCGTGTAGGAGGAACTAATAGTGCGCATTAGGTGCGTATTTATGCATTAATTTTCATGTTATCATGCAACCAGAGAGAATAGAGCGAGGTACAGTAACCTCGTAAAGCAGCTAAATGAGGGACATTTTCAAAGTACGTAAGTTTGATCGCTATTCTTCATGAGCAGTGCACAAAATGCGTGCAAACTAGATTTTAATGTCAACACTGATGGTGAAAACGTCATTTTACCAATGCAGCGAGCTTCCATCATGATCCTTTAAAGTCACGGGCTAGTGGTGAAAACATCATGACGGTCGTCCTTCAGAGTAGCCGCATATTTAATTTGTGACGGGAATGAAAGCGAGGCTGACTTACAGTCTCTTCGATGGGTTGTACTGTCATTTAAATTGGTATTGATGGTTCAGCCGACCAAACACTTGAAAACTGTGGATAAAAATGTGATTTACAATCTGCATTCAGTCCATGCTACTGAAGAGACTGCTGAGAGTCAAATATCAAATATGGTGCTACTCTAAATATGGTCTAACTTGAAGGCAGCATAACATTTAAAATACTGTTCAGCTGTCCAGGAGGTGGCACCGTTGCTCTTTGCAGATTAGGCGCTCTGTGAGACCCCTACGGTAAAATGATTCTTTAGGGGCCTGTACAGAGGGCTGATTGATTCTTTGCATCCCTTTATCATTGTGCTGAAGCAAGAACAACGAGCCACACTGGCAGTGAAGATGCAGACTGAGACAACATACACCTGAAAATATCTGCGTCTGATCCAAGGGTGTAGAATTGGCTTGAACATTGGGGGGTTACAGTGTGAAGATGCACAAGATAGGCAGGGCTAGACTGAGAAGAGAAATTGGCAACTGGCCCAAATGTTGAGCGGGCCCATTCAGCACGTTTCACGGCCGACCCACCGGCCCGCTCGGTTCTCCCGATGGGCCAGTCCGCCCCTGATCAGCCCCAAAGTGCGTCAGCCCACTGGGATAATACACGGTATGCCAGATTACCAGTCCAGCCCTGAAGATGGGGTGCTTGTTGTTATTATTATTGGTCGGGGGGTATTATTGGGGTTACCTCCACCCCATCCCCCCTGGAATCTACACCCCTGGTCTGATCTGAATAATGATGGTGGTGCATTAAAACCAAAACATAACTCTAATGGTCACCAGAGGAACAAAGATGCAAACTAAAGAAATATGATAGCTTTAGTGTCCAAATCAACAGGGGCGTGTGCTAAAATAGCTACTTATTGCCGTCTTTTCCTCCTTCTACTGCTCTATGAGAGAGAAATTGTCGATTTGTAGTAGCTTCACAGACTGAGATGGAAGATGCTTTAGCTCAAATATCAAGCACAGGTGGTGAAATGACAAAAAATACACAAATAACACAAATAATTTAAAAGGACGTGTTTGATATGCAGGTTGTTTAAAATGTAAAACAGCTTGTTGATGGATCACAGATGGCATCAGCCGTGCCCGGAGAAGGAGGAGGTTTGATGGGTGCCGTAGATCATCGTCGGCTGTTGCTGCGGGTATCCTCCGGTGCTATCCACATTAACGGCCGCTGCGTCCGGCGTGCTCAATCCTTGGAGAAAGTGGTGGCCGAGGTGCCGGGCTGACCGGGGCTGGATGCGTGCTCGTCCTGCCAGCGGTCCACGCAGCGGCGCCGGGCGTTCATGAAGAAATTGCTGACGGTGGAGAGCTCCAGACCCAGCTGCTGAGAGATCGTAATCTGCATCTCTTTGCTGGGCCGCTTGTTCTCCTTGAAGATCGCGATGAGGGTTCGCCGCTGCAGGTCGGTGAAGACTAGACGCTGTTTCTTGGGCACCATGTTTCTGTCTTTGTGCTGCTCTTGTTCCTTTCTCTTGCAGGCTGCCATTGGGAGGAAAACAGAGAGAATGAAAATGCAAGAAAAACGCAAGTAAACCATCATGTTATTTAGGCTCTATCAGTGCTAGAAATCAACCATTTTTATTATTATTAAAGGAACATTCCTGGTTCAGTAGAAGTTCGACAGTCCATCCACATCATTTGTGTCATTTGTGAGGCACTTACAACGGAAGTCAATGGGGTCAACTTTTGGATGGTTTAAAGGCAGAAATGTGAAGCGAATCATTTTATAAAAGCACTAAAGTTTAAATCGTTAAATTGTGGCGGACTACTAAATTACCGGGATTACAGGGTTGACAGCGTTACGTCGTCATGGCAACGAAGTTGTAAAATTCGATAGGGCCAATAACGTCACCCAGATGTGTTTATCACAGTAAAATAATGTTAACACACATATTGTTTATCTAGTGTGATTATTTTAACATTTACAGATTGTTTACGCATTCACTTCCACTGTAAGTGCCTCACTATAACACTGATTTTACCTTTACTTTACATTTATGAGACTATTTATAAATGCTGTCGATTGAGCTCAACTTGTATTAAATCTGGAATTTTCTTTTAAAGGTAATATTCCCCCCTGGAATGATTTTGGAAGGGGCATTTTCTACCTTAAAGACCTTTCTTTCCTTTTCATTTGAACACATTAAACATCTCTTTTTGTGTTCCACAGAAGAAAGAAAGTCATACAGGTTTGGAGCATCATGAGGGTGAGTAAATAATGACAGAGTTTTTAGTTTTGGGGGTGAACTGTCCCTTTATTAAGGGCATTTTTCTATCTACTGTATATTGTCATCAGTCTATGTGCAAACACTTTCATTGACTCGATTGATTGGATTGTGATGTGATCGCTGTTTTGGGGTTATTAGGAGTGTTGTCTCTATGTTGAGTGCTTTCAGAGCTTTTTTCCTCTCATCAAAACCACTTTTATCTGCAGTTCATCTCTGAGACAGTGAACACAAATATTGTCGAATATATCAAATGATAACAAATAAAACTCACACGTTATCACTGACATTTTTTCCAAAATCCCAGTTAATTTTCGGACTGTATTTGTTATATAAAATCCTGCAACCTGTGTTAAACCGCATCGATGATTAAGAGATGAAGAACACAAATTATGCCATGACAAATAAGTCAAACAAAACTACATTTCAGACAGCAAAGCTTAAATTACTGCATGCCTAGCTACTTTCAAGGCAATTACGATATTCATTTTTATGTGTTTATCATTATATTTGACCAATGTATTTGTACTGGGCAAGCACAACCCAATATATTCAAACACTCTGTGTGTGTTGTTTAGTGTGTGTGTGTGTCCTGTGGGACTCATGTTTGCAAACCCTCAGGCAAAATCCACTCTGCCTCTTCGAGCTGTTTGGAGTCATCTGAGGGATTTACATTCATGTGCTGGTGGTCACATGCAGCTGACTCTATAAACCACCATAAACGGAACGTCAAAGCCCTGTTTCAGGCCATGCTGGTTCTGCTTTTAGCCCTCGATGTGATCAGCGTGAAGCAGCAACCACAGAAATAGAGAAACAACTGCTTAAATCAGTCGTTCACTACTGGTGTAGCTTAACATTACCATTAATACCAGCCTAAAACATCAAACAAACACTGGGACGGTAAAATAGCATATAATTGTGCACAGACAGAGCCTTGGGACACATTTTCTCCTCCACTTATGATTTGCAATGGTTGTTTGGAAGTCATTTTTAGCTGTGGGCCACCGGTTGAGAAACTGGTATACAGTACAACAGCATTATCCACGCATATCTCACATGCTTTATTGTTGTCATCATTAAAGAAAAAATAATCATCTGCTAATGTGAAGAACATTCCTCTCTGTTTCTCCCTGTTTAATTCTATGCTTTTCTCTTTTGCAAATGTCACACACACACACACACACAGTCTTGCGGTGAGGGTTCCCCTGGTGCAATTGTGCTGAGGAGGCTGATGCAGAGGCGCTGTATGTCTAATTACAGAGAGCCATGAGCCAATCGATCTGTCCTACACAGTCAAATCTGTTTACTGCTGCTGTCTAAAGCTGCAGCTCACTCATCCATCATATTCATATACCACTGCACACCACACACACTTCAATACTATACTTATAACACACACACACACACACTTCAATACTATACTTATAACACACACACACACACACACACTTCAATAATATACTTATAACACACACACACACACACTTCAATACTATACTTATAACACACACACACACACACACACTTCAATACTATACTTATAACACACACACACTTCAATACTATACTTATAATACACACACACTTCAATACTATACTTATAACACACACACACACTTCAATACTATACTTATAACACACACACTTCAATACTATACTTATAACACACACACTTCAATACTATACTTATAACACACACACACTTCAATACTATACTTATAACACACACACTTCAATACTATACTTATAACACACACACACTTCAATACTATACTTATAACACACACACTTCAATACTATACTTATAACACACACACACTTCAATACTATACTTATAACACACACACTTCAATACTATACTTATAACACACACTTCAATACTATACTTATAACACACACACTTCAATACTATACTTATAACTCACACACTTCAATACTATACTTATAACACACACACTTCAAAACTATACTTATAACACACACACTTCAATACTATACTTATAACACACACACACACTTCAATACTACACTTATAACACACACACTTCAATACTATACTTATAACACACACACTTCAATACTATACTTATAACACACACACACACTTCAATACTATACTTATAACACACACACTTCAAAACTATACTTATAACACACACTTCAATACTATACTTATAACACACACACTTCAATACTATACTTATAACACACACACTTCAATACTATACTTATAACACACACACACTTCAATACTATACTTATAACACACACACACACACTTCAATACTATACTTATAACACACACACACACACACACTTCAATACTATACTTATAACACACACACACACACACACTTCAATACTATACTTATAATAAACACACTTCAATACTATACTTATAACACACACACTTCAATACTATACTTATAACACACTTCATTACTATACTTATAACACACACACCACACTTCATTACTATACTTATAACACACACACACTTCATTACAATAATTATAACATACACACTTCAATACTATACTTATAACCCACACACACACACACTTCATTACAATAATTATAACATACACACTTCAATACTATACTTATAACCCACACACACACACACTTCAATACTATACTTATAATAAACACACTTCAATAGTATACTTATAACACACACACACTTCAATACTATACTTATAACACACACACTTCAATACTATACTTATAACACACACACTTCAAAACTATACTTATAACACACACACTTCAATACTATACTTATAACACACACACACTTCAATACTATACTTATAACACACACTTCAAATCTATACTTATAAAACACACACTTCAATACTATACTTATAACACACACACTTCAATACTATACTTATAACTCACACACTTCAATACTATACTTATAACACACACTTCAATACTATACTTATAACACACACTTCAAAACTATACTTATAACTCACACACTTCAATACTATACTTATAACACACACTTCAAAACTATACTTATAAAACACACACTTCAATACTATACTTATAACACACACACTTCAATACTATACTTATAACACACACACACTTCAATACTATACTTATAACACACACTTCAAAACTATACTTATAAAACACACACTTCAATACTATACTTATAACACACACACTTCAATACTATACTTATAACTCACACACTTCAATACTATACTTATAACACACACTTCAAAACTATACTTATAAAACACACACTTCAATACTATACTTATAACACACACTTCAAAACTATACTTATAACTCACACACTTCAATACTATACTTATAACACACACTTCAAAACTATACTTATAAAACACACACTTCAATACTATACTTATAACACACACACTTCAATACTATACTTATAACACACACACTTCAATACTATACTATAACACACACACTTCAATACTATACTTATAACACACACACTTCAATACTATACTTATAACACACACACACTTCAATACTATACTTATAACACACACACACTTCAATACTATACTTATAACACACACACACACTTCAATACTATACTTATAACACACACACACACTTCAATACTATACTTATAACACACACACACACACACACTTCAATACTATACTTATAACACACACACACACACACACACACACACACTTCAATACTATACTTATAATAAACACACTTCAATACTATACTTATAACACACACACTTCATTACTATACTTATAACACACACACCACACTTCATTACTATACTTATAACACACACACACTTCATTACTATAATTATAACATACACACTTCAATACTATACTTATAACCCACACACACACACACACTTCAATACTATACTTATAATAAACACACTTCAATAGTATACTTATAACACACACACTTCAATACTATACTTATAACACACACACTTCAATACTATACTTATAACACACACACTTCAATAGTATACTTATAACACACAGACACACACTTCAATATTATACTTATAACACACACACTTCAATACTATAGTTATAACACACACACACTTCAATAGTATACTTATAACACACACACACACACTTCAATACTATACTTATAACACACACTTCAATAGTATACTTATAACACACACACACACTTCAATACTATACTTATAATAAACACACTTCAATACTATACTTATAACACACACACACACACACACTTCAATACTATACTTATAACACACACACTTCAATAGTATACTTATAACACACACACACACACTTCAATACTATACTTATAACACACACTTCAGTAGTATACTTATAACACACACACACACACTTCAATACTATACTTATAACACACACACACTTCAATAGTATACGTATAACACACACACACTTCAATACTATACTTATAACACACACACACACACACTTCAATACTATACTTAGAACACACACACTTCAATACTATACTTATAACACACACACTTCAATAGTATACTTATAACACACACACACACACACTTCAATACTATACTTATAACACACACACACTTCAATAGTATACTTATAACACACACACACACTTCAATACTATACTTAGAACACAAACACTTCAATACTATACTTATAACACACAAACACTTCAGTAGTATACTTATAACACACACACACACACACTTCAATACTATACTTATAACACACACATACACTTTAATATTATGCGTATAACACACACACTTCAATACTATACTTATAACACACACTTCAATACTATACTTATAACACACACACACACTTCAATACTATACTTAGAACACAAACACTTCAATACTATACTTATAACACACACACTTCAATAGTATACTTATAACACACACACACACACTTCAATACTATACTTTTAACACACACACACACTTTAATACTATGCGTATAACACACACACTTCAATACTATACTTGTAATAAACACACTTCAATACTATACTTATAACACACACTTCAATACTATACTTATAACACACACTTCAATACTATACTTATAACACACACTTCAATACTATACTTATAACACACACTTCAATACTATACTTATAACACACACTTCAATACTATACTTATAACACACACACACACACTTCAATAGTATACTTATAACACACACACACACTTCAATACTATACTTATAACACAAACACTTCAAGACTATACTTATAACACACACACACACACACTTCAATACTATACTTAGAACACAAACACTTCAATACTATACTTATAACACACACACTTCAATACTATACTTATAACACACACTTCAAAACTATACTTATAACACACACACTTCAATACTATACTTATAACACAAACACTTCAATACTATACTTATAACTCACACACTTCAATACTATACTTATAACACACACACTTCAAAACTATACTTATAACACACACACTTCAATACTATACTTATAACACACACACACACTTCAATACTACACTTATAACACACACTTCAATACTATACTTATAACACACACACTTCAATACTATACTTATAACACACACACTTCAATACTATACTTATAACACACACACACTTCAATACTATACTTATAACACACACACACTTCAATACTATACTTATAACACACACACTTCAAAACTATACTTATAACACACACACTTCAATACTATACTTATAACACACACACACTTCAATACTATACTTATAACACACACACTTCAATACTATACTTATAACACACACACACTTCAATACTATACTTATAACACACACACACACACTTCAATACTATACTTATAACACACACACACACACACTTCAATACTATACTTATAATAAACACACTTCAATACTATACTTATAACACACACACTTCAATACTATACTTATAACACACTTCATTACTATACTTATAACACACACACCACACTTCATTACTATACTTATAACACACACACACTTCATTACAATAAATATAACATACACACTTCAATACTATACTTATAACCCACACACACACACACTTCAATACTATACTTATAATAAACACACTTCAATAGTATACTTATAACACACACACACTTCAATACTATACTTATAACACACACACTTCAATACTATACTTATAACACACACACTTCAAAACTATACTTATAACTCACACACTTCAATACTATACTTATAACACACACTTCAAAACTATACTTATAACACACACACTTCAATACTATACTTATAACACACACACACACTTCAATACTATACTTATAACACACACACTTCAATACTATACTATAACACACACACTTCAATACTATACTTATAACACACACACTTCAATACTATACTTATAACACACACACACTTCAATACTATACTTATAACACACACACTTCAATACTATACTTATAACACACACACACTTCAATACTATACTTATAACACACACACACACACTTCAATACTATACTTATAACACACACACACACACACTTCAATACTATACTTATAATAAACACACTTCAATACTATACTTATAACACACACACTTCAATACTATACTTATAACACACACACTTCAATACTATACTATAACACACACACTTCAATACTATACTTATAACACACACACTTCAATACTATACTTATAACACACACACACTTCAATACTATACTTATAACACACACACTTCAATACTATACTTATAACACACACACACTTCAATACTATACTTATAACACACACACACACTTCAATACTATACTTATAACACACACACACACACACACACACTTCAATACTATACTTATAATAAACACACTTCAATACTATACTTATAACACACACACTTCAATACTATACTTATAACACACTTCATTACTATACTTATAACACACACACCACACTTCATTACTATACTTATAACACACACACACTTCATTACTATAATTATAACATACACACTTCAATACTATACTTATAACCCACACACACACACACTTCAATACTATACTTATAATAAACACACTTCAATAGTATACTTATAACACACACACACACTTCAATACTATACTTATAACACACACACTTCAATACTATACTTATAACACACACACTTCAATAGTATACTTATAACACACACACACACACACTTCAATACTATACTTATAACACACACACTTCAATACTATAGTTATAACACACACACACTTCAATAGTATACTTATAACACACACACACTTCAATACTATACTTATAACACACACACTTCAATACTATACTTATAACACACACTTCAATAGTATACTTATAACACACACACACACTTCAATACTATACTTATAACACACACTTCAATACTATACTTATAACACACACTTCAATATTATACTTATAACACACACACTTCAATACTATACTTATAATAAACACACTTCAATACTATACTTATAACACACACACACACACACACACACACACACTTCAATACTATACTTATAACACACACACTTCAATAGTATACTTATAACACACACACACACACACTTCAATACTATACTTATAACACACACTTCAATAGTATACTTATAACACACACACACACACTTCAATACTATACTTATAACACACACACACTTCAATAGTATACGTATAACACACACACACACTTCAATACTATACTTATAACACACACACACACACTTCAATACTATACTTATAACACACACACTTCAATAGTATACTTATAACACACACACACACACTTCAATACTATACTTATAACACACACACACTTCAATAGTATACTTATAACACACACACACACTTCAATACTATACTTAGAACACAAACACTTCAATACTATACTTATAACACACAAACACTTCAATAGTATACTTATAACACACACACACACACTTCAATACTATACTTATAACACACACATACACTTTAATATTATGCGTATAACACACACACACTTCAATACTATACTTATAATACACACACTTCAATACTATACTTATAACACACACACACACACTTCAATACTATACTTAGAACACAAACACTTCAATACTATACTTATAACACACACACTTCAATAGTATACTTATAACACACACACACAC
Source organism: Moxostoma hubbsi (assembly GCA_032164185.1). Taxonomy (NCBI): domain Eukaryota; kingdom Metazoa; phylum Chordata; class Actinopteri; order Cypriniformes; family Catostomidae; genus Moxostoma; species Moxostoma hubbsi. The sequence continues at coordinate 49,625,772 of JAVLUX010000009.1, read as the reverse complement.
ACTTCAATACTATACTTTTAACACACACACACACTTTAATACTATGCGTATAACACACACACTTCAATACTATACTTATAATAAACACACTTCAATACTATACTTATAACACACACACTTCAATACTATACTTATAACACACACTTCAATACTATACTTATAACACACACACACACACTTCAATAGTATACTTATAACACACACACACACTTCAATACTATACTTATAACACAAACACTTCAATACTATACTTATAACACACACACACACATACTTCAATACTATACTTAGAACACAAACACTTCAATACTATACTTATAACACACACACTTCAATAGTATACTTATAACACACACACACACTTCAATACTATACTTATAACACACACACTTCAATACTATACTTATAACACACACACACACACTTCAATACTGTACTTATACACACACACTTCAATACTATACTTATAACACACACACACTTCAATAGTATACTTATAACACACACACACACACACTTCAATACTATACTTATAACACACACTTCAATACTATACTTATAACACACACACTTCAATACTATACTTAGAACACAAACACTTCAATACTATACTTATAACACACACACACTTCAGTAGTATACTTATAACACACACACACACTTCAATACTATACTTATAACACACACATACACTTTAATACTATGCGTATAACACACACACTTCAATACTATACTTATAACACACACACACTTCAATACTATACTTATAACACACACACTTCAATAGTATACTTATAACACACACACACACACTTCAATACTATACTTTTAACACACACACACACTTTAATACTATGCGTATAACACACACACTTCAATACTATACTTATAACACACACACACTTTAATACTATACTTATAATAAACACACTTCAATACTATACTTATAACACACACACTTCAATACTATACTTATAACACACACACACACACACTTCAATACTATACTTATAACACACACTTCAATACTATACTTATAACACACACTTCAATATTATACTTATAACACACACACTTCAATACTATACTTATAATAAACACACTTCAATACTATACTTATAACACACACACACACACACACACACACACTTAAATACTATACTTATAACACACACACACACTTCAATACTATACTTATAATAAACACACTTCAATACTATACTTATAACACACACACACACACACACACACACACACACACACACACACTTCAATACTATACTTATAACACACACACACACACTTCAGTACTATACTTATAACACACACTTCAATAGTATACTTATAACACACACACACACACTTCAATACTATACTTATAACACACACACACTTCAATAGTATACGTATAACACACACACACACTTCAATACTATACTTATAACACACACACACACACTTCAATACTATACTTAGAACACACACACTTCAATACTATACTTATAACACACACGCTTCAATAGTATACTTATAACACACACACACACACTTCAATACTATACTTATAACACACACACACTTCAATAGTATACTTATAACACACACACACTTCAATACTATACTTCGAACACAAACACTTCAATACTATACTTATAACACACAAACACTTAAATAGTATACTTATAACACACACACACACACACTTCAATACTATACTTATAACACACACATACACTTTAATATTATGCGTATAACACACACACACTTCAATACTATACTTATAACACACACACTTCAATACTATACTTATAACACACACACACACTTCAATACTATACTTAGAACACAAACACTTCAATACTATACTTATAACACACACACTTCAATAGTATACTTATAACACACACACACACACTTCAATACTATACTTTTAACACACACACACTTTAATACTATGCGTATAACACACACACTTCAATACTATACTTATAATAAACACACTTCAATACTATACTTATAACACACACACTTCAATACTATACTTATAACACACACACGCACACTTCAATACTATACTTATAACACAAACACTTCAATACTATACTTATAACACACACACACACACTTCAATACTATACTTAGAACACAAACACTTCAATACTATACTTATAACACACACACTTCAATAGTATACTTATAACACACACACTTCAATACTATACTTATAACACACACACTTCAATACTATACTTATAACACACACACACACACTTCAATACTGTACTTATACACACACACTTCAATACTATACTTATAACACACACACACTTCAATAGTATACTTATAACACACACACACACACACTTCAATACTATACTTATAACACACACTTCAATACTATACTTATAACACACACACACTTCAATACTATACTTAGAACACAAACACTTCAATACTATACTTATAACAAACACACACTTCAGTAGTATACTTATAACACACACACACACTTCAATACTATACTTATAACACACACATACACTTTAATACTATGCGTATAACACACACACTTCAATACTATACTTATAACACACACACACTTCAATACTATACTTATAACACACACACTTCAATAGTATACTTATAACACACACACACACACTTCAATACTATACTTTTAACACACACACACACTTTAATACTATGCGTTTAACACACACACTTCAATACTATACTTATAACACACACACACTTTAATACTATACTTATAATAAACACACTTCAATACTATACTTATAACACAAACACTTCAATACTATACTTATAACACACACACACTTCAATACTATACTTAGAACACAAACACTTCAATACTATACTTATAACACACACACTTCAATAGTATACTTATAACACACACACACACTTCAATACTATACATATAACACACACACTTCAATACTATACTTATAACACACACACACACACTTCAATACTGTACTTATACACACACTTCAATACTATACTTATAATACACACACACTTCAATAGTATACTTATAACACACACACACACACACTTCAATACTATACTTATAACACACACTTCAATACTATACTTATAACACACACACTTCAATACTATACTTAGAACACAAACACTTCAATACTATACTTATAACACACACACACTTCAGTAGTATACTTATAACACACACACATACTTCAATACTATACTTATAACACACACATACACTTTAATACTATGCGTATAACACACACACTTCAATACTATACTTATAACACACACACACTTCAATACTATACTTATAACACACACACTTCAATAGTATACTTATAACACACACACACACACTTCAATACTATACTTTTAACACACACACACACTTTAATACTATGCGTATAACACACACACTTCAATACTATACTTATAACACACACACACTTTAATACTATACTTATAATAAACACACTTCAATACTATACTTATAACACACACACTTCAATACTATACTTATAACACACACACACACACACACTTCAATACTATACTTATAACACACACTTCAATACTATACTTATAACACACACTTCAATATTATACTTATAACACACACACTTCAATACTATACTTATAATAAACACACTTCAATACTATACTTATAACACACACACACACACACACACACACACTTAAATACTATACTTATAACACACACACACACTTCAATACTATACTTATAATAAACACACTTCAATACTATACTTATAACACACACACACACACACACACACACACACACACTTCAATACTATACTTATAACACACACACTTCAATAGTATACTTATAACACACACACACACACACTTCAATACTATACTTATAACACACACTTCAATAGTATACTTATAACACACACACACACACTTCAATACTATACTTATAACACACACACACTTCAATAGTATACGTATAACACACACACACACTTCAATACTATACTTATAACACACACACACACACTTCAATACTATACTTAGAACACACACACTTCAATACTATACTTATAACACACACGCTTCAATAGTATACTTATAACACACACACACACACTTCAATACTATACTTATAACACACACACACTTCAATAGTATACTTATAACACACACACACACTTCAATACTATACTTCGAACACAAACACTTCAATACTATACTTATAACACACAAACACTTCAATAGTATACTTATAACACACACACACACACACTTCAATACTATACTTATAACACACACATACACTTTAATATTATGCGTATAACACACACACACTTCAATACTATACTTATAACACACACACTTCAATACTATACTTATAACACACACACACACTTCAATACTATACTTAGGACACAAACACTTCAATACTATACTTATAACACACACACTTCAATAGTATACTTATAACACACACACACACACTTCAATACTATACTTTTAACACACACACACACTTTAATACTATGCGTATAACACACACACTTCAATACTATACTTATAATAAACACACTTCAATACTATACTTATAACACACACACTTCAATACTATACTTATAACACACACACACACACTTCAATAGTATACTTATAACACACACACACACACTTCAATACTATACTTATAACACAAACACTTCAATACTATACTTATAACACACACACACACACTTCAATACTATACTTAGAACACAAACACTTCAATACTATACTTATAACACACACACTTCAATAGTATACTTATAACACACACACACACTTCAATACTATACTTATAACACACACACTTCAATACTATACTTATAACACACACACACACACTTCAATACTGTACTTATACACACACACTTCAATACTATACTTATAACACACACACACTTCAATAGTATACTTATAACACACACACACACACACTTCAATACTATACTTATAACACACACTTCAATACTATACTTATAACACACACACTTCAATACTATACTTAGAACACAAACACTTCAATACTATACTTATAACAAACACACACTTCAGTAGTATACTTATAACACACACACACACTTCAATACTATACTTATAACACACACATACACTTTAATACTATGCGTATAACACACACACTTCAATACTATACTTATAACACACACACACTTCAATACTATACTTATAACACACACACTTCAATAGTATACTTATAACACACACACACACACTTCAATACTATACTTTTAACACACACACACACTTTAATACTATGCGTATAACACACACACTTCAATACTATACTTATAACACACACACACTTTAATACTATACTTATAATAAACACACTTCAATACTATACTTATAACACACACACTTCAATACTATACTTATAACACACACACACACACACTTCAATACTATACTTATAACACACACACACACACTTCAAAACTATACTTATAACACACACACACTTTAATACTATACTTATAATAAACACACTTCAATACTATACTTATAACACACACACTTCAATACAATACTTATAACACACACACACTTCAATACTATACTTATAACACACACACACACACTTTAATACTATACTTATAATAAACACACTTCAATACTATACTTATAACACACACACTTCAATACTATACTTATAACACACACACTTCAATACTATACTTATAACACACACACACACACACACACTTCAATACTATACTTATAACACACACATACACACACACACACTTCAATACTATACTTATAACACACACACACACTTTAATACTATACTTATAATAAACACACTTCAGTACTATACTTATAACACACACACTTCAATACTATACTTATAACACAC